>VZRU01000198.1:43461-96398 GCA_013398155.1 Pedionomus torquatus
AAATCTCCAACGGCATTTTATTCCATATCAAAAGGAAAACTTCATCTCACAAAAACTCATCAAACTTTCTGTTCCACTTGCTGGTGGGTCACAAAAAAAAACTTCCAGCATCTAGATGAAGCATTGAGCCATGATTTGAATTGCTGCATGAACATCTGAACATCAGAGCTTAAAAATTCAGCTAGTTCTACCCTTGTGAGATTGGAAATTAGTTCGAATCATCAGAGAATTTGGGCTGGAAGGGCCTCAGGTCTGGCCTCCTGCTCAAGCAGTGTGGGTGTGCAGCCTGACCAGGCAGCTGGGGGTTTTATCCAGGTGATTCTTGGAAACGTCCAGTGACAGAAAGTCACAGCTGCTGCGTCAGCCTGTCCCACTGCTGCTCTGCTCTCCTGGTGAAGAAGTTTCTCCATAGGTCAGGTCAGGTCAGAACTGCTCTTACTTAAATCTCTGCCTGTTGCTTCCATCATCTTGCCCTGCTCCACCAAAGGGGCTGGTGGCATCTCTGCACTTACCCCCTTGTCTGCTTAGACCAGGGAGGGCTCAGGGAAGCAGACCCTGTACTCTAGATGAGGCCAGATGAGCGCTGAGCAAGGGGGATGATTACTTCCCTCAGCCTACTGGCTCGGCTCCTGCTAACGAGGCTCCAGGTACTCTTCAACTTCCTTGCTGGCAGGACACGCTGCTGGCTTCTGCCGAGCTCGCTGTCCTCATCTAGTTTGCCTTGAAGCTGCATCACATCAGCGTATGTTCACCCAATCCCCATTGCTAAGCTCTTCCTCCCTGCTCTTCCTCCCAGCCTCGGACAAGCCTTCGTGCCCAAACCCTGCGTACTTTGTTCTCCCCGTGGTACGTTCCCTCCCGTGTGGCACTGGCACCGAGCACGGCACAAGATTGTCAAAATGTCAATGGAGTGCTTTGGAGGAGGGATCTGTCTAACAATGTCCGGGCCAGATCTCTGTAATCACATTGTTCCTTGCATTGTCTCGTTACTCCAAACATCGTAATACAAACATCATTTGTAAGGCTTTCTTAATTTGCCACTGGTGGTGTTGGATCCTGTTTCTGGCTCCGAAGCAGCAGCTTTCCTTTGTTGTTATCCAGTTCTTAACTAACATGCACTCTGCAGCTTTCCTGCAGATTCTCATTGGGAGGCCGAGGTTTATTTATAATACAGATAAATATTTTCTCCATCAAAATGCTGCACCAAGTGAAGGGACAATTTTTCATCTGCAAACAGTCTCAGCCATTGTACGCTAAACAAAAAGCAGGTTTAGATGAATACTGTGCTTTCTAGATCAGAGTTCAGCAAATTTTAAATAAGATTATCTGTGTATCCAGGGCTACTGAAACACCCAGTCAAACTTCTCCCTGACTGAGTTAAACCTCTTGCCTCAAACTATTTCCTTCTCTCCAAACACACCCAGCACATAATTCACCCCCTTTCTAATTTATTTGCAAGTTTAGTTCTCAAACTCTCAGATTGACCAAAAAACTCTCAAATGGATGGTGTAAAGAAAATATAAGTTGCAAGATAAGAAGAGTCAGTAAGAAGAAGATATGGATCTGCAGACAAGATCTGAAAGTCTAGATAAGATGACCTGGCTGTTACAGAATACTTAGAAACCAAAGTAAAAAGAAGATATTTCAGAAAGGAAAATATCTTCATTTACTTTTTTAAAAAATGTATTTAATGGTTTTCTTAAATCAACTGTATTTGCAAGCATTAGGGCGTGCCCAGATTTAGTGATCACACTGCTTGGAGCAGAGAGCTGGACTAGATCAACAGTTCTATGCAAGAACCCATATCCCATGCTAATATTTCAGTTGTATTAAGCCCGTGTTACACTCTGGAAAAGGCAGATGGTATAAACCAACCCCGACCCCTTGGGCTGAGTAAGAGGAAGGTCTATTGGTTTCTTTCAGTGGGGACAACGGACTCTGCCTTGTTAAGGCCCCAACGAGCTCCTCGCACCTCCCACTTTCTGGATAAAGCAGCAGCACTGTATTTCAGCGAGGAACAACTGCTGAGAAACATTGGGAGAAATATACTATTTCCAAAATGCGGAAAGCACTGTCATCGTACACAAGATCTCTAGGAGCCAGCTCATTTGTACTCTGCACCCAATAAAAATCTAATGCTGCAAAATACATCTCAGCAGCACTAAGATAAATAATGTTGCTTAACTGAGTACAAGGAGTCCTGTATTTTCAGGGCTCAGAAAAACACTTTAACAAAGGCTGCAAAGCATCTGCTGCTGTTTTTATTTTTTATTTTTTTTTGCAAGGGATGGAACTGCATGAACTCTGAAAAACAAAAGCAGCGCGGGACTCACCTAGGGACATCTGTCTGCTCTCTAGTCAGGATTATTAAACAAAAGAGTGTCAGGAGTTCAAAGGCGAGGTTCAGGGAGTCAGTGGGACAGGAGATGCAGCCACCTTAGCTCTGCTGTTACAGTTTTCTATCGACAAGAGATGTGAACAGCTGAATCACTGAGGTGAGGGTTTATAGCAAAAGACATGAGAAGATCAGAATCCAAGAGTTTTCACAAACTGCTGTCAGGTGGTGGGGGAATCAGACTGGAAACAGGCAGTAGGATGGTAGCAGATCCAGCCAAAGGAAGATTAAACTGGTAGAATCTGTCTGGAAAGATCCTAAATAAAAAGGAAAGTTGGATTTTGGCTTATTCTTCCCATTTTTTTTCCACGCTAACGATTAACAGAGCAATTGTTGGATATGCCTTTGTACAAATGGATGTTCTTCCCTACGTGTTTATTTATCTTTTTTTAGTTTTGAAATTAGTCTCCACACATGCTTTTGTTATATCTGTGCTTCTCACAAGCTCAAATAAAAACACAGGAAAGCAGCTTGGGCTGGGTTTATCCCCATGGCTGTTCCGGGGACATGGCTGCCACGCAAGACGCAAATGCTGCCAGCAACCAACTGCATTCAAGCACAATGATTAACTGCCTTTTAACAAATTAATAGAAATTTGCCCTGTGGTTTTCAGTCTTGAGGTCGTTTCTCATGAAATTTAAATAAAAGACTTGATTTTCCAGTAACGTTTCAGCTATGCCTTTAGATGAACAATTACATGAGCCCATGAGAAGTCCTACGGACACCCAGATGTCCTGCTCAGTTGTCTCTCCTCAGAGCCCACGGGTTTCATTTACCCAGGCAAAAGGACTAAATAGCAAAAACTAGGAAAACCAATAAAGCCTGTCTCAATGATAAACATTATATTTAACCCTCCAAAATCCAAGAATCTTGTGTTTGTGTTTCTACCTGATTAAACAGCCAGGACATCACCCACCTGGTTTAGTTTCCCTGTGAGATCCATGAAACGAGCCACCATCAGCAAGAACAACATTTCTCAGTTCTACAGATACGCTCAGAAAATTTTGATTTGTATTAAATTCAAAAGCATCCATAATATATTTTCTGGTTAGTGGCTGATTTTGCTAAAGGGACCATATCAAACATTGCCTTTAATTTTCACAAACAGGAAATCTTTTACACATGAACAAGGAAGTCAGAGGCTGGTCCCAAACAAAAGGCACAATCTTCCAAGCTCCTGTCAGGCTTTTATTTTCCTGAAACTATAAATCAGCAAGCATGGATGACTGCATTTTACTAACTTCTTGCTCCAATTTACTGGACCCTAAAGGAAAAAGTGTAACAAAAGCTGCAATTAAGATGACGGCTAATCCTCCAGGCCCTCACCAGCGGGGCAGCTGTGCCTGCAGGACCTGTGCTGTCTCAGGACACTTCACGGCCCCCGCCTGCAGATATCGGGGAAATCTGTGATGCAGAGAAAAGCAGCAACGCGATGTGCCAGGCAGAGGGAATGCAGAGAACCGGGGGATACTTTCTAGCCATAACCAGCAACTCCCACCACAGATGCAAACAATAGGGTAAAGATAAAAAACACTTTTGGAGTCGGGCTTTTAAGGGGAAGCAAGAGTGGTCAACCCCTCTGGGAAGCAGAGCATTTGCAGGGGGTGGTGCATCCGTGCTTCCTGTCATGCTGGGGGAAATTAGAGGTTTTGGCACAAGAAGGTCCTTTCCTTGCTGGTTCTCTCCCCTCCCGGGAAAGATCAAAAGCCACTTGACTGATGGACTTTACTAGAGGTTTAAAGGAAAGGCACCCAACTACCTTCAAGCATAGGGCACCTATTTTTAGCACTTGAGACACACCTACGTGGGCAAAATTCCAATTCCTTCTATCTGACAAAATGGACTCTGATAATTCCAGAAAGAATTGTACAGTTCTGATCTGGGCAGTAAAAGTTAACAGCAGAACACAGCTGCAGTGTTTTGACAGGGATATAATCTCCCTCATCTATTCAACGGCCCTTGGTACAACTCTCGATCAATACAAGTTCTACTGCTGTAAACAGCACACAGGAACATCTCTGGTAATTAGAATTTTAATTTTTTTTTTTTTTTTAAATCGCACTTTCAACATCTAAGGGCCTTAACAGAGGGCATTCATGAATTCATGACAGGAACAACTATAGATCATAGATAGATTATAGATCACAGTCTTTCATTCCAATCAAGTTTTTGAATATTGAAATATGAATATTGAAATATTGAAAATTCACAAATGACTCAAAGGACAGTGCGGAATTATCACACTTGAAAAGAACAACCCCTATGAGCACTCTGAAAATGTATCACCAGGCAGTAAAGACCATTGCACTGAGGAAGGGTCACCATTTAATGCTGCACAAATGCTCCAATTGCAGCTGATAAATAGAGCTCAAGACAGCTTCATTTCCAGAGACACCAACTTCTCCAGCATCATCCTTGGTGACACTGATGCACACTAATCCTTGGTTACGTATCCACTTAGCATCTTCAAGGGCCGCAAAATAAGAACAATAGTTCATTTCCAGGTAAACATAACAAAACTGGTTTTGGAAACATTCAAAAAAGAAACAATCCGAGCAATATGTGACTTCTGAGAGATCAGCTTACGGCGGACTTTGGTCCAGTTGCCAACTCTACCAGATTTACTTCCTTTTTTGGAAAAAAACGTGATTGCAATTGCAGTCAGTCTCATAGTCACTGTCTGTTCAGAGGAAATGTCTCAACACTACACACAATCAAGAAGAAATATGTGAGCAGACACTCGTAGGTGCAGAAGCGGCAGCAGGAACATTATCAGGACACCAGGACTGTACAGAAAGTACCGTCAGATCCTTGTTTCAAAGGCACTGCTTCCAAGACCAAAACCTTACATACATAAGGGATCACTTTGCTTTTGAAATTAATCGTTTTCCAAGAATAAGTGTCGTCATTACCTATAATGAACACAAGGAATTCATTCAACTGAGAAAATATCAGACTTACCCAATATAAACAATAGAAGAGTTTCAGGTGAAAAAATGGTTTGGGTACAGGCTGCTTATCAGTTCCTGGACTTAGCGTTTCCTTTCTTTTCAGAAATTCCACGAACCAACACCTGGATTCACCTTCTGAAGTTTTACTTTGCTTCCAAACTTCAATCCACCTGCAAATGCACACGCCCAGCCAACAGCAAGATCAATTTTGACCTCTTATTCCAGAGCTGTTACCCCTTCAGTTTCGTCTCCGACTTTCCACTTTGTTAGCCTAAAGTCTTGCATCTGCTAACACCTACCTAAGCCCAGTCTGTATCCTGTGCAAAATTTCCCCTGGGATTTTTTGCTGTTAGCATGAACCTCACAGTTAGTTGGATTCATGTTTTTCCTAAAAAGCCAGTGTTAGCCTCTGCTTCTGTGAAACTCCACCTTAATTCTGCAGGTGGTACCAGAAAGTGGGCTCCAGGATGGCTTCAAGTTTTTTCCCCTCTTAAAGAAACCCAGTGGCACATTTGCCACAGCTCATAAAGAAAAGTAAAACAACCGAACCCATCACCCTCTGCATCAGCCCCAGCACAGGGCTACGTGAACCGAGCTGTACTCTCCACAGTCAGATGAGCAGACGACCTCCTATTTTCCCCAGCCCAAGTTATTCTGTGACTTTACAGACTTAAGAAATTACAAAACAACATCAGAGGAAATGATGACTGCCCGTGCTGCAGCGTGTGACTCTTCCTTTAGCCAGAGGAAAGAGTTTCTTCTGCTGGAGGAAACTGCATGCAGCAGTTTTACCTTCCGCCGATGGGGAACCACCGCTCGGAGACCACCAAGCACCGACGCTGCAGCAGCACAGACAAACTATTGCTTGGTCTGTTATTACCTTAGGTCTCTCCTTTTGCTTCTGTGTCTTCTATATGAATTTATGTTGAGAGCTCTGTTTCTATCAGCCGGAAACAGATATTCTGTTTGACCTATCAATTATACAAGGACAATTAAACAAATGCTTATGTGCAGAATTACTAAGTGTCATTTACTTCAGATTCTATTATAGCATGACAAATTGTAACTTCAGAAACTGTTCCCCCTCATGAGGCAAACCCCTGCACTAACAAGCAACGCGCAGAAAATGCCGACTGCAGACCAACTTTCTTTTATGTTCTCATTTTAAGAAGTTAAAACCAAGGTTTTTGTGAGAGCACGTTATGAATCCCTTGCATGGGCTCTGGCCGGCAGAGCAGAGAGGGCGGGCTGGGAGCTCCGTCATCTGAAAGCAGAAATTCAGCACACACCACTGAAAGACGTCCTGCAACTTCCTACCAAACCCTCCCATGATGGACTCTGCATGATTTTCTTATAATCCCATTCTTTCCAGAACATTTTGAAGCAAAGCCTTTTTTTACTTGCTTTTCTGTGAAACTCAAAAGGAGCCTTATTTACTGCAGCATAAGAACCTGAAATAAAATTCTTACAGCTTGAAATTTAATTGTGCAAGTACACATACCAAAAAATTTTAAGTAATTAAAGATTTAAAAAAACACTTAATTTTTTCTTCCCACTTGAATAACCTGCAGGATTCTCAGGGTTCCCATGTGCAGGCACTTTCCTCTGGGTCATCACTGATCTCACTTCAGATCTATCACAATTACACCACAGATAAATGTGGGAATCGCTGATGTGGTTTCTGCATAGTAGCTCTTCAGACTTGTAAGGAAGAGAAGTCTCTCTCTCTCTCTTATATAGGAAAAAAACACTAAAATAAATTAAACCCAAAACTTAGAAGAGCTGAAACATCTTGGCACTGAGAACGAAGTGCTCTGCTGGACAACCTGCAAAGCTCTGCTGGACTCACACGTTCCGGCTTTTTGGATTGACAAATTCATTTAAGCTTAATGAAAACAGCACACAGGAACATCAAAGCAGGAAAAGAGCTATTAAAAATCATCTGACAAGAAGTGACACTTCATCTGCATCCACAGTATTTAATTTGTTTGAATAATATAGTTACAGATAAACAGGTTCACTCCATATACAATTACCGATACCTTTTTTTAATACAGCTCATATTCCAGTACATCAACACTATTTTATTTACAAGGCATTTATGTACATTAACATCTTTCTAAAGTCAGTGCATTTTCAATAAGTTTTATACAATAATTTACAAAGTGAATGTAGTTAATAGTTAACTTAATAAATTTACTACTAATTCATGAATTAATTTAATTTAAAAAATTAATTACAACCAATGTAACAAACACAGAAGATCAAATAACATTAGTAGATTGTGCTACCTGCTTAAATAAAACATTTTAAAGTAAATCAGTTGAAAATCTTTCACTTTTCATGGAGTTTGCGTAGGGAGGAGTAGACAAATGGGTACTGAAAAAGCTTCTAACCTAGAAATTCACAAATCATGTTTGCTTTTCTTCAGTCTCGATGTTTAGACCACTTCAAAGATAAAAGACCACGTAGGAGAGGGAGCAACACGTCACCAGTCAGAGAATACTTCTTTTGGAACCGCTCTACTGGCCCCAGAGAGGCACAACCTCTGGCAAAAGCAGGGAGGTTTTTGCCTGGGTAAAAGACAGCCAGCTCAGCCCACAGAATGTCTTAAATGGATAAAACTCACGATATTTCTGGAAATTACAAATGTACTGGTAGGTTTGGCATTCTTGTAAAACACATTAAAACGAATCCAAACACTTGTTTGCGAGATCAACTGTGTAAGAATCCATTTTGTTTGTGAAGATACAAGATGTAAAGAATTTGGAAGGTGACATATGAGAAAATTAGTAAGCTGCTTAGACTCAGCTGAAGAACAAAAGGCCGAAAGAGTGAAATTCTTATCTTCATTCAGATATGGAAACAATTTAACACTGAAATTGTTTAAAGAAATGCCTACTCAAAAAAATAACCATCTTTTTTTCTGGTCTCTGCTCAGTCTCAGCCGTGCTTTCCTTCATGCAATCAGCCCATTGACTTAAAAGAGCATATTGCAAGGGCAGGGAAAGCAATTCTGCTTTAATGGCAAGTATATGCATAACCTGCTGAAAAAAAAAAAAAAAAGAAAAAAGAAAAAAAGAAAATTTGGAAAGGCAGGAAACCAAATTTTGAAAAACAGAAACTCCATTAAATTCTGAAACTGATAAAAAACCCCCATCCATGAATGCTACGATAGCTACCTGACAGCTTCTTATTTGTTTGAAATACACAGTGGATAATTCACAGCCATTCACTCCAGAGCCCTTACAACAACAAAAACAAACTATGTTTTTGAATTTAATTATAGGAATTTTCAAAAGTGCAAATTTAAAAGCAACACCAGTCATGAAACATAAGCTCAAGCATCTTTCCTTCCAAAAAGCTGGGAACTTTCTGTGCAATGTGCACATTTTAAGACACCGTGCGCGCAATCACAACTACTCTCTTCAACCTGAAGCTCCTTCTGGAGGCATCTCAGAAGGTTGAGATAGCACCCTTCAGGCAGAAAAGCCATTCCTGAAACACGTTGATCTGCACAGCCAACACGTGGAGAAAACACAATTATAATCAACCACTCAAGTGTAGAAATTAATCTCTCCTCTAAGTAGGATTTGGTTGTGCTCCCAACATACAGAAAGAAAGCAACTGACACGCATTGGTGGTGGCAAAACTGGAAACTTCTCTTACTCTTGATGATAATTCTTCAACTTTGTGTCCTTCTCATTCTCGTGCTTTCCCTGTTTTGCCAATAAAATGCAATAAAACTGCAGGAAAAAGGAGGTAGCAATATCATGTTGTCCAAAGACAACACTACAAATTTTTTTCCCCATTATCTTAAACCTAAAGAGAGCCTTAGGGGTTTGTTAGGACAGTTGGTAAACTCTACACTACTCCGTTTAGCTCTTATCTGGACTATTTAATTTAGCTCTTATTTGGTCCTAGTTGGCTTTTCTCAAACCATTTTATTTAAAGGCCAATGGCAGTCTCAGCCTGATGTCTAACATCAGAAATGTTTAGAGCATGTAGTGAGATAACAGAACAAAAGAATGCTATCTTTATATTAACTGCTATTTAATTAGGGTTTTCTTGTTGTGCTTTCAGGTCACAGGGGGACAATAACTACACTTAAGCTATCTGTTTCAAGAACATTTTCGCCAAATGTAAATCTCAGGGTGTTTTTCCCTCCCGTTCTCAGATCAGTTGGTGGAAGATCACCTGCTTACTGTAAAACACAGTATTTCTTATAATCCGACTCAAAATCCTCGTCCATGCTGCTTGTGTCTGCCATCTTTTTGCCGTCTATCTTTGGCAGAAATTGTGCATAGTCCACCCCCTGCTGCTCGTAGAAGAGAATGTAGGCAGAGTCGGTGTCGATCTCGTCGGGATGCAATTCCTGAGAAAGAGAAAAACACGATCGGAAAGATGCAGTGGGACAATTGTGTGACTGTCACCGAACTTAAAATACACACCATTGCCCTAGAAACAGTATTTTTAACTGGCTGTTTACAGCAAGAAGAATCTCATTTTCTGTCGCGCTTATTATAGTGTTATCAGGCTCCGTGATTTACTTTAACAGTAAGACACATTTGGTAGTGATAACCACAACTACTTAGAACTGTTTGAACTTGATTATTCAGTACTTGACTACAAAACTGTTAGCATCATGAGAAAATATTCTTGGACTTCCATTTTTAGTAAATTTTCCATCTCTGTACAAAACAAAGCATCTTTTCTTAACCACGGTAGCAGCTGAGGAACAGATGTTAACTGGAAAAAACTCCCATGGACAATTTCAGTTAGCAATTTTAATATTTATCCGATGCAACTCTCTAAATGCTCACGATTTCAAAGAACAGCTCTCGCCAAATGTAAATCTCTTTGGCTCTGGGTAATCAAGACAAAAATTATTTGCTATGAAAATAACTGGTTTACCTTACAGCTGCTGTCATTGTAGCAGTACCACTTGTTGTTTGGGTTTTTGGCATAAGTGACATAATGACCCCCTCCCATAATTCCTGAATGGCACTGAAGGAAACAAAGGGGAAAAAAAATAAATTCTGGATCAAACACCAAAGTGCAGAATAAACGATTCACAAGTTCATGATTTTTAAGCCAGCGACAACGGCTGATGACAAGCTGTACACCTGGAGCTGACTAAGCTGATACACTCAAGCAGAAAATGCATTATGCAGAGATGTACTTTCAGTTTTATGGCAAATTTATTTTGCTGAGGCAAATAAAAGGGCTCTACTTTGTTCTCCTAAACAGATCCCTACTTTGTGTAATGAAAACAACAGAGGAAACGCATTTAGCAAAAACAAAGCCCCAGCAAGAGAGTTTACCTCAGAAAAAGTCAACTTACCGAAATTGCATATAGATTGTAAATAGGGTTAACACATACTTCTTCTCTTTGGTCATCTGTAATATCATCCTCACTGTGGTTATCCATTTGGCCATTGATACTGCCATTGCTATAGGCGTTCTGCTCACAGATGTACCCATTGGCCAGAGTCACCTCGCTGTCCTGAGCGGTGTCCAGGTCACTCTGGCTGCCACCCAACATCTGCCCTCTTGTAAGACCATCTCCTTGATCAGAAGTCAGTCTCTGGTCCTGCTCAGTACCGTTCTCTTTACTTGCATCCAAATTTTCTTTGCTACTTGACAGTTTGTTTTTACCCAGTTGCGGTAGCCGCAGACGCCCTTTACCTCTTCCTATAGTCCTTGGGCTACTATTTGGGCTACTGTTTTTACTTGAAGGGCAGCTGGTTCCACTTTTCCTCCCCAAAGACGGAGATGCTAAAAGAGAAAACATGTGGAGTACTCAGATAAGTAAACACATAGTGCAGATTTTTTAAAAAGTACTGTTTCACTGCAACAAATGAGTAGTACGTACAAGTAAAACTACCTTTGTGCATGCACAAACCTACAACTATAAACTGAAATTTAAGTCCTTTATGCAGGAGCACATTCCTTGTTCTAAACCCAGCTACACAAGCAGACAGTGGCAGTGTCTGTTGTCACCGAATAAGCTCGTCTTTTCTCCTTTGTGGTAAAACTCCACTAAGCTTTCCAGAGCAAACAACAGAAATGAGTGTTTCAAAATAAACGCAATAAATGAAAATCAATGTTTCTTTGGCCAAAGAGACATTGACATTTGGTTCACAAGCTAAATTTTTTTTTCTCCCTTCCAAATATCAATATTAACTGAAACTTTCCCAAATTATTCCCTACCTTTGATATTATTCAGGACAGTAGTGTTAAGGGAGGAGGGACTCCTGTTGAGCGTATCGCCTTCTCCTGCCGTGTACGTGATCTGCAGGTCAATTTTCCTTGACTCGCCCTGGAGAGCCCGTGGCTCGGGAAGGCTGTCACTCTGCAGCGTCAGCTGCTTCCTCTGAAAATGACTCGGATCCCTTTGTACCAAAAAGGCACTTGGGTCAAAACTTTCTCTGGGAAATTTCACAATTTTCTGAGATTTTATCCAGCGGCCGTTAACAAACTGAAATCTTTTCAGGTGAATGATCTAAGGAGAAACATGTTAGAGAAAATTGAAGGAGGACAAGTACATCACAGGGAGTAATTTCACTGGTTAAAAGTCATTTAACTTTAAAAAAAGGATTTTTCCCAAAACATGCACATTTTATCATCTGCAAATATAGAACAGTAACAGTGTTGCAAAGCGACAATTTGGATGTTGGGATCAAGCTGGTAAAACACGGAACTAACATTTTCATGGGGAAATGATGGAAAAGGGTTGCTTCAGTTCCAGGATCAGCACCGTGTGTTTTGAACAGTCTTAACAAATTTGAAAAGCAACAAAAGCAGGTGTCGCACAATGAGACAAAAGATCACGGTACTGGAAAGACCGTCTACGTGGGAATTCTGTGTCAGAACAGATGACACTGAACGCAAAACACCAGCATTGCCTGCAAGGTGTCAGCTACAAAGACTCAAAAGGATTTGAGATTTGTTTTATTTGCCTGCGTTATGGAAACGCATGAAGCAACTAAGTCAATGTCCCTCCTGAGAGTGTGAAGAAAAGCCAATCATCCATTTAGCTCAAGGAGACATGGAAATCTGTGGTCAATGTACTTTGGTTTTGGTGCTGTAGAGGAAAATGACACAAGATCATACCAAAATAGGGGGAAGTCTCCAAAGATCCAGTTTTTTGGTGGCCAAGCAATGGGTCTTGCATTTGGAACAGTAGTACATCTCATCCTCCCCCAGCTCTTCCTCACTGGTGAAGGCTCTGAGACAACTGTCCAGATTGATGGGCTCCGCTTGAGCTCGCCGGCTTTGCTCAACACTTTCATGTTCTTCTACAATCTGAAGTGAGATAAAACTGTATCTGACTTGGAAACATACACAAACCGCTCAGAGCAAGGCTCCAGTCACAGTATCGTACAAATAACATCATATAGTTATTTAGGATTAAAGATAAGAACGAGATGCACCGAGTTTTAGTACAAATCTTATTTCAATTACGAAGAGGTAGAAGTACAAATAACATACGGTCCTTATGCTTGGGTTCTGCTTAAAAACTATCCATAAAGCACACGTTTATAGATTCAATTTACAAGTTTGAGCAGCTCTCCTAGATTGACTCAGATACCAGCTTACCTTTAGGTATGTTTTGTTGACTCAATAAGGAATTAAATATTCTGTACTAGATTGTGGAGGCCCGAGCAAAAGCACCTCACAACACACAGCAAACACATTGCTGTGGTTTCTTAAAAGCCTCCCTTACACATTATGGTCACGTAAGAGACCTAACATCAAGACAATAATTTCTCCAGATTATACTGTTCCATCATTACTGACTTCAGTTTAACAGAAAATGGACAAAAGAAGCATCAAATTAAAAAAAACCACCGTAACACCAAAAGCAAAGCAGTGAAACGGGTTGTGCATCAGAGTTACGAACAAACAGCAAAGGGTTTGTGTTGATGTTTTACCCGTTCCTGCGATGTCTGGTAGCGCAGATGGAGCGCCGTCGGATCCCAGTCTACGGCGATGTAAGCGTTCCCAACACAAGCTCTGTCTTCCGTGCACTCAATTTTACAGCCGCGGCAAAATCTACATCAAAGAGACAGATGTGATAAGCACGCTGTCCAATAACTGAAGCTTTATATCACTTCACATTCCAGTTCTCCTCCTTGCTCTGTGACATCTGCACCCTCAAGGTTTCAGGCCTTGACTTCAGTGTAAAAGAGAGGTGTTTTTATAAAACTATCATCAGTGTCAGTTTGCTATTTTAACACAAACTTTAATAGAGATGAGAAATTGAAGCAGCTGGGTGAACTCAACCATCTCCCCATGTATAATGCTGCCCGAGCCTATCTGCAACAGCAGAAAACCACAACGCTGTGTCTCCACAAGAGTTTTACAACCTGACTTCATTTATCCAGCTGTAAGAGATTTTTCCTTTTAAATGACCATATGCTCTGAATACATTTTCGCACGGGTCTGAAATTTTCATTGGCATGTCTTTGTTTAGGAAAAATTCCAAGTGGGCATCCAGGAGGAATTTCTTATTGTCCACTTCAGTTCTTACCCTTGTAATGGCACAGGAACAAGCCAGGGTAGTTGGCTTTGCATCTAAAATTTTGGGCTTGTATGAAACCCCCACAAATGATTCTAATCTGTACACATGTGCCTGCATTTATATACACAGGCACGCAATATATTACAAGGGGTTAAGAGGTTCTTGATACTGTCATGTCTGTCTCCTGATTGCCAGTTTCTGTCTCAGCAGAGCTTTCAGCTCTCCAAGGCATAAAAGCTGTTCTACAGCGACCATCTGCCATGTGAGGACTTGGGTTCAATTAGATTTTGGATTCTTAGTGTTCGCTATTACCTCTGAAACCTGAAATTTATCAAAAAAGCACTACCATAAATTCTGTTTCTGCTGGAGTGATGCCCTCCCTTAATTCTCAAAAGGGCAATTTACCTGTACCATGGACACCACGCACAAGAGTTTCCATCCTTCTGAACCACCCTGAGGGTGAAGGGGTACTGATAGCCCATGCTGTCGTCACTGCAGCGGAAGAGAACACACCATGAGACACGAGCACGCGTTCAGACTACCAGTTACCTCCCTTCAGGGTGCTTACTGTGGTCATTTACTTTAAAAACCACCACAAAACCCCCATCCGAATTAAAATTTTGATCAGATTATGCTAAATAAACGAAACCCGCCTTTACATTGCCTAAATTTGTCAGATATTTTTAATTATCAATCACTGGATGAAACCAAATCAACCAATGAGAATAGAGCCAACACCTCAGTGCAGCTAGGAGGTATCTCACGTATTAAAAAAGACTAGAAGTTACCCACCAAATGGAATCTGCAGGCAGAAAGCATTTTGGGTAAAAGCACAAAGTTGTTGACAAGTAAATTACACACGATATAGCATATGTTCATTCAACAGGGGATTATTCTTATGAGAAAGCAAAACAATAAAGATGAAGATGAACAGAGTTCTAAACCTCGTAAGGAAGTCTATGCCCCGGTTTTATGTCACTCAAGGAGTGAGAAGCCAGACTCACCAGTCCTGTGCGTGGTTACTGGCTTCCTGGGGCGGGAGAGGGCTGGCCAGTCTGGAAACCTGGATCCACACCGCATCATACAGGTCTTTTTTCCGTGTATGAACCGTGCAGGGAACAATCAGTGGCATTCCAAAGAGACTGGGACGATTCTTCTGAGATGAGAGAAAATATAATTCTGTCCGCATCTGCATGTGTGAAAGAAAAGAATGACTCAGACACAAGTGTGCATTAACTCACCTTACCATAATTATAGGATGCTGATCATGTTACTTATTGCAGGTTTTGGCAATTGAAATAAACGATTAATTCTATTCCAAGTACTCCATTTCAGCCATTTTCCAACATTAAATATTGTAAATACTGATCAACTGGAATTGCCTGAAAGCTTTCTGCATTTTATGCTCTTATGGCAACATTACTCAGGCGTTAGACCCCATCGGTACGAATCTGTATTTCAACCATGTACAGTATTTGATATTTCATCTGACACACATTTCTTACTTTCCCATCACGTGGTAACACTGGAATGCAGACACGCACCTCATACCTGTCCCAAAACAACTTCTATACTAGGCAAAATTCTGTTTGCTAGAGGAAAAAAGACCTTTATGGCTAAAGGAGGCACTACAGAGTCTTACTCCGAGCAGAGAAACTAACCTTCGTGCTGCATTTCCCATTTATAAGAAAGATTTAACGTGCTGACTTAACGGCACTGAGGAGCAGCAAGTGGCTCTGCTGTGGCCTATGTTTTATACAATTAACTCTTTCCATCTATAAGATTTTTGACAATGACAAGCGTGGATTTTTGGAATAGCTTCCACAAACCACTCTTCCTGGTTTTTAAGCTGTGTAACGAGCAGCTTGTAATGGCTCAAAAGCTTTATACTAATTGCCTACGGGATTCTGCAAAATCTAAATGCAGATAATAGTGATGACAGTGGTTACTGGCCGCTGCTTGAGAGAAGAAAGCAAAAAAAAGCCACGTGTACACAGAGTGAGGAGGGGAGTTAAATGGTCCCCAGGCCCACCATCCACCAGGCTCCCAACATCAACAGACTCCCCAGCCTGGACTCAGCACACCCAGAACGAGCGGCGATTTGAGGGGCTCAGTCACCAGCTGTGACATTTCGAGTTCAACTGAACTACAGATGCTTTTACAGAGCAGTTCATGAACACCGAACGAGCCGGGAATGCACCGTATCTCTTCACTCTGTATAAGAAATAAGGCTTTTCCACCTAATGGGAAAGAAATGTTTTTCTAGTAGCTCCTCTAATTAGAATTTTTTCTGCTCAAAGAAACTGGAACATTTAATCAGGGAGGTAGCGACCGCCCAAGTATGCATCTCGGCATTTAAGAACTGGGAAGCATGCCAGTACTAGGGGAAGAAAAATACACCAACATTAGACATTATGATCTAAATTTACAAGAGTTGTGTTTCTGTGGAACTTGGCGCTCGCTTAAGAGATAAATATATTCACGCTCCCGCTTCTTAAGAAATAAAGATTAATTTATCATACGGACATTAAAAAATCCTCGCTGACTTTCTTTCAGAGAGTGTTACATGAAGAATTTATAATTAATGCAGAAGCTACTAACCATTTTTCTGTGGACTGCGATGATATACCCTGTGCATGGGCTGTCGGAGAGCAAGGGCACGTGGCCGTTGAGAGTCCAGCTGGGAAGGGTTCGCTCTGTCCCACATGGCACTACAGTATTTGGCATCCCGTTCGGGATGAGGGTTGGCTTAGGAAGGTCCCCGTTCATCATTACGTTGGGTGCTCCGTTAGCTGACGGCCCAGTTGAGGCCTCTGTAGACAGACAATTGCATTCTTGATTATCTCCAGCAACCACAACCCACCACGGGATTTTCACCCTTTCTGTGCTTCTCAATGCATTTAATGAAATCTCTTCTACCTTAAGACCAGCATCTAACCTTTCCTTTGCCCACGACTTTGCAAAATCAGAGGATGCAACAGCGAGGAATACCAGAGATGTTTACAACCCGTGTAGGAAATCACAAACAATAAAATGAAAACCCAACACCAGGCCTCCAGTCTCTTCTGTGTCCTGCCTTAGAGCCAACCCACAAGTAATAAATATTTTGACTATTTCTTGTGTCTTTAACCAAAATAAGTCCTATCCTGGGTATCATCCTAAAAAGGATCGCCGACCATCAGCAGATGCCAAGGCTGCTCACAGCTTCTCTATGGATCAGAACTCAACTTATTTGTATTCAGTCCTCGCTGTTTATTTATTATTAAGAAGTAAGGTTTTCTCCTGAGTTTCTCCAGTACCACTGTGCATTCTAAATGAACAGGAAAATAAAGATGTTTTCTTTTACCTGTCTGCACAGGACTTGACGCAGATGTAGGGGATCCTGGAATTGGTATTTCAAATGCACACAAAAACCCACTCACTGATAACCGCACCTTCTGGTTGTCTTGAGGAAAGTTCTTCATAAGAAAGAAAAAGTTAGTCAGACAAGTATATACTGCTGCCTGTGACTGCAAACACGCTTTTTTCTTTTGCAAACTCTGTCAGCTCCTCTCTCCCCTCCCATCTACTTCCTTATGCCTTTCTAGAAGGTAAAAAAGAAGCCAACAAGAACATCCCAGCTGCAAGACCCAAGAGGTATTAACGGTTCTCTAAACAGCCCGAAAGCACCCAGTTGTAATCCTACTCAATGACAGCAAAAAAAATTATATATATATACACACACACATACATACAGAGTATATAGAACTAAGCCAGTCGTTACTTATGCCTCTGACATCTTGACAGTGTTTAAACTCATCAGAGCACTCCAACTTGAGATTTATTACCTCAAGATGATTTTATCCTTTTTTTTCACCTAAAAATATCATTAGTAATCAATTCAATTAAACTTCTGCAAGCTTCTACTTCACTATTAATTTTGTTTACAAGCGGTTTATTTTGGTTCAGTTTACCCTGATTTTAAATCTGCTTAAAGCAAGCCCAATTACAGACTAAGAACAAAATAAAACTAAAATGAGTTTTTACGGTACTTTTAGCTGTATTATTTCACAGTTCTTGTAAGCAAAGCTGAACGTCAAAAAGAATGAAGCAGTACTCCAACATGCACAGTAACCAACACAAATACCCAAAAGTATGTCGAAGCAATGATTAATTGTTTTTCTTTTTACCTTTATATTGGAGCTATGCACTTCTGCCAGCAGAATCTGTTCTGGTTTCAGCCCACAGAGCTCGCTTAACTGTTTTTTCAAGCCTGTGTACTTCTCGTCCATGTTCAATCTCAGGCCGTATCGAACAGGAGTAGTACCATCTAATTTAATTACTTTAACAGGGAAAAAGAAACACACTGGTCAGCAAACCAGGAGAGTTTTAATCTGAATAATACACTCCAGCTATACTTTCTGTACTAGAAAGTATATTTTTTCCCTCACTTGATTTTATTTTGTTGTTGCCAGTCAATTGCTAAGGGCTGCAGACAAATGGCAAAAAATCTCTTGCCGCACAGGCAGTAGAAAATAGCTTCAAGATTTGTCTCCTTTTTACATCAGCTCTCCTTTTGCCTCTTTTGCAACAACACACGGGTCCTTTGTAGTACAGCTCCTGACCAGTACCGTCCCTTCGCACGCTCCCCCAGGCCCCTGCTCTTTGGCTCTAGGCAGATTTAGGACACCCTCCACAACACAGGGAACAAGAAGGAAAGTTCCCAGAATCTCCAGTTTTCATGTTTCTCTATGAAATTCTTTAGTCAAAACTGAAAACAGGCAACCTATGCCATGCTTTTAAAGATTTTATTTCAGTTTAATTATATTCCAATACACGTACTGAATATTCTCGTACTCTATCATATTCAAATGGTTATACTACTTTTAAACGTGCTAACACAAAATCTGGATGTTTTATAGCTGTTCTACAGAGGTGGTTTTTATTTGAGTGACTGCAAGCTTACAGGGGGGGTAAACACGCCCACTCACCTGTGATTTCTAGGTGCATGTAGCTATCCATTGGCAAAGGCAAGGACAAAAAATTAAAAGGGTCAAATCTAACACTTATATGTCCACAAGTTTTACATTTTACTTGTGACTTCAGCTGCCCGTGAAATAAATCTACAACAATGGATCTGTTTCGTCTCAGATGGTTTTCCCAGGCCTAAAACAAAGTATAAGAAAAAAAACAAAACACCAAGACAGAGTTAGAAACTGAAGACTCTTTGCTTCAGCTGCAGGAAGGAGGATATGCTGGAAGAACTCCAAAGTTTCACTGGCCTATGGAAGTCAAATTATTTCCACAGAAGTTGTTTACCAATTTTTAATAATTTGGAAGTATTTCGCTTCAACACGAGTAAAGAAAAGTTATTTTAATTAACACAATAATCAAGGCATGACATCATTTAAAGTACTTTGGAAAGGATCATCAGATGCCCTGAAAAATTGTGATACTCCAAAATTCTGAGGAGCTGTTCAAAATGATTGTGAAGTATCATCTCTGTTATAATACTTAAAACTCATTTTCAGCTCAAGGGTGAAACTGGCTCCTTAAATGATAAATCTAACAAAAGATCTTGGAAAGGCATTGCCACAGAGAGTCTCATCAACAACTCAGCAGCTTAGTTCTATCAGGAAAGAAAACCCCAACCAAGCCATCCCGTACCTCTGCTGCTACTTCCCAGTCTGGCCGACCATCGCTGTCTTTCAGTTCTACGTATGGCTTATCGTGAACTCTGTTCAAATCCTCATGAAGACCATCCAAAAGAAACGCCAGAAGCTCCTGCGAGTCTTGCTGTTGAAAGCCATTAAATCTTGGAGCATATTTTGCTATTGTCCACTATAAAAATACAGAAAGTTATTTAACATCACATAACAAAACCTGTAATAATAATTTAAAATACTGTGGACAGGACACACGCTGTCAACGAGCACAAATTCATAGAATCATAGAATGGTTAGAGTTGGAAGGGACCTCAAAGATCGTCGAGTTCCAACCCCCCTGCCCTGGGCAGGGACACCTCCCACCACACCAGGTTGCTCCAAGCCCCATCCAGCCTGGCCTTAGTCGTCAAGGGTTAAAGGTACCCCCTGTGCTTTCAAAACAAACCCCATTTGCAGGAAATGCATCATCTTTTGTCCCTGTCCTCCAGAGGGGCACCCTGCCCCTGCAGACCCTTCCCCAACACCTCCCCTGCATCTCTGCAGGCAAGAAAGCAAATTCCGCGACCGGTCTGGAGTGACACACGTGATGACAGAATGACCAACTGCCCAGGGTGTGATCACTGCCTTCCTGGACGACTTGTAACACCTGAAATATAATGCCCAAATTTCCCTTTCTTCAGGGGAGAAATTGATTTGAGTCCCAGAACCATTATAATAGAGGTAACATCAGGAAAAAAATGCACTGAGAGATTTCTGCTATTCAAAGAAACTCTTCCTTTCTACCTTTAAATAACCCACATCACAGACTTACCCGCAGCTTTAACGGCGCTATATTTTTCTGAGTTCCACTCCACAACTCCTGCACCAAATCCCCGTAGCACTTGGCCATGTGTCCTTTCATTCCTATTGGATTTGTCCTAGAAATCATAAAGTAATTAATACCAAACTAAAACTTAAAGTTCAAGCACGGGGATGAACAAGCAAGCGCAAAGGCTTCTTGCTGAACTGTTTAAAAAAAGAGGTTGTACTTTCAATTATCTAATCTAGTACCTGCTGTTTAGTGCCTAATCTAGTACCTGTGGTTCACACGGAAGTTAAAGGATTTATCCATACTTCTGAAAGCTGAAACTCATCTTAAAGAAATGTTACAGCATCTAAAAAGCCAGTGGTCCCGAACAGAAAATTACCTGTTAAGTTCATAAAGATGTCTTCCTGAGATGAAATAGCGCGTGAGAGGCTGGGTGTTGCTGACGCACTGGATGCTGGAGTTCATGAAGCACGTGTTGCCCAGATTGCTCAGTCCAGTAGCGCCCTTCTCAGTAGGAACTGAGAGCGAGAAATCGGAGTTATACCAGGTGTGCAGATGTGAAAGACTCAGAACGGTGTGTCGGCAAACAGGACCTTTTCACAGTTCCCAATTTAACCTGCTCCCAAACACGAGACTACAGCTCGAACAGA
Organism: Pedionomus torquatus; assembly: GCA_013398155.1. Taxonomy (NCBI): domain Eukaryota; kingdom Metazoa; phylum Chordata; class Aves; order Charadriiformes; family Pedionomidae; genus Pedionomus; species Pedionomus torquatus. The sequence goes on from VZRU01000198.1 coordinate 64,438, forward strand.
TGTGCCAGAATAGCCTGTTCAAAACACCCGCTCTCTCAACTTCCCTGAGCAGTTGAGGGATTCGATTGGATCCGATCCACCACAGACGTCAGTAGAATCCACACAAACCACTTGCAGATAAATAATTACGGTACTGAAATTTACGGTACTGGATTTACTTCGTTAAAACCTTAACTATTCCTTATCTTGAAGAAATCCAAGATAATAAACACAAAATTCAGACTTTGCTACGAACCGTTCGCTACTGCTGCATCTGAACACCTACAAATGTATCTGTCTATACATCCCACCCTCCCACACCTCCGGCATCTAAAACAGAAAGAGCAGGCAACGCAGCACAAAAGCCCTCTGCCGATGTTAAAAGCACTTAGAGTAAAAAGAATGGTTTCAACGGAATAAGCCTCTTGGATTTTGCTTCTCATCAGAACTCAATTACTGTGCTGAAACGCTTACCTTTATGTCTGTCTATTTTACTGCTGTTTGCTATAAAAGACATCTCTTCTGGCCAGCTCATGTCTTTGTTTCGAACTAAAAAGAGATAACAGGACAAGGATTTTTTAGAAATTGTTACTTACTCCAGAGGGCTTATACAACGTGGAGAGGTTTCATTAAAATTTTGTAACATTTAATTGAGATTAAAAACTAGCTTATTTATAGTTATTATTTTTGCTAGCTTTGGTTTCAACGCTTCCAAATGGTTCTGGGAAATCCTTCAAACGCTGGCATCACTCCAGCCACGCAAGCAACATCTTCACAATGCATCCTTGAGATTTCTTTCCTGTTGACTAACAAATTTTTTCAGCACTTATTCTAATGCTTAATAAGGATCCCCCAGCTCGAACAAATTTGTTCATTTCACGAGCGATCGCTAACATACACAATGAAAAATTCAAGCATATTTCACAATAGGGACAAATTACGCGTATTTCAAGATAAAAGTGGGACCAAAACTCGCAAGCTTTCCTAAACTGGGTTTGCCAATAACTCCCATAGGACCCCTCTTCAGCCTCTCTCCTCCACCGGCAGCAGCCAAACAGCAAACTGGCTGGAGGGCTGAAAAGGAGGAGTTCTTTTTCACACCCATTTGTTTATTGAACTACAGCCCTGGGGCTCTGTTTCACCTGACCCAGCAAGGTGCACTCCCTCTCCCCTCTACTAATAAATTCCCATTTTTTCTCTTGTCTCTAGCGATTAATGCAGATAGAGTGAACTGCATCGCCCACTTTGCCAATTTTAAATTGATTAAATACGAGCCGAGCCAAGAGGCAAAAAGGATGAGTCCGTCTAGCACAATGCAGGACCCGGCTTCCTACAGAGCCTCCCTCTGTGATGCAAGGACAAGAGTGGAGTGGATGAAGTACGTACACTTCTCTTTCTCTCATTACAAAATTAGCCAAAAAGGTCAACTTGGTTGAAAATTCAGCTGATCTGTGCACCCTGATATCTCTGAGAAAGGTTTAATGTCTTTGTGACCGAGAGCAGCGTCTGGCGTGGCAGGAGGATGGCGCACAACGGGCATAAACTGAAACAAGAAAGGCTGAGATTGTTTATGACACCTTTTCGCCACGACGAGAGTCAGTCCAGCAGGCAAGGGGAAAAGGTGCTCTCCAGACGTGAAAATAAAAGCAGCTTGTAATGAAAATCTTAGAAATGAAGCTGACGTGGACCAAAACATGCAGTTTTCTTCCCCTTTTTCTTTGTGACTGTGTCCAGGCAAATATTGTAACCTGAACTCTTGGAAAATCAGTGAAAGAAAACTCAGATAAGGAAACCTCGCACTGCTTCTGGTAAACCTCTGGTAGTTTAGTCATTACTGTAGGGGCAGTGGATTATTTGAAGCCTTGGTAGTTCTTCCTCTGTTTCTCTTAGTTCATACTTCTAGAGAGACAGACATCTGTTTACACATACACTTCCTTCCCATTTAAAAAAAAAAAATATATATTTGGGTAGTAGGTGAATAGATTTGTGTAGTTTGGGCAATTACAGAAAAGGGTACAACATGCACTTTGTTAGCCAAATATATATATTCAATATATATATCAAATATATATATTCAGGTTTAGTGTGTGAACTCATTATAGGCTCTTTTCATACCTTCTATTACTAAATGCTGCTCATCTTGGATTTTAAGATACTCCAGTCTGTGATCTTCATCATCCAGCAAGGTAAGATAGTTCTGTAGGAGAAAAAAAAACACTCATGTAGTGATTAATTTTAGATTTGAACTTCTCTGAGGCTATTTTACTCTCAAAACAATTAAATTAAAACAGTATTAACTATTTCTTCCCAAAAATGAGAGCGCCAGTTTCCTACCCAGGTTAATTAAATACAGTGGGTCACTGATCTCCAGAAGCATCTAGTTCAGTGCTTTAAATTTTACGTGGTGTTTCTTTAATGCGAGACGATTACATGCACTGAATGATTTGGAGGAATATATTCTGCTTGTTTGCTGTGATTTGTTCACACACACTTTTGAAAAAGATCCCGGCTGGCTGCTGGCTTCTGTGCCAACTGAGGCCTATGGCATCACGCGTGTGGATGGAAGAATGTTATTTTTATTTCCATTTAAAACAGTTTCTATGGAATTTTATATCAAGCCTTTTAATAGGTCAATCAATTGCCAATGTTTAAATATATCACAGGATAATTTAATGCTTGCCAGGCTGCCAGGAAAACAAGAGATACGTTCCCTGGGTCATTAATAGCAAAATCTAAACTTCACGGCTCGGTGTGCACAAAAAAACTCTAGAAAAATACGTGCCCAGAGTTTTCCAGCCCAGGTGGTTAAATTGCAAAGAAACTTATGGCCACTATTTTTTTTTTTTTCCTGTGCCTGTGTATTAAATAGTTTCTAGGAAAGAGTAAGACACACAATATCAAATAGCTGATAAAAAAGAAAGCAGGAGCGACATTACCTCGCTATTGTATAACCAGAGGCGCATGTCTTCTTCTTTTATACGTAGCCTCTGGGAGAGATACTCGTGGATCTCTTTAATCGTCTGCATTCGACTGAAGCAGCCGGTGTAAGCCAACACTCTTTTTAAAGGGGCATTTGGTGAAGGTACGTTCCCTGGATTCAGAATCATAAGAAAAGGGCAGAAGATAAGGTATATACCCATCGGCCAAGCGAAATGAGGTCAGTAACAACTCGCACGCTGCAGACTCTGGAAGTACTTTTGGCAAAGAAGAAGCACACCCAGTTCTACTCCTTTCCTTTATGGATAAAATAGCGAGTCGGATCGAAAGCTCGTTGTCACTAACCCTGTGGGACAACAAACTCGCCATCAAAAAGCAGATAAATCTGCCTCCCTTCTTACCAGAACTTACTAGAAAATTGCTCCCTTAAAGTTCATGTAGGAAATACATTAATTTACAAGTAGTTTTAAAAGACCAGACCATTCTTTTTTGCTCTTAAAGCCAGAACATGGTGATTCTCAAAATAAAAGACTTCAAAATCTCTTCAGAACTTTCTTTTTGAGAGCACAGAAATACAAATCAGTCTGGTTTGGAAATATCGTAACTGCGCTCCGGTTCTTCTAGAGAGATAAACTCTGTCAAGATGAAATCAGTCTGGCAGTTTCACAATAAAACTCTTCAGAATAACTGAATTCCTCAAAACTTATTCAGAGAAAACGCCTGAGATTTTCACCACAACTTTTCAACAATCTCATGTTTGTGACATGAACTCATTCCAGCAGAGCAGCCTGTTGCTGCATTTGATAACAGGAGCTCATCTTTAAATCAAACAATTGCATGAGCTCGGTTTGAAAGCGACGAGACCGGACTTCACAGGCTTTTAGTTTTTGAGCTTCTGGAGTTTAAACTCCAGAAATTCCCCCGCTCCTCACAGAGACAGGTCTGAAACTTATTCATGAAAAGCTTTTACTTCTACAGCCAACCCCAACCAGGCGACGGCACCACTTCAGTAACCACAAGTGACATCGTTCTACTTTGGCAGAAGATTAAAATAAACAGCACCGTATGAAAAGATGCGATGTTCCATGCCATCTGACAAAGGTGTAAAAATACACCGCAACCATCTTAGAAGGCAGCAGAGCGTCAGTTTGGCTTCAGTGTACCAAGCAAAGTACTCTCTTTTTTTCTTTCTTTCTTCTTTTGAAGAACACAGTAAAGCATTGTCTGAGATTAGGGATCAGAGGATTAGTTGTAAGATTACAGCAAGAAAGCACATCTGAAAACTCCAAAAGATTAATAACTGATTGGACAAATAAATTAGTGCAGAGCAAAATGATTCCAAATCAAGATCAAATTTGGCACACGGGAAGATTCTCTTTCTTTAAATTTGGGCATTTTAGGATGTCCAAACAAAGCAGTTTCTGTTTTATTAGGTCAAGTAGGAAAAACGAATTTGGGCAGCAGGCAGTTTCTGTAGCGGAACGGGATCAAGCAGCAGCCACTATCGACACGCTCAGTTTGAGATTCCACCCAAGCAGTGAAAAATTCAGCACCTGCACGAGATTTTTTTTAAACACCAGTTAACACCAGCAAGGCCAAAGGATTTAATTTTCAGTGGTCAGGTGAGCCCATTTCTGGAGGTTTGTTACTGTGGACGCACATGTAGATCTGTGAGCGTCCAAACGCACACGCGTGTGAGCAGCGGGTACTTCTTCAAGTCTCTTGTGCAAGGCAAACGTGCAACTGCGCATACAGAGCGGGAACTGGGAACAAATCCTGCAACACTTTCCAGCTGAAACATGAAGCCACCATTTAAAGATCATCCCCCTCAACTCGGCACTGGGGAGGCCCCATCTCAAGGGCTGTATCCAGTTTTGAGCCCCTTCCCACAAAAAAAAACAGACATTGAGGGGCTGGAGTGGATCCAGAGAAAGGAAACAGAGCTGGTGAGGGGTCTGGAGAGTAAATCTTATGAGGAGAGGCTGAGGGAGCTGGGGAGGTTCAGCCTGGAGAAAAGGAGGCTGAGGGGAGACCTTCTGGCTCTCTCCAACTCCCTGAAAGGAGGCTGTAGCCAGGGAGGAGTCGGTTTCTTCTCCCAAGGAGCAGGCGATGGGACAAGAGGAAATGGCCTCAAGCTGCACTGGGGGAGGTTCACATTGGTATCGTGAAAACTTTTTACCCAGAAAGGGTTATTAAGCCTTGGGACGGGCTGCCCAGGGAAGGCGTTGAGGCACCACCCCTGGAGGTATTTAAAAGACAGGTTGAGGTGGTGCTCAGTGACAGGGCTTAGTGGTGATTTTTCATCAGAGTTAGGTTGATGGTTGGACTAGATGATCTTAAAGGCCCCTTCCCACCCAGACAATTAGATGGTTCTGTTCTACAATTGGATGAAAACGCTCCCTCACGCCTCCTTCTTCCAAGAGAACGGGGGGGAACCTTGAAATCATTACCAAAGGCTGCTTGGGCCTCCTGGTTGATTAGCTGGTGTACAAGCAGAGGGGCAGCAAAGCTCCTACAGCTGCGGGTCTCGCTCTCTTAGAAACTGCGCGCTTGGGTTCTTGCTGCATTCTTAAGTTACCTCTAGGTAAATGCTGGGGAAACATTCTCAGGCTCATCATACCCATATTCACCCAGATGTTGGACTGCTGCGTGCGAGCGGCCGGCTGCTGCCTCAGGAAGAGCAGGTAGCGAGGGAATAACTCCAGCTCAGGCACGTTGGTTTTGCTGTTTTTGATCACCTGGTAAAGACGGTGAAAACGGGTTTTAAGAGGCTGCTGTTCCAAACGTGTAGGGAATCCCATCGGGAACGGGAATTCATGATTAAATCAGATGGTTAAAGAAAAAATAACCCGGGTTTTACTAGGAGAAAAGAAATCCTCTGAACTCCTTATGGGGTCGTAGGCAAATATCCACGGGAATAATAATTTACTGATTTCTAAGCACTTTTTGAGGCTTATTAGTTGCAGATTGTTGAAAGTGACCACCTTCTTTAGCGGAGCATCCCTTCCTGTACAACACCACGGAAAGAACATTTTTATAATCCCCCAAATAGATGTGAATTTACACTGAACTCATTAAATCTGCTCAGCGCGTGCTTCAATAGAAAGGCTTCACAACTGCTGGAAAAAAAAAAATGTGCCAAATCAGACATTTGTTCCAAACTTTAGGATTGAATTAAAACTTTCATACTGGAAGAAAAGACTGAAGTTCACTTTTGTCGCATTTTGATTTTGACAGAAAAAGCTGGAATTACCCCAGAACACGACTTGAAGCTTTTCAGTCCCCATTTCAACAAAGATTTCGCTATCTAGATCTGCCAAACAAAAATGGCAGGAATGTTTGCTACTTTTGTGCCCACGTGAAGCAGAAGAAAACCACTCAGCTTGAGCTTCAGCAACATAATGCACTGGAACAGCCCAGGATTAAACTTCAGTTCCAATAAAAACAATAATGATGAACTTTTCTGGGAAGAAACAACATGTAGGGCAGGAGCCTGGGACGGTGAGTGCCCGTGGAAACGGCTGTGAGCAACGGTCTGCAAGGATGCAGGTGTTGAGATCACTAAGTGTCAAAACAACTGAAAAGCTGAAGTTCATATATGTTATTTATATTTTATTTGCGTTTTTTTTCAAATAAAATGCCCGAACCAAAGTCCTCTCATTCTAAATAGATGTCTTTTTGTTTTTTTTCTTTCCTAATGACCCTACTGCAACAATCTCAAGCACATCGGTTTGTGCCACGTATAAAGAAACGTGGCCTTTTCTGGCTCATGAAAGGTGTTTGTTTCCATGGAGAAGGTGTGGGAAGAGGGTAACAGGAGCTGGTGATTTCTCACTGTAGAATAATGGCCAGTACTACGGCTGATGGATCAAACCCTCAAAAATCACACAGCCAACTCTCTCCCGTTTGCGACACCAACCGCCTCATCTCTATTGCTACCATCCCAAAAAAACCCCAAACCCTCGCTTCTTTTTCGTAAGTGGAGCTCCTCCAGGAGACTGCCTGACACACAACCACCCAAACACTGTGCGGAGTCAACACATTCAACAGAAACTGAAGAAAGTTTCCAGTGCCAGACCAAATCACTGCTATTTTTCTTGTCTCTAACACCAGCTTTTTTTTAAAAAAAATATATAAATTCAATATTAATAATTCAAGTCATGCCAGCTTTAGCCCCAAATGATTATGACCTGTTAATCATTTTGCAGTATCACACAGGGAGAAACAGAGACAGCTCGATAGATTGTGAGTAAATTACATGATTCAACAATGGCTGGTCCTACATAATTACTGCTTCTCTTTCAGAAATACTGCTGTTGTTTGAACTGCAACAGAAAATAATCTCATTGGGGTAACACAGACTCATTATTAGTCCACTTACTCAATTCCATTTAATATATGGTACTTTTGCATTTGAAAATTATATTCTGCCATACACGCTGCACTGGGCCCAAAATAAATTTTCAATTAAAGTAATTACAGCTTTAATGCAGAAAACACTAGTGTTAGTTACCAAAAGTATATTTCTGTTCTTTGAAGTTTTATTTTCTGGTTTTTAGCAAAACTTTTCTGCAAACAATTACAAATACCACCTTATCTTTGACAGCCTGTTGCTAATTAGTTAATTTTATTACAAGGCTTTGAGCGCCTACAGGCAATTAAGTAATTGTTGATACAAGAACGCAGTATTACTGATTTGTAAATATATTTTTTATCACACAACGGAAACGTGTTGTTTGTAAAGCTATTACATAACGTTACTGTGATTCATTGACTTTTCTGCTTAGTGTTAAATGTAAGAAATGTGAAAATCCACGATATACAAATTATTTGCTGGCAAGTGAGTATTACATAAGTTTAGTTTTGAGCTGAAGAATGAGCATTACCATCACTTGCCTCACCATTAAGACTTGCCAGTTACTCATTAGAGAAAAAGAAAGGTAATTGTCGTAATACTAGAAGAATGACACAAAAGAACTATTTGTTTTGAACAGGTGATCTGCTCCAACTCAAATCGGCATTCACCCGGCCGCGATACGCAATGCCTGCAACAAAAACCCAATCTGAAGAATTCGAAGAAGAGCCTGACTGGGCTCTTTGCTTCCAGCGCTGCAGGTGGCAAAAGATTAAAAAAAAAAAGGTTAGCCAGAATCACCCCCCCTCACTCTAGGTAGCAGATGCCAACGCAGCTTTGGCATCTATTTGTTGAGGAATTGGTTACAATAAATCCTTTATTGAAAAACCTTTGACCAGAAGCTGAACAGCTCAAGCAGCCCGGGCAGTACCGTGTATCCAAAGCTGTCGTGCTCATACGCCAATTCTTTTCAGCAGTACCCACTCCTGCAGCTACAGCTCAGAACTGCTTCTGTGCAACCATTTACACAAAGACTAGTCTTTGCCTGTTGTCTTTAATGGGATCACCTGCTGCTTTTAAGATCTTCACCAAATCTGGCGTGTTTTGCTCTCTATGACACTGAACTCAAAGGACAACAACTCCTACTTTCCCCTCACAATGTGAAATTGTAAGAGAGAAGAAATGTGTTTTCAAAGCTGCAGGTGTCCCAGTTTTCAATGTATTGGATTTGCAGAGCGGATGAAAATTTATCTTAGCTTTTAAAGAAGAGTGTTTTCACGCCAAGTCTCTTAAACTGATCTCTAGTTTAGTCTGGTCTGCTTTAGCAGCCCTTCTGCACTATCTCCCGGGGTCTGTGCTGCAAACCTCCTGGGAAACACCCACACCTTTCCAGCCGTGTCCACTTCTGAGGCTGCCTTTTCCCAGTTTGCTCTTCAAGACTCTTCATTTACACCATTCATTTTGGATGACGTGGGAGGTGATGACCAGAAAAGATTACCCTGTGCGCAAGCTCGGACCCATTGGGTTGTGGTTATCATCTGGGTGGTTATGGCAAGTAAACAATGTCTATAATCACAACTTACCGGCCTGGGCAAGGAGAGGTTTGCTCCATACCAATGGTAAAGCGCTCTCCAAACTGGTTCTGGTACCATTATGTAGTCCTTTCCTTCAACCAACTGTGGAGATCGCTTTAACCTTCCACCCTCCATTGTTAATGACGCAGCCTTTAAACAGAAAGGGACTTGGTCAAGACTCAAATGGAAAAAAAATAGTAGTATAGAGCTACCGCAATATTAGTGCATGAAATCAGAACACTTTTTAATTATTAAAAAACTTTTACGTAGCAATTAGCAAAGGCTTTTCACACCAAGAGATGGCATTTAAATGTAACAATAATTAAGGCTCAAGTTTCACTGCTTACTAGTGCTCTAAAGGCCGTCCAATATCAAATCTGTATCACACTTCTCTCGTGTCACCTACTCCAACAACTTCAGACGCTGCTTTGAGAAATCCCAACTACACTCATTAGTGACGATGCTTTAAAACATGTCTGTATTTTATGTTTTGTTTGCACAAATACTGGAAAAACTGTCAGGTTTGGTTTACTGTTCAATTAACTGTTTTCTGGTTTTATGTAATAACAATAAACTCAATATTAGGACTGAGAACACTGAATAAAAGAAATTAATTATGAAAATATTTTACAGTTAATGCTGAAACTTGTGTTTTCATAAATCCCTTTTTCATTCGTAAGGTTTGTGAGGCTGTTTAAGAACATTTTGAATGCTTCTCTTCTCACAAAACACTTTGTGGCCTTAGAAACAGAACACAGCATTTTCCTCTTAAAATAAGAGTAAGAAAGCCAAATTCGGTTATATGCCAAAGCAGTGTTAATTTAGAACTAAGCCACTTGACAAAAAAAACCAAACCCATAAAACGCCGTGATACCAGGACACTAAAAGACACTTTTCCTGCGTTCAGGTGACTCGGATGCACTTACCTTCACTGGCTCCTGCGTTACGAGGGGCTGGTTATCAATAGCTCCCGGTTTCTGAGGATTCAGTTGCAGCAAAGTGTTCCCGTTGGTTCCAAGGAAACACTGGTTATTATTGTCCGAAGTGTTATGCTGCCTGGCAAAGCAGACATCAGCCCCTGGTGTGCCAGGGTAAAGAGAATCTGTAACAGAACACAAGAAAAAAAAAACAAACTCTACTTCAGTTCATGAATCCACTACATAAATAAACCAGTTAAACTTGTATCCTTTATTGTTGCTTTTAAAAAAGGCTGAAGGAGTTTGCTGTCCTTCATACTGCAGTAGAACACGCGGCTCTTCCAAGCTACAGAGTGACAAATCTACCAGTGCTCGCAGAAAAGGTGAAGTGGATCCATGAGATCCAAACAGCAAATCAGACACTTACACGAAGCTGGTTTGAAAACAGCCTAAGTTTGCAAGCGCAAATGTGTTTGGCATTTGCTGTTGTCTGGATGTTTGAATATCAAACTCCTGAAAAACTTACACAAACCCCTCAATATATATGCAATAATGCCGTATTTTTATTTCTTCCTCTTGAATCAGCATGGACTTTTATTCTCCCAGAACCTCCTTTCGTTATGCAGAACACCACATCTCAATTTCAAGTTAAAAAAAGAAAGAGCCTTTATCTAAAACCTGTCTCCCTTCCTGCCCTTCCCCTATTCCCCAACCTCCATCCCAGAAGCAATCACAGTCATTTATCTACTTCAAATTGCAGTTAAATTTAAGGTACAGGTATTAAAATACCAGATGCCACACTGTCTGATAATGAAAAAAAAAACAAACACCAAAATCTCAGATTTTCACAAGAACTGATTTTGAAAATCATCACTAAAAGCTCTTCCTTCACAAAGGAGGCTCCTCGAATCTGCACGAACTCATTTAGATGCTGTGCCCTGTAAAACTTTTAAGTCTGCTGCTCCTGCTTCTTTCCTCTCTGCAGCAGCCCAGGTCACCTCACTGCAAGACACAGTCCGACACCGAGGAGGGAGGAGCTAGAAAGGCTTTCACGTGAAGAGGGGGCAAGAGAAAAAAATCCACTCAGAAAATAAATGAGAGGAAAAATTATCTTAACAACAATTCCGGAAATCAATCATAGCATCAAAGATGAATCGCTGTTTAAACAGGGCTGTTTCTTGCTTATCTTTATCACAGACTGAAAAAACCCTCCCAGTAATTCACAGCGACGTCCACACGTAGATCACTTCTGCAATCTAAACTCCGTTATCTTTCCGCCTGGAGGAATCCATGCAGTATGTGGTTTTCTCACAACCTGTTCTACATTAAACCTCCAAGGAAATAAGATGTTGTGCTTACTGCTGCTAGTAGACTCTGAGGCTTCTGATGCAGTAGAAATATTATCTGAAAACTTTTCTTCTGTGGCACTGAAGTAATTAAGACCTCCCATTTTGTCTTCTCCCTGTTCTGAAGTATTGGCTGCCGCAGCTACGAGTGAATTCTTACCTCCACTCAAGACAGATGAAGGCTCTATCACAACAGGGTTTGCATCCTAAAATTGGTAGACGGGTAGAAAAGTTCATTATAAGCCAAAATGAAAGACATTGAGCATCAGTCAAATCAATCACCAGAACCCACAGCCAGTGGGGACACTTTTGCGTATCACAACAAGCTTTATAGAAAAATACATATATACTTTCTACATCTACTGATGAAAAAATCTGCAAGAACAGTCAGGATTGTTAAACCGATCTAATAAACTCTTCTGCACAATCTAAAACCTGTGAAATGCCGGAATTTTCTCTATCTACAAACATCACAAGGCGACCATTTCAGACAGCTATTATTGCAGACTACAAATATTTGAGGATTTGTTCTTGCTCAATTTCATACAGTTTAACAGGAAGAGAAAGCACAGGAACAAGAAGAAACCCAACTATTCTTTCCTCAAAACTGCAACAGTTCGGTCTTCTCTAACTTTTTTTTCCCTTTTCCCAGCATTGCAAAGGCAACCCAGCTCACACCCAAGCAAGATAAAGGCAAAGAGAAAAACAACGTGTATCCCCCCAAAAGCATCACTTGCCTCCTCAGTACAGACAGGATGGAAGAGAAACACTACCCGATTTACAGCCCCAACAGCAGCAATGAATGCGAAAACAGAAGGAAAAGGGAATAAACTGACCCTCAGAGAGGAAAAAAAGAAAATCCACGCACCGAACCCCACCGTAACAACACGGGGAAAAGGGGTATTCCCTTGCATGCTGTCCCCTGTTTATCACACCACTAAACGCTGCATGTTGTCAAATAACAAAACTGTGCAGTAAAGCTAAAAGTATAAAAAGAAGACAAAAACGTATGTTGGCGTTCCAGCAATCATTTCTAGGTTTTCTGGGAAATCCGGAGTGTCCTTTTGGCCGGAGGCAGAGGGCGAGGAAGAGTCCCGTGCCGCTGGGCTGGGGACTGGGTATGAAATCAAGTGCCCATCTGAGCGCTCCTGCCGGGACGAGGATCAAACTCCCCGGTATTTCAGGTGTTTAAACAATCATTTGTCCAATTCCTCGTGCACAACGAAAGGCTGTAATTACACGGTTGGTTAATGCACGTGTTGCAGGGTTTTATTTATATTTATACAAGTCAAATGCTTATGTGATTACTTATCACTACATCAAACTTTTTTGAGTTTCTTTCACCTGTGTGAAATCTCCACCCCAATTCAATTTTATTAAATGCACTTTCTTTTGAAAACTTCGTAATGATTCTTTAACTTGAATATTTCAGTCGGAGGGTATTAGAGCACCCTGTAACTACAAGGTTTGAGCAGGACTCCTTCGATGACCATCAGGTACTTTTAGGTGCTTTTCATCACTGCCTCTAAATCAAATTATACCAATTCCCTCCTTTATTTGTCCAGAATATCGTGTATTTGCAGCCAAAGCGAAGACAAAACCAAAAGAGGCAGCTTCAGTATCAAAGACTTGAAGGCAGCGCTATTGTGAGAGCACACTTTCATTCCAAAAAATATTTTGACATGCAGGAATGATGAAACGAAGCAGAGGAAGAGGTGACAGTTTGATGAAGTTACAGTGAGAAGCTCCCCACGTGACAGTGATTCAGTAACACAATTCTTTGAGAGCCGAGAGATGCTTCACTTCAAGGGTTATTGCTTAAACAGTCATTTGCTCCACGCTCCTTTTTTCTTTTTAATCAGCACATTCACAAATCCAAAGAAATCCCTTATTCAGTGTAGAGTATTATTATACTTACGTATTTGACATATTCTTTCCACTGGTGCCACCACGGCATAGCAATAAGAAACCAGTTGTGCCCTGGCTGAAGGCCGTACCTGCTCTCCCTTTCTAACCAGCCTCTGCACATAAAAAGTGACCAACATGAAGTATTAGCTGACAAAGGAAAATTACAGTCCTTCTTTTGAACATATTTAGAGAACCCCATTTGAAGATGCTGAGCAGAACACGCACCTGATAATCTGTCCTTCCTCTTCTGGAGTGGCGGGTCGGAGCCCCAAAACTATATGACACACCTGGAAAAAGAAAGTCACTCTTATTAAGAACAACTCCTCTGCGAAACAAGCCTTAGGTAAACCAAAGACAAGAACAACCCTAGCGGGATTTTCAGAAAAGTCTTTTTAATTACGTAGCGAGACTGCCCACAATTGAACAAATCACTAAAAAAAAAACCACAAAAAAGAAGTACTTTGAGCTACGAGATTCACAACCTGTTCCCGCCGTTAAGACAAAAATACCCAGAATGTTAAATGCCCCAAGACAAATTAAGGTGAACAGAAAACAAATTTTCGTTATTTTCACGGCAGACACACACCCTGTGAATGACAGCAACTGCCATGGGTCGGGTGCACAAAACAATAAGGTGTCTGTATGTGCTGGAGGCAACGAGGAGCTGGGAGAATGAAAGCTGCTGCAAGAATGAGCCAAAAGTTGGTGGGGGGAGGAAAGGAAAGGGGAAAAATGGGGAGAAGCAGTCCTATAAGGGACTGGAAGGAAAACAAGCACACAAAGAGGCCGAGGGAGAAGTTTATACCAGTCCAGCCAAGCGGTCACCACCACAAATGTCTGATTTTTTTCATTTATTTCAAGCACAAGCCGCAGTCCCAGATGGCTAAGCTAACACTGGGCTCCTCTCTTCCTCGTACAGCCACCCCGGGTTGGCTGCGGCGATGTCCCGGCTGGTTCCCCGGCAGGTCCCAGCTCAGGGCGTGCGGCAGCGGGAGGTCGACTCCGCGGGAGCCCCCGTTTCCAGAGCAGGGAAGGAGGTTCAGACGTCAACTTCAAATCAGTTGCCACTCGTAACATGATTTATCGTCTTTTCCTTATGTCTCTTTTGAGGCTATCAATTTGCATCTCAGCTGGAGATTTCTAATCACTGGTGAGACATCTTATTTAAATTTCTATTACAGCGTGAGGGACTGCTTCATGTTCTGAATACAACAAAGGCCATTAGCTGCTGGGAAAGCAACAGATTTTCCAGCACACACGGCACAGCTGGCTCTGACGGTTCTTTTTAAACTCATGTAACACTGTGCTAGTGTCAGATTCTTCATATAAACTAACCCTGCCGCAAATAAACCATCCTGTTTGTTGTGGAGCTTCCCAAGGCGCTCCACTCAGACCACTTAGCTTTTCTGTCTGCAGAAGAGACACACGAGCAGAGCAAGGGAGGCGATTCTGCCCCTCTGCTCAGCTAGACACCTCTGAGACCTGAGACCTCACCTGGAGCTCTGGAGTCCTCAACACAGGAAGGACATGGAACTGTTGGAGTGGGTCCAGCAGAGGGCTGGAGCATCCCTGCCGTGAAGACAGGCTGAGAAAGCTGTGGTTGTTCAGCCTGGAGAAGAGAAGGCTCCAGGGAGACCTTATAACAGCCTTCCAGTACCTGAAGGGGGCTATAGGAGAGCTGGGGAAGGACTCTTTTATCAGAGAATGTAGTGGCAGGACAAAGGGGAACAGTTTTAAACTGAAAGAAGGGAGATTTAGATTAGATACTAGAAAGAACTTCTTTGCTGTGGGGGCGGTGAGGCACTGGAAGAGGTTGCCCAGAGAAGCTGTGGCTGCCCCATCCCTGGAGGGGTTCAAGGCCAGGCTGGATGGGGCTTCTTCCTGATGAAATACTTTTCTGCTACAATCTGCCCCTGCAACTGATAAAGTTTCACTCCTAAGATGAGCCCTGCCTGGAGGAGCTGAGACTGTCACACGGGGCTGGAGGCCAATACTGAATTAGGGCAAATCTTCACAGCTTTATTAGGATTACTATTATTTAAACTCAGCCTCTATTAAAAAATGGGTAAGGAATAAACTGCAGGGAATGAAAACATTCTTAGGGGGTTATTTTCTGTACAAAGTGAGCCAGAGCAAAACCAGGACTCTTTTAAGGATTTATAAAAATCCAATTCAGGCTCAATTAAAAACAAATTCAGTCCACGCTTGATGCTCAAGGTTCTGCGACACAACAGCGATAGGATATGACAGCTTTCAAGGAGCTGCAGGAAGAAAGCAAGGAAGGATTCCTCAAATGGCCTCAGCAGAAGATGTGAGAGGGAAGTGGTCGTAAGGAGGTCGCAGTGGCTCTCCCCGTTTCCTGTGCTACGTTCTTGGCAAAGATTTGCAAGAACAACTGTTTAAGAACAGAGACGTTTTCTAATGGAAGCTGTAACTGCCGATACACTTGAAAGTTCTTTCATTTTATAAACAGTACATGACGTTCAACTTTAGCAAACTGTGCTGCAGGCAGCTCCGTACGCTGAAAAGAATAATCACCAAATAGAGAATCATTCTGTCAAGGTAACGCGTAATCACAAACCCACGTCACTCACTGCAACAGACAAAACCATAAGGAAGTTGACGCAAATGCTGATGCTGCATTTCATGGCCATGCAAAAATGAGTTAATTACTGTAATTTTTAAGTTTAACTTTCCTCGAAACATACCTGAAAAAGTAGATTTAAAAATTCATTGGCAAGTGCACTCTTCACGCTCCATATCTGGTAGTCCTCCAGAGTGAGGTGTCCCAGCTTAGTTAAAGGGAAAGGAAAAAACATTGAACCCTTAACCTATTTCTATTAAAATGTTCATTAAACATGTCATACAAGGCATGACAAAGACAGCGATTTGATAAAAATCAGCCTCTGCCACCCTGATAATAAAATTTGATCCAACAAAGGGAAAAAATCCAGTTTTACTGTAACGTAACTCATGCAATCTAAAAAATCAAACAGCTTTGTGTGGACAGAGGATGAGCTGCGCCCAGGAGCCAGCTTCGCTCCTGCTCTCCATCACTCCAGTTTAGCACTGATGCTCAACTGCAGCTCTCGTACCCCCTCAAACCAGGAGCCAGCAGCAGCACGTAACTGGTCAAAGCAATCACTTCATAAGAAACAAAACAAGACAAAGACGACCTAAGGCTTAGATCATCCAAATAAACTCTGCACGTACTCGCATCCATTCAGAAATCCACCGTCTTCCTCTCTGGGTTGGGAAAAACTACTTGATGAGTCATGGGGATTCAGGACTTTCATCAAGTCCTTATGACTTTCCAACACAAGTCCCATTAATTCTGAATCACTTGCAAAGTCACAGTAGCGTCCCACTGCCCAGTGGCAGAGGACCTTCTGATTTCCACCAATTCAGTGACAGGATCAATCTGCATTTTTTATATTGTAATGTAATTCACAGCCGTTTTTCCAGCAGTGGCAGTTACTGCACCTCCTCTTACAGACCATTTTCTCCAGAGTTCACACAGGTCAAAGCCAAGAGACGAAGAGAGGTTAAGTAATTTATGTAATTACTGCACCATCAGTTCTTTCCAGCACTACATTCATGATGCAACAATGAACGATATTCTGAAGACTTAGTCTTCTATTTTAACTCTGTGGAAGGAAGACTGCTGTACGCTTGGTTATAGACTGCTCTTTCAAAAAGCAAGCAACAAAAACCTCAAAGGATGAAAGAAAGAGCTCACTGAAGCTCTATTTTCTACTGCTTTGGTAATGAAAAAAAATTTAATAGAATATTTCCCACCACTTTGTTGGAATATAAGTAGGCAAGACAACTACCCAAACAAGTAATTAAGCATTTCTGGACCTTCTTTATAGCTTTTCTTAAATTATTTATAGTTTACAGACACTCCTCCTAATTAGTGAAGCAAAGGATGAAATAATGGAAACAACTCGCCCTACACTGTTTGCAGATGATGGTGCTTTGCACACAGCTAACTGTAAAGCACAATATAAACTCCTAAGACTTTTAGGCTGAGTGTCACAACAGTCAAGACAGACACCTCCAGAGTTTCCCGGATACTTAGCTCTGAAAGAATATTGTCACAAATAGTTCACTCCAAAGTCATTTGATAATGATAACACATACATTACTACTGCACTAATACAATTCTGCTCCAGCACAGGAGAATAACGGCTCTTTATGTAGCATAAAATCTAAGACACACCGACACACTGTCCTTGTCTTTGTAAGATCATTTTTAACGTGAAACACAAGGATATTTTCTCCAGAACGAAAGTCAAGCATCAGATTTAAAAGTGGTATTAATTATGCACAGCCAAAGCCTTGCAAACAGTATATGCTTGAAATTAATTTCATCTGGTTGTGTATTTTTGGTTTAGAAACGGCTTATAAATTGCAAACGCAGTCTTTCTCTCGCAGAACAATATGGAAAATTGCAAGGCAAAACTGACATTTCTTGTACGATTCTTTTATTGACACGTTTCTGCTTTAAAGAGAGCACAAGATTTGAGTCTTATAAATAAACTGAAGACACTAGGATAGAAAAATGACACGGAAAGAACAGCACATTCCTACCTTTGTGGTATCATGCATATTCAAAATATCTTCTACAATTTCAGACAAATCCATGGCCAATTCCTTCACAAACAAAAGGATTAGAAAAAGGAGTTAAATTCTCAGAGCACTACCTGGAGCGTTGTACGTTCAGAATAAAAATATAACTGCAAGAAATGCTGCTGAAACCTCTATGTAATTCTCAAGTGAGTGTTTTCTGATAGCTGTGATTTTGTACCTACAGTTTCTTTATACGAGAGAGCCCCCATTTCAGTCACATCACCCAGCTGCGGGTAAACGGGAGTCATATCTACACAGGGTGAGTTACATCCAGCTCCGGAGGCCAAAGGAAGCCTGTATTTCACTGACACCACGTCCAACCAACACTCACGTTCCTACTTTTTGAAGGACGACTTCAAGAAGCAGTAGCAAATGGAATAGAAAAATCAAATGCAACTCACGGGGATTTTATCGGTCCGGTTATCTTTCCAGACCTCTAAAAGTGCAACCACCATTTCTTTAAGCTCCGTGCGAGACAACACCCCATCCCGGTCAACGTCAAACACCTTGAAGCAAACTGAGGAGAAAAAAAAAAAGATAATTACTTTTCTGTGTTAGAACCATTCAACAACAATTACTTTTTCCTCCCCTTGCAGAATGTAAGTCTGCAGAGTCACAAGAAAACGTGATTTAGTGCTGACAGTTTTGATGAGGCAGGATGCATGTGTGGCAGTGAGGAAATGGAGCAGCTGTGTTTAATAAACTGAAATCTAGATTCCTGCAATCCTGTGCTGTGTTTTCTGATGTGACATAGCAGGGAACATATGTGCGTCCAGAAATTTCCAGTTGAACGAGAGCTTTTAAGTTGCGGCAATATGGTTTTTGGACAAGTCCGGAACAACGGTATTTCAAAACACCAGAACTTTGCAGGGAGCCAGCTGAGAAATGGACAGTAAAGAAGCCAGAACATGCTGTTTACCACAAGACAATCAAATAGGACGTTCCTTTTGTATGATACATAACGAATAGGTAAGTGTTTGCTCTTCCTATATTGAGATACGCTGTCCTGCGTCACAATGCAGAACACAGCAAAATCGCTTCTGAAATGTATCTTTTTTCCAAGCAGGTTAATAATTTATATGAAGCTATGGGTAAGTTATAAAATATAGAGAATTAGGTTTAATAATCCTTTCTAAAAGGAAGCCTTGATATTTAGAATTCCTTTAATGTTTTAACTTCTGAAGTCCGTTACCTCTCACAGACACACACTTGTTAAGTGGGGGGGGGGGAACCAAAAAGGGGGAAACAACTAAACTTCATTGCTCAAACCACAAAACCTTCTCTACCGTGAACAGTTAACATTTCACATACTTACACTTCTGTCTTTCTGCCAAGGGTCCTCTGCAACATGCTGAGAGCCCACAGGAAATTTCTTTAAAATCTATGTGATTGTCTCGGTTTTCATCAAAAGCATTAAACAAACCTGCAAACCACAAAAGCATCTCCTGTTACAGCATCTGGCTGGAACAGCTCACAACTGTACCCATGAGGGGTTAATGGTTAACAATTGCATGGAGAAGTATCAACACTTGTAACTAATTCTTACTAAGTGTAATAAAGATAATTAAGCACTACTGAGAACATTTCGAAAGTGAATTAGAATGCTCCTGTATGGCTCGACAAAGCTGGGGGTAGGGAAGGAATCAAGAATTCTCAACAGCAGCTTTATTCTCACGCCTTCCTTGTACTGAGGGAATTCTAGGAGTGTACGTCCAAACCAGCATGGGCTGGACAAGCATTTTCACAAAAGCTAAAGGACCAAAACAATAAAACAACCACTCAGGTGTCAAACGCTTGGGCTTTTCCAAAGTGCCTGATGGAAACTCCTCTGAAAATCAGTGAGTATCTTTACAAATCTGGCCCTAAGTGATTTAGGAGTTTTAGTTACCGGCCTGCAAAGGATTGAAGAGCAGATATAACTGTCTTTTATCCCATAAAAATAGGTTTGTTAGTGACGATGACCCAGTTGCACTATCCACAGCAGACTTAAAAGAATGGCCAGAAACCAGTCAAGCTCCCCCGCAGCAGCCGTGTGAATTTTTATCACTAGGCAGCTAAAACACACTCGCAAGCGAAAGGATTCGGGGATATGTCCCTGCTGAACTCATCAAAACTCCTGGTGTTCTAACAGCTCGCATCCACGGCTGATGAATTCCCTGTTTTCTACAAACTGCCGCCACTTGTCAGTAAAGCTGACCATCTGGGGATAAAATATTGCCATTCTAGGATGGCAGAAAAAGTCTAGCAGAAGTATAGAATGTCGCTTAACGTCCTTACGTTGTGCAGCAAATGGCAATTAGACAATTGCAACCTCCAGTTCTTACCAGAGCGGCTTCAACTTGTAAGACCAGCTGGGTTATTACTGTGTCTGTGTTGCAACACACAAACTCCTGCCCAAGTCCCCTCAACAAGATCTTTCTTAACTTACTCTGTCAGGGAAGACTCTTTCATTGACTGCCTGATACAGCTTCTGACTTGCGTGCCCAACTGCCATTTAACAGATGAAACAGTCACTTAAGAAAAACGGTCTTCTACTTGATCTCGTTCAAGGACAGCAGCATGCTTTGTTTTTACAGAATCTTAAGGAACCCAATTAAAAGTTGTAAGCAACTACAAGGCAAATTATAGAGAAAGTCTGTCCTATCTCCTGACAGCTACTAAGAACGGACCCCGCAGAAGCATCGCTTCCTTCCTCAGTCTACATTTCCCAACAGATAGGTCTTTCTCAGGCATCTTTTCTCATTTTCAAATATTCCAAACTCAGTGGAATAAACCTCTGAAATGTAAGCTTAAAATACGTTTTAGAACAGGGCCATTTTTAAACCCCTAAAGTTTGTATGTCAGTAGACCATCAGCAACACCACTTCCTCGCAGGTTTGATGGAAATCCCATACCTTCACTCAGAGATGGATGAATAGGAGGGGAAACCAAGGGGGCAAACGTTTCTAAATCAAAACGTCCAGTTCTTGATTGAGCTTTTAGCAGCCAGTATCGCTTTTCGAGATCGATGATGTCGGATTCTTCCACTGTATGATCAACAAAAAGAGAAGAAAATTTTGGTAGTACCTACACCACACTAGAATTCAGCACCAAAAAAAAAAAAAAAGCAGTGTTATTTTGTCACAAAGAGAAATTACATTGATATTTTTATTCCTGACTTCTGCACATAAAAATTAAACATATGAGCAGTAGAGAAATAAAGGTCCAATTTCACTTTCTTTATCTGAAGAATTATCTTATCTATTCACCATCTAGGAGTTCAACATCAATAATACATCATCCCAAGTGCTTAGAAATACAGAAATTAACTTTTCCCACCAAGGGCTCCAGCAGTCTCTTTATTTTCACATATTTCTTCTTGGTGAACTGAACAGTTAGATTACATGCACAATACGTTATTTTCGCAACGTATCCAGTATTTAAGGCCTCTAAAAGGTTGTGAAGTAGCATTAAAAAAAAAATATAAAAATCCCAGAACTTTTATGAAAAAAATAATTTAGTACTTGCCTGCTCTTATAAAAACCCTATTTGAAATTTTCAGCCTTGTTATACAATAACAAGGCCAAATTCTAAAGGGACATTTAAACCCTGTATCTCAGCATTAATTTTTTTCTGAATATAAAATAGTTCATTTCACTTCATTATTTATCCTACAGATGCACTTAAAGAACCAGTCAACATTGAGGAGTGATTACACATACCCAGAAGATGATTTATACCAAGGAACTGACCAGCTAATTTAAAGAACAGGAAGAAAACCAAACCCCAAAACCAGCAGTGAGTAAAACAAGGTGCCGGGCAAAGGTGAATAAAAATAGCCAGAGGAAACACTTGTGTTCTCTTTCAAAACATGATATACAAATGCCAGTCTCCTTATGTTTTATCCTTGAAATTAAATATATATATATAAATATTAAGTTTCTGCTCAACAATACTTTTAACCTTTTTACATATGCAAGTGTGTCACAACACCGCTTTAGGTCAGTGCAAATTAATTGGTGCTCAAATAGATATGTAATGACAAAGCTGTCTATATTAAGAACTACTACGTGTGATCCCATTCCCAGATGGTTCTGAGCCTTTAAATCCACGCCAGCTTTCTAATAGGTTTAACTTGAGCTATTTGGCCTGGTTTAGTCTCCAGAAACAATAATAATCCTGTAAGGCTTAAGAACAGAAGAGACCCAAAAAAAGTTGTTTGTCAAATTGAAATTTTATTGATTTTTTTTCCCATTTCTGTCATTAGGAGCAGTAATTTGATCAGAATAGTAACTTATGTGACCTACAATAAGCATGAAGGAGTTGTAACTACCCAGGCAGGCACATCATGTAATGGCCCCAAGAACTACCCAACACCTCGCCCTCATCAGCAGAAAGTCTGGGAAAATGTTAACAAAAGATTAATAGCTGAAGTAGAGCTGGAGGAGTGGAAGCGATTTGCATCTTCCTGTGAAATATTTTTAGATAGTCTAACTAGAAGAGTAATATTGGTGAAAACACGTCCTCCTTTCTTCTGTACATCAGTACAGGCACTAGACAGACCATACCCTGCACCTGGAACTCTCCCGGGGCTCATTAGGTCTCTTTAAGTCCACATAAATTCAGGCTGAACAGAGGAGTTTTATCTTCCTCCTCTACCCCAAAAGCATGTGCCACAGCCTCCGCTCTCCCAACGTTATCAGCTATTGGGACTTTACACAGTAAGTGAGACAAGGGAAATGATTAAGAAGGAAAACTAAACTGATTTTCTTCCTCCTCTTTCCCCTTCCTTCCTCGATGGATCAATTCTCTTTCCTGGCTCAGCAGCTCCTGCCTCTTGTTGTAATCACAGAACCATAGAATGGCTTGGGTTGGAAGAGGACATTCAAGGCCACCGAGTCCAACCTCCTGCCACGAGCAGGGACATCTTCAACTAGAGTAGGTTGTTGCAGACATCCCTGTCCAACCTGGTCTGGAATGTTTCCAGATTCAGGGCATCCACAGCTTCTCCTGGAAACCTGGGCCGATGTCTCACCACCCTCAGTGTACAAAATTTCTTCCTTCTATCTACCCTAAATCTACCCTTTTTTAGTTTAAAACCATGACCCCCTGTCCTATCACTACAGGCCCTGCTAAAAAGTCTGTCCCCAATACATAAGGAAACAGTAATCCAAATGTATAAAGGAACATCAATCTACTAGAAATCATGAAAGCGAAATCATTATTTCTTTGAGGATCAACATACAGGAATATCGTAGGTGGCAGGAATGCCCTGGACACAAGCAGTTCCACGATCCTAAGCAGAACAGTCCAGTGATGTAGAACTGCATCTGGAATCTTCCAAGAAATACAGGCACGTCCTGATAATTTAATGACATACCTGCTCCACCACAGCCAGCATAGCCATGGAGGAGAGAAAATCTATGAAAGAAAATACACTTCTCCTCTATCTCATTGCCTCTCCGGGTATCAGGGTGCTACGGTACTGATAAGAAATAAGAAAGAGCTGGCAAAACATATTAGGGCAAGAGTACCACGAAGTGGAAGAAAAAGTAAATTTGGGGAGTTTCAAGAACAGAAATAAACAAAAACTAAAATAACAAACGAAAGGTAAAAGCCACTTTATGAGGCCAAACCTTACGCACACGAAGAGAATCCCAGTGCTATCGCCCTACCCAAAGAAGGGCACAGAAAGGGCAAGTTTGTACTGTCCTTTACAAGAACTGCACACAGCCATTATTGCTCTCGTTACCAAACCCAAAAGTGTGATGCTAACTCTCTGGAGCACGAGCATGTAAATCACTGTGTTTCCTTGTCCTCTACCTTTGTGAGTAGGAAGGATAACAAACGCACCAGATGCGCTTCATTCTTGATGTGAGGCAACACCAGGAATATCCAAAAAAAACCTGAGGAAGGTCACATCATCTTTAAATCTGCAGGAGCCTGTTCTCACTGGCGGGTACACTATTTATCTTTAGCAATTAAGAACTGAAAGGTAGGTTCCCTGGCAAAATAAAACATTCTCAAATATCTACAGTAGAAGCCAGATGTAATCCACACATTAGACTGTACTTCACAGTTACAGTGCCAGCTTTATCGCTGCATTATTTTAATCTTAGAAAAGAAAGGTTATCAGAAAGCATCTTATCTGCATTCCTGCAAGCACTGGCTGAAATGACATGGGCGTTTAAAAGACGAAGAATTTTCAAATAATCATCTTCAAAAGAACAGCCAATAAGTATTAACATAAGTGCTGTTATACTCCTGTCCCAGGCAAGGCAGGTCCAGTATTATAAAGTATTGACTTTCTGCAGAAGAGCCAAACAGCTCAGAAAGTAAAACTGACAAAGTAGGAAATAATATTCTTCGTACTGATCAGACTTACACAACTTCAGGTGAACGCAAATATGAATGTGGCTTTCATCACACCAATGAATCGGAGCCCCCTGCAATAGTTTCACTTACTTAAAATACAGGCAGATTTATCGGATTACGGCACATGGGAAAGTTTAACCCTGAGTGGAAAAGCCGGCTGTTACAGCACTTGAATTCTCCCGAGTGATTTTTTTGCACATAATTCTGTAACTCGGCCTTGGGATAGGTCCTGCACCATCTATTCCTCCATAAATATAAACTAAAAGAAATCTCCTGCAATTTATGATACATACATACCGTCCTATTTGTTACTGGAGTTTAAAGGAAGCCTGCTAAAAGCAGACCGCACTTACCCAAACACACTAATGTGCATTTAAAAAAATGCCCTATTCTAAAGGGGGTTTGTATGGATAAAGGATTTGACTTTGTCAAAGTACTTTTTTTTTTTTTCCTAAGGCCTGTTCAGATCACATCAGGAAGTCTGAACTGGGCTTCTCTCATCCAGTAGTTCAAATTTTAAATCACTTGTAAAAAAAAATAATGTACCTTCTATATACCATATAGTCCAGAAGATCAGAACGAATGGGGTTTTTACACAGATGTAAGTATTTATTTTTGTCGATTAAATACATGATGTAATTATCTGAGGAGATGTGGAGCTGTTACGCACCTGTGAACTTCAACCCTATACAACCAGTTCACTGCCATGTGCTATTACACGTTTCCCTCCCCACCATTAAAACCACAAAACTTTCAGATCTGTGAGATAATGAATAGTTCTTCTTAGTTCAATTCTCTAAGAATGAGACAAATCTAATCAGAGGAACAATAATGGCACGTACACCTCAAGCTACAGTTTTCACAGGGCAAAGGAAGAACAGGTAAACATCTTCAGAAAAAATAGGCATCTGAGAAACTGTAGGTCGACCGAAAACGAGTTGATTTAAAACCAGCTGCCTCTCTGCGACCCACGGTCCATTGCATGATAGTGGTAAACACTGCAAGAAAGCACGTCTTAAATATTACACAGGTAGGCAGACATGAACACACCGCTGGCTTAGAAAAAAAATTAATTTAAAAACAAGTTTTCATTTCAGGCACAATTTATTACAATTCTTTGTACGACCCCAATTAACTAAGTAGTTCCATACATTTGAAAACTTGCCTTTTTACCCACCTATTGGTACAATCCTCTCTGGTTCACAGCAGTAGAAGCATACCATATTCCCAACATTTTCACTGAGACTTGGTTGTTTTACTGTTTCCCATGATCTCCTCCAGGCAACACCCGCTCACAGAGACACAGCTCTTCAGCGCTCAGTGGCCGAGGTGGAACCAGAGACAGAAGGACCCAACACCAAACAGTATTTCTGACTAAAAACGTTTGTTTATCGCTGGCAAATTAACACCGGGAAGACTCAGGGACCTGGGCAGAGAGCTGCTTCGCAGGACATAAAATAGCCTGGGAACTAAGAGGATAACTAAGTGGCAAGATGCAGATTAAGTGACACTGAGGCTTTTTCCCATTGGCCATGTCTGCTCTAATACTGCCATCTTTGCTATTTTTTTTTTTTCCTAATTAAAAAACGGACACACAGAGAAGGGAGTATTGTAACTTCAAGCAAGATCCTTGTGTGTGTCAGACAGGACTATCCAGGCCTTTATCTAGCAGAATATTAGTGCCCCAAGATGAAAACCCACACAGAAGAGGTATTGGCACTACTGTTCTGCTCAGAGGATTGGTGTTCACGCACTTGGGGAAAAAAAAATATAGCACAGAATGAAATATGCTCTTAAAGGCACCTTTAATACATCCAAAATCTTCCAAATTGTCTTCTAGCAGCCTTCCATACATCAATAAGAGATGGTGTGTCAAGAGTGGGTAACCCCACCGAAGCGGGCAAGTTGCAGAAGATGCATTTACATCCCGACAGCCTTTTCAAGGGAGTAAAGGGAAGGGATCCCTTCATGTCACTCTCCCGTCACAGACACACATCTTCATCTTACCGTAAAGCCCTACAGGTTTCTAAACCCAGCTCTGACAGAAGCGGTTACTTCCACAACGCTCAGTTCCAATTTCATACTGGTTCAAAAACTCACTCTCCTCTTTCAGCCACGCTGTGTGGTTATCCAGGGCTTCTCTTGTTTATCGCGTTAAATTAGTGGTAACTGTATGTTATAAAATGTAATTATTATACTGATTACACACTGTCTTACTGCATCTCAGTACCTAAGAGCTGTCAGAAAAAGCAGGAGCATTTTGATCATCTTTTTTCTAATGCCAGAAGAGTGTCTTCAATTCAGAGGAGAATCAGGATGCTATTTAAAAAGAACTCGGTGACACGGGAACAGGAAAACAAAGTACAAATTACATGGTCTGACAGTTTGAAACCAGTAATCCCTCTGAAAAATGGGAGTTTTCTCTCCATGGAAAAGGACTGAATACCTGAGCCCTTCGCATGATACCGAGACCCTGCAAAATGACACAGTCATAAAAAAGGAACCACCACCTGCGTTGCAGCAGCAGAAATGGTGAAGGAAACCAATGATGTCTCCCCTGCAGTCAGTATCCCTGCATCACCTACGCCTGAGATGGAGCTCCTGGTTTGAAACAGACCTCAACTGGGCTCATTTTACTTTGACAAACAGGGCAAGAAGAAACCTAAGAGTCACATGTATTTATATTTGAACAGTAAAAAGGAACGAGAGCAGCCACTCTGAAACCAAGGACAATGATGGCAGAAAATTAAGACATAAACTGCAGACAAATACATGTAGAAGATGTACTGGAATAAATGGAGGGTGGAAAAAAAAAGTCTCCTTGCTTGATGATACAGTGACCTCCAGGGTCTGCACTCGGTGGGACAGGAGATCTTTGTCTGTATGTCTCCTGAGCTACAAACTGTCAGCTGCAGGTAGGATGGAGTTGGTTCCATCCTAATGCTTCCAGGAGTGCAAAGCAGCCGGGGTGGGGGACACAGCGATGGGCTCCAGTGGCCAAGAACTTTTGTATTATTGAAATACTGCATTAGGTGTCTGATTTGTAATTAAGGACATAGAATAATAATCATTAGATTACAGAGAACATTCCCCTACAAAGAATTTTAGCATTAGCAGTGGTCCCTGACAGGATTTATCTTTGATTTACATGCTCCGCTGAGGTGCTACTCAATTTGATGGGTAACAAAAAGAAAGAAAACAAAAACAAACCCCAAAAGGTACCCAATCATACCACGATACGGAGAACATATCCCTGAAGCTGCTCTTTGGGAACAAGGGTCCAAAAGAATTTTAAGTAATTTTAGTCACTTTCAAATGAAACGATTCATATTCATGATTTAGTTGAAATGGAACAAAATTTGATTAAAAGCAGCAAGTGTGTGCAACTTCCTGTAACTTTAAAATTTCCTTTCTAATTACGCATTGAGAAATATAATTAAAGTTATCTGCATACCAAAATAAATGTTATTTACAAATGAGAAATTAGAATTCCTTTGTTTCCCTGATACCTTGGCTCATTAAGCAAATTTAAATGGAGCCACTGATGCTTTGCAATAAACCGTTCGCTATCTGTTTCCAAATCGACATTAATAACTTTCACTACTTTTCATCACCGCCGTTTTTCACGTCTCTGCCCTCCCACCGGGCAGGGGGAAGCGGGGCTGTGCCCGGTGGGGATCTGGAGGGGCTGAAGCTGGAGCCAGGAGAGGGCGTGCTGTGAGCCAGAGGAGTCAGTGCCAGGACGGGCACTAACAAGTTTCACTGCTCAGTTTTCATATTAGGGTGGAAGAAAATTTAAACCCTTTCACCTTATCTCCGTATCCTGCTAACGGTGTCTGCCCGAGTTTACTAAATGTTATTTCAGTTCCTTGTTCTCCCAAAGAGCAACCGTTATCCAAGGTAAAGTACTAAAAAGAAGCCTTTGTTTAGAGAAAAGGAACCATCGTAACAGCTCTTACTGTTTAACACGCGCCACTGTGTGAAGAACGCTTCTGTACTGCATTGCTCATTCCTTAGATTGACCTGATTGGACTGAAATTATTAAACTTCAAAAAGAAAACAACGAGGCCTCAAGCATTAATACTTTACTGCAATTACTTCCAAATGCTCAAGCGCTTGTATCTCCCTTACTTTTGCATCTGCTGCATGAGACTCCTGTACTGTCTCCAATCACAAGGGAAATCACCCGATACATTACAGAGCAAGTATTAGTCCAGCCCTGGGGGAGGCTGGTTAGTTGTTCACCAGTCCATTTTCCTACTGCCTTAAATTCCTGTCAGCTTTCTCTATCTGTAATATGAAAGATACCGGGCTGCAGACATCGTAAGACAGCACAACTACCCTCTGCTTTTCTTATTACAGCACTGAACTAGAAAATAATAATACAGTAAAATTTAATTTTATCTGGAGGTCCAACCATAACCGCCATATGAGCTTTCCAAATCTGGTTAAAACATGGAACCACCTGAACAATTTTCTTTTCCCCAAGAATCACAACAGATTTTTCTCCTCATTAATTTTTTTTCTAACACACTTCTCACCCAGCCTCCTTAACTTTGCTTTTAATTATACCACTTCAGTCTTAATGCCTCTAACTTTGTTTACAACCGAAAAAAATCTCAGAGCCTATAATTCAAAGAAAGAAAAGCTTTCTTCTTGGTACGAGAACATAGGTGTGGGTTGGCTAAATGAGAATATTATGCTATTCAGTCTGAAGACCATTTCTTTCTTGAATCATTTATTTTGCACATCTGAAAAAGCTGGGAATACAGTTCTGGCTACAGATGGTAACACTGACAGGTGTATCAAAACGAGAAGAAGTGAGAATAACGTTAAATATCAAATAAAATCTACTAAAATAGTAGCTTTCAACATTTTTTTTTCAATTATAAACCTCAGTATAAATAAACTATCCACAAAAAGCACAGTAAAAACTGTTCAGAAGAAGTTTCAATTTCAAAGCATGAAGCTAATCGAACAAGCTCTGGGGTAACACCCAGAGGGCCTGGGGTAAAGCTCTCTTGGAACCTTTGGAGCAAAGGAGACTTGCCAAGGCTGGAGCGTGGCAGATCTCAATTTGAAACAGCTGGGAGAGATTTTTTCCCAGGGCTGAAGTCCGGAATATTCAAAGAGGTTGGGGTTTTTTCAGCATCCCTCTTTCTCTGGCTTGTCTATTAGACCTCAGAGTATTTAGTGGTCTTCTGTAACCTCAGTGTCTACTGAGCTCTCTCATGTAATGCAAATAAATTACCTGCCTATAAACTTCTAATTTTATTATGCATTTTCACTGCAGATGATCAGAACAGAATTTTAATGCTCATAGTTGAAATCAAGAGGGGAAAAAAAATATACATGCTACTTTATTCAAGTAACCCACCCATTACAGGGATTAAATGCCATGCTGACACCAAGAAAGAAAATCTATGAGAGGACATAAAACACAATCAGATTGCTCAAATCACTCCTATCTCCATAGCAAACACCCTTCTCCCAGGGATATGAAAGTCCCTGAGATGCTTTGCTGTAACGTATGCTTACATTGTACTTGCACATCAAGTATAATTTGTCAGCCTATTGTTTTTACATTTAATTTAAAAAACAGCTGCTCCTTCTTTTACGTTAATATACACATAAGGAACCATTTGTTCTTAGGAGATTATTCTTAAATGCAAATCCTGAGGAGGCTTCTCTTTAGTTAATTTAGTCCCCTGACTATATCACATGCCAGGAACATTACTTATCTTACTGCAAAAAGGAAATTAAGAGGTAACACTTATTTTTGAATCAAGCAATATTTTCAGAACTGTCTCAACAGCTTCACAATCCACTAAATCTGAAAGATCACATATAAAACCAGTATTAATGTCAAGTCACTTTCGATAAACATGTTTGTCAAAGAGAAAATATTTTCCTTTGGGTTTTTTTGTTTGTTTTTGTTTTTTTTTTAATTTTCTTGGTAGCAAACTTCTACTATAAAAAGTGTTGTAATCTCAGCATTGTTATCTCTCAAAAATAATGACCCAAAGCATCCCTGTACACAACATTGTTTTACATGTCACAGCACAAAAAGCAGAGGACAAATTAGCATGGAGAAGAAATTTATCTCGCTGAACAGAACAGCACGTATCTCATCAGAGCAGTGAGATTTAATGAACTATGGCGAGGCAACAGCCTATGTCTGTGAACTTTGAAACAGCTTTAAAAAACATGTGTAATAACGAGCAGCATTTACTTACAGTGTGTGACTCCGGCCAGGGTTTGATAGAAGGTAGGGGTATCACTGTCATCAGTCAGTGTCACATACACACCTCCAGACAGAAGCCAACGGGAAAACGTGAAAGCATCTTTGTTGTGCAATAGCCAAACCCTGAATTTCTCATAGTTTACCTTTTCACCCTGCAAGAAAGAGAAGAAAATGCCAGCTGTTTTTCTCTGCTTTCTCAGTACCAGTAAACTGGAACCATCCAGCTGTATGACCTGGGACAATCTCCTATAAAAGATCTGGGACAATCTCCTATAAAAATAAGCACTAAAATAACGTTTTTCTTTGGAGCCATGCCTGTTTTTCTATTTCATTCTGAAATATAGCACTGGGAGGGAAATTAGACTCCTCAGCTCTCTCTGCATTTCAACCACCTACTCAGTGTGGCCTTTGGAAAGCCATTTACTATGAACCTCGGGTTAAAAGGATTAGAAGAAAAATGCTTACTTACAGCTCGAAATAACAGAGGTTATTTTTATGAATTCAAATTTATTGTGATAGATAAAAGCTCTTATGCGCCAAATAACAGGTGCTATGAAATTACAAACATTCTGTTTTATCTGCTCAAGTATATAAACACCTAACACAAAAAAATTACATCTGTGAATAACTAATAGTATGATTAATCACTGCAGTATCATGCAGATTTTTTTCCTTTATTGACCAAAAGCCACTTTGGAACACATATGTAAACATGACACTGCCTGTTCAGGAATACATAAAAACTAGAGATTCACAGCATTTAAATGCTGGAGAGGCTGTTTAAGCCATTTAGTTGAACAGTTTCCAAGCTGCGACCATGAAACCATTGGGATCAGCAGACTAATTTCTACAGGATCTACAAAGCCAACTGAAATAAAAGCAAACCTATTATCAGTAGACAAACTCATTATATGGAGATCCTAACCTCCATGGGAAATAAACAGGGGTCTGCAAAGTGAAAGAGGTTTCAAATCATTGATTATTTAAACTTCCCTAATATCACAGACCATTAAACTTCACTGAATTACACCTCTACAGAATCCAACAATTTGCATTTGGCCACGGACCATCTACAGCTGCCAACGGCAGAAAATTGAAAATCCACTACTTCCTTTGCCAGGTTGCTCAAATGGTTAATCACCATCACTGCAAAAACATTTGCTTCATATTCCAATTGCAACGGATTATTTCAGGTTCCAGATGCTCTTTCTTTTTATGCCTCTTTCCCCTAAAGACTTACACTTTTCTCCGATAAATGCATGCAGAAATATCCCAATGCTTAGAGCTACTATCATTGACTTCCACATGGTTGTAACTCAAGGAAGTTGAGATGCTACAGTGTTATTCCATTCCCAGTTTAACCTGGATATATCCACCATACGGAGTGGTCCTAACCTCCCTCTGACCAACACTCCTTCTGATCCTTCCTCCCTTCTCTTTTGTCACCGTGATCCCATTAGTGCAGGCGGGTGGCAAAACAGACTGAGCTGAAAAATAACCTTCAGGTTTAGGAGCTTCGGAAAAAGGACTTATTGCTCTGCCAGATGAGTTTCCCAACCTAGTTCATCAAGGCACCACATAAACACCTGAGCCAACACAAAGGCAGGAGAAGGAATGACTGTCAGGAAAAGGGGAACTCAAGAACTTGGACTTCGCAGGATTTAATGTATTATGGAACCACTTCGTTAAGTTAAAAAAAAAAAAAAAAAAAAAAAA
>VZRU01000198.1:96416-118996 GCA_013398155.1 Pedionomus torquatus
CTGCCAAATTAACAGAGGAGAAAAAAGCAGCCCTCAATATTTGGGTATTTTTTTTTTTAATTTCTCTAACAGTTTGGATCAGAGACAAGATCATTTTCTTATTACCTGCTACACCCTACTTTGCTCACTGCCTTCTGCAAACGCAGCAAGAGCTGTGTCATGTTTCATGAAGACTCTACCCTGTTCCAACTGATCAGAGGAAGGACAAGGAAGAAAAGGGACAGGAAAACTCTGGACAAGTGGAAAAGGCATTTAAAGCAAGTAATGTTTACACCTGAGCCGGGATGGAGCTTGAACACTCAGTACAATAGAGGTATTGCTGAATTTGTTTCCTGCATTTCGAAAACAATAGGGAGGAAAACTCAGATGTATGTCAAGGCTTATATTTCTACATGAGCACATGCGATAATTCTGGAAAACAGAAGTACCTATAAACATCATCCTTGAAAGCATAAACTCATCCACCATACGGCAGGAAGGAAGGCCCACAGCAGGACCATTAAACTTTCCCACTCTCCAGCAATGGCCGAGTATGATTAACGGCCCAGTAAATCCTGCTGAGTGGGTTATTACGCTATTTCATTTTAAAAGAAAAATCAATATACAGCATTTTCTTGAACAGGAAAATGGTACAGAGCCAGATTGATACTTCTCTTCCTGCAAGTCTTCATAAAGTAGTTTTGGATTTCTTGGACAGTGTGCAATTAACTTTTAGGGTATAATTCATCACACCATATTGATGAGAAATCATAAATAGGAAATACCAAAGCGGGTCAGCTCCAGAAACTGGTCTGCTGTATACATATGATTTATGATTCTAGCCAAGAATGAAGAATCTAATCACTGCCTACAAAGCCCACCTGATACCACCACCAGATGAAATGAGTCTGCCTCAGCCAACGCCCATAACCAAAGCTATCTTCAATACAGTACAATAAGACTTAAGGTAATTAATTAATCTAATATCTGCAAATAAAGTTTCTAGTCAATCAGTTTTTCAGTGGAATGTATAACAATGATTAGATGTTGCTGATCTACAGTCCTCTGACAACAAATGAAGCAACCAAAGCACAAACACCTGACAACTCCTCAGGAAGAAGCACCTGTGAATATGTAAAATTAACAAAAGCCTGTTTTAGAGGAGGACTTCAGCAAGCTTCATAAAGATTATGTCTCTCAAACCACCTAAAGCATAAATAAATGTTGTAGCTCATGGCAGGCACAGTGACACAAAAGTAATACTATAAACCAATTATTTTTAAACAACCACGGCTGGCAGGCATTTTTAAATCCAGGATGCAGATTTTCTTCCCTGTCTCAGATCTGTGTTCTAGATTTCCTCCTCAATTGCAATAAAATGCTCACACTAATGAATAAATTTCCACCAGCAATATGAGTATTTAAATTTACTCGATAATGTGATTACCCTTGAGAAATGGTATCTTTCAAACTAGACTAGTAAGTAACGCAGCATGGAGAATGTCTACATTTATACACCAAGCTGCCCTTCACATCAATAAAAGTTACATGTAATATTATAACACTAAAATATAAGCTTTTACCCAATTTAAACATGGTGAGTTTGTTCCCATACAAGCAGGAGCATGTATATGTCAGAGAAAAGCAAACTACCCCAATGTAATTTTCACTTTTTTGTAAACACAGTAGGATAAAGCCTGTATGGAATACCTCAGAGAAGCATTTCTTGAGTGACTCTGGGACTTTCCCATCAACAACGTGCAGCATCTTCTCCATCTCTTCACGGACAACATAACTCCCAGATTCATTAGAGAAGAGACTGAAAATATCTGAGGAAGTAGAGAGATGTTTCAGCGACTACAGTAGTTACATTTTTCAAACATGAAGTTTACAACTGCCTGAGAATGCCAAAGGCTGTGCAACAACTAAACGGCTAAAAATCTATGTGGATTCAACCTCAATACAGCCCAACAAGGTTTAGGCCGAGAAGTATCCACTTATTCTTTTACTACTGTCCACTAATCAAAAAGAAAATAAACATTATCAAGGTCTGATTCACAAGGAAGACAAAACAACAGAAGTCAGTAGGCAGATGCTTTCACTTGTTTTGAAAATTATCAGCGCCGTCCTCCTCCCTCTGCCCACATACAGCGATCAACAGTCTTTCTGTAGGATCCTAACAGTTACACTCATGATGACTTATGGAGTGTTTCAGTTTGGCGAGTATAGAAAACAAAAACGCACCGGGTTTCAGAATACACAGCAAATGTATGCCCTGGTTAAGTATAAAAATAGGGACTTAGTATATACCCCAATTTATTTTTGCTTTACGTAAGCGTATTTTACAGTCATTAGCCACTATCCTGTTGTTAAAAGTTACATTACTTACATTTTGCTTTCTCTTCCTCTCTGCCTCTTGTAAGTAGAACTAATCCCACTATCAAGTTATTGAAGTGCAGCCCTTTGGATATTCCTCCAAATGAACAGTAGATAACCTAAAAGAATGAAACCAAGAAGTTAACTGCAAAGTTAATAGAGAACAGAGGTGTCAGAACTAAAAGCAACAACTTCCACTGAGGCTCCGTCTTACGTGGCTTTTAGACCTGTCGCCTCACATTCACCTAAATACACTCCTAGGATTAATTCTGTTAAACTTTTGTAGCTCTTCCAGTACCCATAAAATAGCCTTTCCAGGGTCTCTCAATTAGAAAAATGCAGGTACTTTTCATGAACAGCAATATAAAAAAAATACACATTAGACTCCTCCAATGAAGGCAGCTTTTTGCTTGCTCACTGCTGCTACTTCCCCAAAATTTTTAATTGAGATAGTGAAGATGTAATCTCCTCCAGACTAGGCTTTGATAGTCTCAAAGCCATCAGGAGGTTGTTGCAGCATCAAGTGTGCCATTGCTCCAGCCACAGGAGCAATGGAGATGGAGAGAGATGGACTTCCAGGCAGCCACCAAAAACTGCTGCTTCAAAAGGAAGTGACAAACACACAAACCTCCACGTTCCACCAGCCACACCTCAACTGTCTTAACACCGCGACTGCTGCTAGAATCACCATTCCAGTTTAGTGCCCTGGCTCTAACAACAGTGTTTAATTCTTTCTTCCAACAGGAAGCAGTAGAAATCAAGACTTCTATTCGGAAGCTACTCTAAGATCCACAGAGCGGCCACCAGGAACTGCAGCATTTACCTTTCCCGCGAGAGGTCTGTGCTCTGCAGCTCGACTTACTCAACAGCACCTTAACGGTGATTCAGCCAGCAGATATGGAGGAAGTAAGTCACTTTAGGACAAACAGCAACTATTTCTAGTAAACAAGAATTACCAACTCCCTTATTGCAATACGTTACTTCACCTTGCCTCTACTGCAAGAGAATAAATGAAGCTACACATTGCTGCACTGCTCTCCAAACATGGGCTCCTCCTGTCATCCTAAATCTGCTCCTCTACGCGCTGGTGCTTTATCAGTATCACAAGAGAGAAATCTGCATTAGGTATCAGAATTTAAACAGGTCGGAACTTCTAAATTATTCTTACACAAGAGAATTATTTCAGTGTCTATGTCTTTTAATTTGATTTTCTTGCAGGTATCACGCTAAGCATCTACCCATAAAGAGAAGGTATTCAGTCTGGCTGATGGGTTGCTATTACTGTGAAAGACCAGAACGAAGTGATTTGTCACTGATCGTGGTTTGGATATAGACTTATTTGCTGAACTTGTTTTTTATATTTAAGTTTTTCAGAGGGAAAGATAAAGGAACAGAGATCAACTTCCATTAAAAAAAGTGTTGTATACATTTTAAATAATATTTTTTCTGCTTACATCTTCATTACATTCTAAACAGACAATATTAAAACCGGGGTGTGTACATGCAGATATGTGTTGCTATTTCATTTTTCTCCAGTAAAGCCCTGAATATATCATATGCCTCCTGATTTCCACATCCACAGAGGCTGGCACATGTCTCCTCTGAGCCTCTGGAGGATAACAGTGCGGGGGCTCTAGCAGGAGCTTCAGAAACACCCATGGCAAAGCTTAGAGAGATCTGTGTTTCAAGTCCCTCAGCCAAAACGTGCTGGGATTCTGCAAGAGGTTCACAAGGTTAAGTGGAACAAGAAGAAACCTCTTTCCCCTACAGCAACAGCAATCACCATGCGGTGGCCAGAGCCCTACAGCCCAAGTGAAGGCTGGAGGAGCTGAAGAGGAGGAGCAGAGCCATGGAATGAGTCACAGCCCCTGCTATCACAGGTGTGGTTTCCATGCCAAGGCAGAAACGAAGGCAGGACTGGGAGTGACCAAGCAAAACCAGCCACGAGGCTGCCAAGGGCACCAGATAAATCGGACCAAGCAAATGCCTAATGCAGAGCAGCTACTGTGGATTTCCAACAGTAACAGCCTCTTCTGCTTCGGGTATAACAAGGTGTGGGAAACCCCCCACCGCTGGGTTACCTGCGGTAAATCCACTCCTTGTCCACCCATCAAGCTATCACTTTGCTGCTCTCCACTAATGACTATACATTTACTTGCCTTTGGAGATCTTTTTAGATGAGGCTGATTACACAGAAGGACCTCATTCTCCAGAAAACATCACGTAGAACCTGCAGTTTCATCTCCTATAAGACACAGCTCTACCTAAATCCATTAACTTCCCCTCGGGTGCTCAGATCAGCCTCTTCTATTACTAAACTTGAATCCGTTCACAAATGCTTTAAGGGCTAAATTATTAAAACTAAAATTGTGCTCTATTTGGGCACAATAATTGTGTATCATTCATGGACAGTGTCATGGCAGAGATCCGAATTCCACACTTTCTACTTCTAATCATTCTGATTTCACAGGATGCCTTCAAGGCTACACCACCTCTGTAAGCAATTTACCTTCGTGTTACATTGGAATCATTACTTCTTTTATAAGACGCATTTAGCTCTGCTGAACACTACAGTTTAAGTCTTAATATAACTACTTTTGATAGAAAAAAAAAAAAACCTGAAGAGCACAAAGAGGAAGAGAATTCTTACATTTCAGATAACAGGACTTCTAAGCCAAAGAAAATGTACAAATAAACAAAAGAGAAAACACTGGCTTTCTTTCACAAATTTTAATAATATACCATCTTTTCTTTACACTTTGTTCTTCTCCATCACTCAAATTTAACCTTTCTGTGCTTTTAGACTTTAAGGACAGCTATTTTATAAATTACCTCAAATAAATCCATCTCCTCTCTTCATCCACTTCAAGGTCTATTTCCAATTCATACCCTTTCCTGAGATTTTTTTTCAGTCACTTCTGTTGAGTTTTATACAGCTCAGTTATGATATCAGCTGAATGCCAAATATAACATTTATATATTATTTCAACGTAAGACATTGATTGTTCACAATATAAACACAGAGAAGGAATTCTATGGATAATGTCCATGGTATTTGTATTGAACACATGTAACCACAGCCTGGCATTGCTCTGAGTTTAGCTGCTTAACCATTCTTTGGGAAGAGTTCATATGCACTGAACAGTTTTAGAACAACATGTGTAACAGACGATAGTTTGCATTTCGAAGGAAAGAGCTCTACAATTTTTCACGTTAATGGGTCATTGGGAAAATATCTAGTAAGATACATCATTAAAGCATGACACAATTTTGTATTTTCCAAAATTACCTAATACTCTTGCAGCTTTACTTATAATAGCCACACCCAGACGGCACCAGAGCAATTTACATTTCAGAATGTAAAATTTAGTATATTTATATGGTACATAGTCATACTTTTTAAATAAAATTTAAGTCTGACATGTTATGTCTGATGGATAACTGAAAAGCATAACAATATGGTTTCCTTTTCTATTAAAAAATACAGCCAGTTCCTTTCAGGTCCCAGTCCCTGGCCTGTGCCCACATGCTCTGGTAACCCTGCTGAAAGGGTGAGGACAGGATGCTCAAGGCATTCTTTTGGCTCCTTTCTCTAGACCGTGTAACACATTCCAGATTCTTTCCTGATTCCATCCTGATGATCCCTGTCCTCTCTCAGCCCTGCAGAAGTCTGTGTTCTTCCTTTGGCAGCCCCCTCATCGTGTCCTTCGTGTTTCTGTGCATATCATCCCTCTTCTCTTTGTGCTGCTCGGACTGCAGCCTGCTAACCAATTAGTCACATTCGGAGAAAAAGAGGCACTGACATTTAACTATGTCACAGGTATCACAGATGGCTGTGAATAAACCTCCTCACAATCATAATATATGTAGGCATATATAAAAGGTATCATCTATTTGGTCATTTAAATGACTGCACAGGCCAAAGCTCAGAGGTCCTTTCGCAACATTCGTCCCCTTCTGAGTCTAAAATACAAAGCTACTAAAAATGCTTTCTTGGAATATTATCAGCAATCTGTCCTTCTACCTTCTCTGAACAACGCTTTTTCTACCAAGGTGTCACAACTGCATACAGTAATTGCATTATTTCCACGGATTTAAAAATAAACACCGTCTTCATACATGTCACCACTTGATCCCTGCAGTCTAAATGATGAAGACACAGTGCACCTCTTAATTTCATTTTGTTAATATCTTCACCTCCATTTGTCCAAGAGATCCTTTCAGAATATTACTGTCCTGAACATATGAAAAATTTTTTGCATGCATGACGATCATGCACATTGTTTGACCAAAATTCTCTTGGCTTCAGTTCTCTGTTTTATGTCCCTGCTGTAAAACTCTGTGTTACTCATTTAATGAATTCCTGAAGGCCTATCACTATTCAGATATGAAAAACTATTATTCAAAACGTGCAGAGAAGACAGCCCAGCGGTCTGGGGATCAAAATGATCAATTTTAATGACTGGAAGGCTGAAAACTTAGAACAAGGCTTTAAACTGCCTAATGACTTTACCTGCCTTTCCACATCCTGAAGCAGGAACTACAAAACATCACTTC
Organism: Pedionomus torquatus; assembly: GCA_013398155.1. Classification (NCBI taxonomy): domain Eukaryota; kingdom Metazoa; phylum Chordata; class Aves; order Charadriiformes; family Pedionomidae; genus Pedionomus; species Pedionomus torquatus. The sequence continues at coordinate 103,329 of VZRU01000198.1, forward strand.
ATGGTATGAGCAGAATTAAATTCAAATTTTGCCCAAATTTACAGTATTCAAGCTCACTGTTAGGATGGCTGCATTGCCTGAATATGAATGCGAGAAGTACACAGTAATTTTTACTAGAATTTTGAAATGTGCCAGTTTTGATGTGATGATATCAAACATCAATTACAATTCTTCCACTGATTTTATTTCACTAACTGGAAACCAAGAACTGCTGCGTAACTGCAATGAGTGTTAAAAGAAAGAATCATGACTAAAACTGTGTCTTTAAGGACAAATTTGTAAAAAATACAGTAAAGATGGGAGCCAGCAGACATTTGGAGAAGCAAAAAAACAGAAAAGGTAACTCTCTGCCCCTGTGTTTTTCAATGCTCACTTCACTACTCCCATTATCCAAATAAAACTGGGAGACTTGTACACTGCCTGTGAGGTCAGTACCACTGAAGATACCAGAAATAGAAGCTGTGATTAGAAGTGACACGGAGAAAGATATCATTTGAAAGGTCTCGCTAATCTTATTCTTCTCTATCAACAATATTTTAATTTCAAGAGAGAGAGAGGGGTAATACTATGAGAGAAAAGAATGTTTTTAAACACGCACATGTGTGGGATGGTATTATTCTTTCCTTAGATATACACACATAACATTTATATCCATGTAGCATATTTTCATTCCAGATATTTTTTCAGTTAACTTCTACAATTAATTAAGTTAGTTTTAAGAGACTGTAAAGATAAATCTACACTTCAGAAAGCATAGTAAAAGCCAGGGGAATCTCAAAGAAACCAAAAGGAAGGACATCTCCAAAGCAAATTAAATCCTCTGTTATAATAGCTATGTATAGTGTTAAAACCTCCCAGCCCTTTACTTCCCCAATGTCTACATCTGGATATTCAGGTTTACTTCAAAGTCTTCTACCACCTATTAGTTGGGTTGGAATGAGGAGCTCAGAAGCACCCATAACTGACAACCCATCATCCAAGTCTGGAACATTATCTTCAGTTAGAGAACATATATTGTGATATTGTATGAAAAACAGCAAAGAAATTAAATCAGCTCCTGTATCTGTGCAGACGTATTTGTGTGTGCGATCTCTAGGTGTAGCACATACCCCTCCCCAGAAAACCAGTCAGTTCATACATTACCTCAGCGACTTTTGGAGGGACTCCATCACCGAGAACTTCCCTGATGAAGCACTGTTGAGTCATATAACAGGAGAGTCCACAGGTTCTCTTGAAAGCATCTTTCAGTCGCTTCAGCTCTATGTCTGTAACTGTGTTGAGTGAGAAGAGAGGAGGGAAAAAAAAGATTTGGTCAGTAAACACGCTATAGAAATATAACAGCTTAAGGACTCTCAAAATACTACACACCTACATTTAGCTGTACAATAAAAAGATTAGAAGAAAGTAAATGCATGATTTCACCTAAACAGTGGGAAAATCTGACTACCAGAAAATGAGATCAAATAATTTAATCTACCTCAAAAAAGAGAAATAGACAAAGTTAACATCAATGATTACAACAGTTCACTGCCTGTTTTCCCCGACTACAACAGCATACTATAATTTGTTCTAAATTAAGCACCATTATTGTCACACAGAGGGAAAATAAGCAGCTTTATGATCAATTTTGCATTGCATGTAAACCAGAGAAATCATCTGTAACCAATAGTGGTGAGTATTATTAGGAGTAGCCTCAGTAGCACATTTCAAGCAGTTTCATCCAGGAATCACTCTACTTTTCTGTATAAAAAACCCAAACATTTAATCAGCACTTACATGCTCATGAGACAGTACAGTGAAGCGTGACTTTAACAGGATTACTACAGTTAAACTCAGGACTAAAGGTAACTCTTCATCTAAGATTTTCTTGCAGAGGCAAAATGTGATTGCCAGCTAAAACCTGTCCAAACTTGTCCACAACGTGTAAACGTCAAGACTTTGATGACATCCCCTTTGTCCTTGCACGAGCTTCCTGAAAAGCAGTCCCTGCTTTCAGAATTTACAAGCATAAATCAGCTTTCTAACAAGACGTGTATGAATTGATGTATTTCGCTGAACAAAACAAGTCCTTTCACAAATATCCAGTTGCAGAGAATAACCTGGATCACGAGTAAGTTCCCATGTAGTGCAAGAAGAGCTATTTACCACCTAGAAGCCAAAAGAGATGATGCTGTACATGACAACTATTTCACTTTATTTATAGCAAGGTATTTTCCCTGCCCTGATATAACAGGCCAGACAGAAACAACACCATCGTGGCCAAAAGCTAGTCAAGCTTTCTGTCAGCCAAAATAAAACACAACACTCACAAGCTTAATCCAGCACTCTCTTTAAAACTTCTACATTTCAACTCATTCATTCATCAAAAGAAAAATCATTCCTTCAAAGTACATCGCATTGAAACATTCCTCTCTACTTTTAATTCCAGTCAACATTGAAACAGACTGGTGACTTTGTTTAACAATTGTGTGTAAAAAGAGAAATTCGGTCATCTTTCTTTTCAAATTTTATCATGGATATTTTTGACCAGTAAAATTTCAAAGGATTTAAGAAATAAACTTAAAGCGTGACCCCCACAGCACTGGTACTATCAATCAACATGGCCTTGGTAAAAGACATACTCAAGTTACCATCATTGAGTATCTGGTTTTAATAAAACAAGCATACTTTAATTAGACAGCAGAAGAATGTTGGTGTAATACTGCTACCTGGCTTATATGCCGTTTAAATGTCACTATTTCATATTAACACCTGTCCACAGAGTCATCTTCTTTCTTTGTGTCTCTACATGTGATGTTTAATGAATGCTCAAACACTGTTAGACACACCAGTTCAAGTTTTCTTCCAGGATTTTCCCTAGCTCCCTACAAACAGACCCTCTGCTATGATACGACCTGAAGCAACACTCTCCACGCTCACCAGCTCTTCAGACTCACGGAAATGGGAACCAAAATAAAGATTCCACAAAAAAACCCGCCCCTCGCACCACTGTCTTTCCTCCAAACACGTGTAAAAAATTAACAGCAGGGCTTCCCACCAGAGGGATGCCTTACTTCATCTTCTCCACAACCTCCCCTGTACCACAGAACTACGGCAGAACTTCAGCCAACAGGAACAGCTCCCCACCAACACCTTTAATGAGCAAAGGCTTGGGATTATTACAGGGACAGAAAAAGGGAAAGCTACTGGCTTCCTTAGTATAGAGAACAACCCAAATCCTAGACAAAAATCTAGCAACAGTTCTTTGATGGAAATATTTTAATTTATTGTATTTTTATAGGCACGAGCCCACAAACACGCTTTTATTTAAAACAAGCTCTGCATTCTAATTTTTTTCTCCCCCTCAGTTAATTTTTTGAACTCCCCACCAGTTAACCCAACCTGGTTGGTGGTCACTTGGCTGAATAGTTTATGCACAAACCAAGCATTAACTAACCTGCATGCTTATGGCTCGGCAGATACTGGAACAAACTTTCAAGCAATCTAAGTATTGTGTACTGCAAAAATAAGGCTGAAATATACACAATATATATTTCCACTTAAATAGCATTGTGTCATTCTCCACGTTTGCAGGTTTAGTTTCCTGGCTGCAGAAATAATTCAAATAATTTTCATTAAAAATGAAGAGAGTAATAACTTTTTTTCCCAGCATTTGTTTCTAATGATTGATTTTGTTTCAGTTCATTGAAGTTTCTCCCCAGCCTGGGGAGAGGAGAGAGGGGGCACAGTGCCGTGTCCCGGCTGCACCAACAGCCCCCCGTGCCCAGGCAAAGCATTTTCACCCAACTCTTAGTTCCTTCATTGAGGATATTCACTTTTCCAAATGCACAGTCTTATCAAACACTTTCAGGAGCCAGATGTCTACAACCACCTAAGAAATGACCATTCACAAGCTGCTTTCGTTACACAGACACTACACCGCGGGATACACTCCTGCTGCATTCAGAACCTGACAGTGAAAAACAGAACAACACGGTAGACTTTCCAAAATAAGTTTCTGGTAGCCAGCACAGCAAAAACCATAGCCCACATCGCTCCTACCACTAACAGGTGGCATAACCTCAATATTGTGGCAGAGAAAGCAACGCAGTTGGAGCTGCACACCTAATTCTTTGCACTTCAAGGCTATAAAAGCTAACTTCTTATTGTGAAGTTCTAATTCAAAATAACAACAACAAATTGCACCAGTTAGATACTTTATCCTACTTCTAAAAGTCTATCTGCCTAACTCCAAAAACCACCATAGAAACAAATGGAAAAGTCCCAGACCGTGTCGTTCTGTTCAGGCAACTTTTACAACCCAAACCTCCTTGACGCTGCCTTGGCTGGATGTTTTCCAATAAAGTCAAAGACACTGTAACAGAAGATTAGTGCTGCTTCCAGCTCTCCAGGGAATAGTCGAGCTCCAGTTTGTTTAATAAAGTTTAAATGAAACCATGCAACCTCAGCTAAAAATGTCACCGCAACTTACAGTAATTGTAACAAACCTTCAGCTCATTCAATCGCCGAGCGTATTTTTAGTTTAACAGTGTTATTTAAACTTAACTCTATTTATATGAATTTATGCAACTACTATTTTTTTAAACTCACAACTGTCCAGGTAATGATTTGTGTAGTGCATTCCAAAACACTCCCGAGCTGGAAGCCACCCTCTTTCCACTGCTTTCACTCCTCATCTTTATCACCAAGTCACGCTGGGGTTCTCCTTTGAGAATAAAACTGTATCTAAAGCTCAGACCACACAAGCCCAGATCCACAACTGCATCCTTCACCTTTATTTCGCCACCCATGTAAAACTGGCCTGAATTTCAGAGGGGATCCTCACCAGCTGTGTCACTGATCTGAACAGGAGCTGCAGGGAATCCATCTCAGAAAAAACATATCCTACAATTACGTAGCAGCCAAATGTTAAAATATTCACATTCTGGACATTTATAATGTTCCTTTTGAAAAGGCAGGCAGAAAACACAGCTGAAGTCACTCCCTTTCTCGTCCTACCTGAAACTCAGTGGGGTGTGTAAAAGCAAGGTCAATTATCTGAAGTATTTACTGTCTAATATTCAAACTTACATGTGCTCAACAAACTCCTCTCAAATTTCAAGTCAGTTTTGTACAAAAACTGTAGTTCAAATAGTATAATCATTTAGGTATCACAATGTCTCTCCAGGCAATAGAGACCATTCTTTTTGCTTACCCATTCTGTAATATTGAAGTCCATTATTAGATGTTCTTTTGAACTCAATTAAGGTGGAGGAAATTGACCCTTACACTGGAGCTTTGGCACATTTTGCAGACACATCCTCTATTCGTTTTAGAAAGTTTTTCCTTTCCACATCCTGTAGCACTAATCCCACCCCCACCTTCTTGTCTCTGTCTTGGGAAGATGTGAAATGCATTGTGAGTATCGTAGGGTCCAACGCACGGCACAGCCCCTGGCACCGCAAAGGTCGTGTGGGAAGGACAAGAGAACTTTATCCAACAAACACCCGTGCAAATCTTGGCAACCTGGAACGCAAATTCCTCTTTACTCTGCTGTTAAAATATTGCTGGTGAACTTTATTAAGGCATTGGTGAAAATATGACTACATAACTAAATACATACTAAAGAAATATTGATACTTTTGCTTGTTTACTTCCTGTCTTGGAAAAAGAGATAGAAGAAAACGGTTACATCAACGCCAATTCCTCACTAATGGAAGTGCCTACATCGCATATTCCATCATACTTCCTTAGAGACTAATGAATCTAAACTAAGATTTGTACAAATTACCCCAACAGTGTATTTTATTGTTTTATTCAAACACTGTAAGAAAGCAGTTAATTATTTTTTTTTCCAAATGATGCAACACTAGGAACACCAACGAGGTCGAGATTATAAGAACTGCCACAGAACACAGACTCTGCTTGGCACCAGTAACCAACCTGCTCCCAAAGCCAGACCGAAGAGGGTAACTCCTCTTCCCATGGTTGAGCGTGTGGCTGCTCTCCGGCGCCCACCCAAAGAAGTTTAAAGATTTACAGATGCACTGCAGAGAAGCAACACCAAAATTTACGAGCGAGCGCTGCTGCTTAAGATGCAAGAGCTCACACGTGAACGTTAAGCATTATAAGAAACAAATACTCATTTTGAAGAGAGCTTGTCTAAAGGTTAAAAGAAGTGGTTAGTCAGGCTTAATGGATTTATTACAGCTTATATAACATAACTACTATATACCTTGCCCGTAACATGTGTGACGAGGGTGAGCACAAGAAATGCATTTTAAATCTTACTTAATATTTATTAGGAAAATCAGACTGGTCATAAAAATACCTTCCTTTACAATGTTTCCTCCCCTACCTTTCAACATCCAAGTACAATTATTTAAAATGCAGCGGTGATAAAGAACGAGATACAAACTGCAGCTTTGGAAAGCACACAGTTGTCTGTTGTAGTAAAGGATAAGAAAAGAAGTATAAAGCTACTGCTGGGGAGTTGCTTTAATCAGTGAAAAGAACAGCATCCCAACAGTTTAACTAAGAGTAGGTGGAGTTAATCTGCCATGGCTACTATAAACTGACAGCCAATTAACATAATCTACAACAAACCGGACACAGAAACTAAGCACCTATCTGTTTTCTTTCCTTTCATCTTATTAGAGAAATTAGTGACAGCTGGAAACAAATCAGTGATTTGGTAACCACTATTTCTACCAGAATCACAAAACACACAAATCATCACTTCCTTTAATGTGAGTGGTAGTTACAGACCAAAAAGCTAATAAAATCTTTATGTTTCAAAAGCCTGAAATTTCATTTGGCTACATGAAATTGTTTATTCTAGTTTACAGGAGCCCAGCAAAAAACAACAACAAAAAAAAAGCTAAATCAAGATCGAAGGTATCAACAAGGCTGAAAATCAAAACTGGAAACAAATTACTGCATAAGCAGGCAGGAAAAAAAAAAAAAAAAAACAGAGAAGATAAAAAGTTCAGTCATGGTGAAGGGTCAAGAAACTTTGAGCTCATCTGCTTTAAAGTACCTTACAATATATCTAGTAGAGCTGATACTTCTTCCCAGAATTGTAAGCATCAAAATGCCTACAATACTCTACGAACACACAAAAAACCCCGAGTTTCCAAAGTCACTACTGGGTGACAAAGAGTTTACTATGCCAGGGCCTTAAATAAAAAAACCCAAACCACACCAGCCCTGCAGATCTCAGGTACGCAGAGCAAGCAAGAATTTGCAGCCATCAGCACAACACTGCATTTCTTCTTTACTAAAAATAACCAAACCTGAATTTTAATAAAACAGACAAGTTGATCATCCTTTAGAAAGCAAACAAACTTCACCTACCGCAAGCTGACTTCCAGCTCAGGTTTTAATAATGCTAATATTTTGATCTTTAAGCGACAATTCTACAGGCTCAATATCAAACTCACAGGGCATATAATTCTCTAACCAGACAATTATCTTCCCTGTAATCACTTGCTCAATATTTCCCCCAGGAATCTTCACCCTAGTTATACATGGAAATTTTATTACTTTTTTCATTAGTCTTTATTGTGACTTAATGGCTGTGGTTATGAAGTTGTCAAGAACCAAAGCAATTACTAAAAAGCTTCAAAGAGGTAAAATGTGCAAGCGAATGTAAAGCATGTTTGGGAACAATCCCAAATAGGAAGAACAAACTGCAAAATACGATTGAGATAAATGAACCGGCTATGACGAAAAAGACAACCTCCACACCCACCCGTTCCTGCCAAAAACGAATCCACTTGAGAATATTTTGGGGGAAAATACAGACAAAAAAATCCTGCCTTTCCTAATGAAGAAAATAATCCGCTCTTAAGGAATCTTTGATAACCGGAGTACCAAAAATGGCACTACTCAAATTCAACAGCGCATCCCACTAAAGACTTAATAGCTTTAACATGACCTTTACCAAGAACAGGAATTTAAGCATAACAGCAACACAGCTCTGGTATTAAAAAAAAAAAAATTTTAAAAAAATCAAATTATTCAATCCAGTTGTATTTGTTTCATCCTACATATTCTTTGGTTTTTGGTAGTGGTGGCCATGCTGGGGATAAAGCTTTTCTTGGTTCTACTAGACCTAACCATAATGCATATCAAAGGTTTAACATTTTGTGTGTGGAGAGCGGAAGAAGATTTAGTTATTACAATAGGATTTGCCAATTTTCTGTAACATGAACACTTAGCATTTATGTGACGCTTTTAATCTTCAAAGAGCTTACTTCTCACAGTTACCATCCTCAAAAAGAATGCCATTAAGTATTATTAGCCTGTTTTATCCATCTGTAAAGTATTTCCATCAGGGCACACACACTGTCACATTACTATTTGGATTATGTTTGCTTCAAGCAAAGCTAATCAGCACAGGTTCTGCGACAACACTCCCCATAAGACTAGCGGGGATGGGAATTGCTACATAATAGCCCCAACAGTGAAATAATCCTCCCACCATCTGAGCACTTAAATCTTATTGGCTATATTTTATATCCTCGGGAATTAAAGGAACCTGGGTTTATACGCTTACCAGTCCAACCCTGGAAGCCAAAGAAGAAACCTGAAAGAACCTGAAAATTCAGAAACCTCTGCAGATTGTTAAAATAACTTTGACCATACATACAACTGCAAATTTAGTATTAGGGACAAAAGTAATTACTGTCATCAATTAAAGAACTGGTAAATTCACTCAGTGACTGCAAAGCACAATTTCTAGCCCTGATTAATCACAGGATGCCACCTTTCCTGGCCACAGCCCCTGTCAGAGCACTTATCGCATCTTCTAAGATGAGGTGCTGGTACTGCTCGAGATGCTCTCAAATGGTTGCTGACCCTGGAGAAAACATGCTCAGTTCACTGACAGGCACAGCCAGGCATGGAAACTATACCAAAAAGTTAAAGAGGCAGTGGTTTTAAACACAGAACATAAGCCGCACAGTAACCACACCAAAATCCCTGAACTCCCCCGCAAAAGACAGAAGCATGGACAGAAATTAATCAGGAGTTGGGGAAGCAACACTTTCTGGGACACCTGCCTTCACCCGAGCATCATCACCGCCCTTCACTCGGTTTCTAACCTCTTCATTCCTCATTTTTCTTTCCTTTTCCACTACTATCTTCTTCTGATGCTTCTTCATAACTTACACACGTTGTACATGATTTCCCAGGATGATGGGCTTAGCTCTCAATCTTCTCAGTATTTTGACTGGGTATTTAGCCCAATTTCAATTAGAAAAAAGACTCTGCTCTTCCGAGCTGTCCCTCATCAGTTTTCCTGGTAAATACACTGGAAGTCTGTATTGTCACAGGTGAGCAGAACAGCTTCTGTCACAATTCTGAAAAGCTGCTTCTACTTTATTACCAACATGAATATTATCTAGACAGTTATGCCTGTTAAGATACACAAAATTACACTATATAACTAATTTCCAAGAAATAAACAGCCCATTAAAATAAAAAGCAAAGCAAATGCCAACTATGTAAATACAAACTCCATATAAGGACCTTGCTACAAAATAACATAGCAAATATTTCACATCCTGTCTTCCAACAGTGTCAAAGATACTAAACTCAACTATAATATGAATTGTCTAAACCTGAAAGTTAAACATAATCTGCGTTGGACGGCCACATTTTCTTCAACCTTTAGTGAGGATGAAAGGCAAGGAGTCCTAATTTGGGATTGCTGGTAGAGTTTTGATTTAGTGTTTAATCAAGTGTTAGCCTCTGACAGCTAAGAGTGAACTCTAGTTAAGCGTAGCATTTAAAAGCTATCACAAGTAAAGAATAATGAAAGATTCAGATGATATTTATACACTGCTCTATCTTAATTTCTAAAGTTAGAAGAAGACTATTACTCACTTGAAAGTCAAGTGTTTTGGTAAGAAACACATCATACACTTGCATGGATGCAGCTGACGGACAATAAAAGGCTCTGGAGTTTGACTCTTCCTACTCTCATCTCTCGGGAATACAACTAAAATATAACTTCTGCTCAGACGCAAAGTGAACTATTTCAGTGTCAGGTCACAAGTTGATGTCTTCTGTTGCACCGTCATAAACACATAAGTTTGCTACACAATGCCTGAATGGCTGAAAAATAAAAGCAGACTCACAAATAGAGACACTAGCCTATATAGTCGAGAAATAACATAAGAATTACCATGTGGTTAGATCTGGGACCCTGTTACACGTTTGGTAGAACACCAAGAACTGAATCAGACATGTTTTTTAACAGACAACAGCAAACAATTAACGTCACTATTTCCAAACTCCATTTCCACTGCTGCATTTCCTGGTAAGGCAATTCTCCATTAACACCCAAGGACTAATATTTGGAAGAACTATCCTGAGAGACACCACACTTGTTTTAAATATATCTGTGCTCTATTACCAAATTAATGCACTCAGAAGAGCGAAGCAGTGTATTCAGACTCACAGCCATGCGGGAAACTACCTTCCAGTAACTTCACTGCCACTGACCAGTTCAGATTGATGTGATGACTCACATTTCAGAGTTTCATATAAACACACATTGTTTCACAGAAAAGACATACAGGAACAGAAAAGGTATTAGAATGACTTAAAACCAAAAGCTACAGTGCCCTGAACAGCGTCAGCAGTTGGAGTCTCTCCCTGAATCCCCAAAGAGACTCTCAAGACATCCCCAAGGAGGTTACAGTCTCTATTAGAAGCAGTACATTTACATAATGAATTATAATTGTTTTATATGAAGAGATATTTATCCAATAGTCTATATTCTGCTTTTTAGCCTCTATTCCTGCGATATTCCAGCTTCTGCAGATATTTAACCAGTGCTCTATAATAGAATTAGCTGGTGTTAAGGTTCCTTCCTCCTTTAACCTATCTACACTGCAATCTACTCATTATTGAATGAGATTAGTTCACACAAGACATTTCCCCAACTATTCTTTCAGCAAGGTGATTAGAAGACAACACTGAATTGCAGGCAACACCAAAAAAAAGCAGAGAATTTGTTAGTGGCAAAAAAAAAAAAAAAAAAAAAAAAAAATCAATTACAATTCTTTAGGAAAAGAAAAATCATGTTGTTAACTGTGAGATTGGAAAACTGGGACCAAAAAGTTTTTATATTACTTTTCCACCGATAACAACCACCCTCACAGAATACAGAGCAGGTACACTGACCGCACAAAGCACCACTGCTGACTTTTCTTAAAGCGACACCGCCTCTGCGATGTGAGGTGCAAATCCACTTGTCTAATTTTTAAACCAAACCCCAAGATTTAACTGTCTCCCATTGTTAGGGAAAACATGATAAAAATCTTCTTAACAAGACTAGGAAATTTCCAGTACGGAGGAAGATTTTGTTTCTGGATAACACCTAACAACTGGAAATATGGATTGACAGGAAGTGCTTCTTCAGCCCAGAATAGATTCATGATGCCATATTCAAGTTCATTTTTAGAACAAATTTAATCTGCAAAACTGAAGTTCTCATAATTACTATCCCAACGCTTTCAGTTCTTTTCCTCTACCACAGACTTATTAAATCTGGCACTTCCTGTTCTGCTTAGGTTTCTGAGTGGAAATGTGGAAGAACCACATTTTTTTCATTCAAGGTTTCAGAATTTTAAGAGAACAATTTTCCAAACTAATGCAGTAAAATTGATCATTTAAAACAGCTGTCAAAAAATCCACCTAAATCAGTTTCACGATCAGTTGCAGAGTTCAACTGAGGCAGCAGCATATACCTGTTGAAATATTTAAGTTCATGACTCGCTGCCAAAGCAATCTGCCACGGGACAAAACCCGAGCACTTCCTATTATCGCTATAAATTAGGATAAGGAATATCAATTCAGAACACACACAAAAGATTTGTAAGCTACATTCTATATTAAATACTTCACATGATACCAAATCGGATGAGTGGATGAATACTGAAAGATCAGCAAACAAAAAGATAGATACAATGTGAATAAAGAACACAGCTTGCCAGGAAGAATTCCAAAGTGTTGTAACAGGTTTTATTTTTAAAGGGCAAAGAACACATTTCTATGCAGAATGCAATTATCTCTTATTTTGGCCTGGTGACACTGCCTCTCAGAACTTCTGGGACCAATTCAGGCTGTAAACTAGGTGAAACAGCTTCAAAGCATTTGGACATTAAAAAACACCCTCAAAATAATTGTTGCACAAGACAGTGTAAAGTATAGCTTCGTTTTCCCTTTGTGGTTGCTGGTTAGAAGCACGTGGGGAGCTCTAGCAATTTACGGGGCTGCCTCACTCCACACCAGTTCCATCCTGCAGCTCATACAGGCACCTGCAGAGAATCTGACCAGAAGAGAAGTCAAGACCCTTTTGGAGGTACAGGAGAATGTCTCACCCACTGTTTAAAACCATTGTGGAAGTCAGAATTGAAGCGTATCTAAGTGTGTAAAGCCAGATGACATTTCTGCCCATCTTCTCAGTCTGTCCAAAGTTCTCCACTGAAAGGCAGGTGCTGTCCTGTTAGCTCCAACAGCATCCTTGTCCCAGAAGCATTAGCGAACGCATAAACCTATGCAGCTTAGGAACACCGTTCCAGTAGAGAGGTCAATATTTTGCCCCAAATCACCACATGGTAAGCACAAGGAGTTGTCAGTCTCATCAGAGCAACTCCATGGGATAGGAGAGGCTTATTACATGCTGTGATTGCTGAAAGGAGAGGGGAAAGGAGGCCTGAAACACCCTGAAGATCACGGCACGTCACTTGATACGCCAGGTCACTCTTCCTGGGACAGCTAATCACTTCAGCGGAGGTATCGATTCAGGTAAGTAACTATTTCAGTGCTTTTGCCATTTTTACACTAATATATCCAACAGGAAATAAACTCTGGTCATTATAAACTGCTTTGGTAATCATTTGTCCAAACCTTTGTCAAGCGTATCCTGTTTTGCCTCAAAGGCCTTCTTGCAAATGTTAGCAAGTTTTTTAAATAATTTCCTTAACCAATTAGATTATTTAATCAAGAAATACATATCTCTCTCTCCTAGAACTCAGCCACATGTCCACATTACACTAAAATAACAAAGGAATTTTTTATTGTCATTATGATGAATGACTTAATGGTCTACAATGAAAAATGCTGTGATTGATTGTAACCTGCATCATTTTTTTTAAACAGATCTGGTGAACCACTACAAAATCTATAGAGACACATTTTGTTTCAGACCAAGATCTGAACCCAGCTTATGCCCAGTAAGAATCAGAAATCCAGAAAAGCTTTTACACCAGTTGAATAAAAACGCAGTTAGAAGAGAGACACTCGTTCCAAACACGTCCCCACCTATAAGGAGGACTACGCCAACGCTGCTCAACTGTAAACACAAGCTCATAAAAAACCCACTTCTCAGAGGTGTTAAAATTCATTACGGAAAAAAGAAATGCTAAGTATTATTACACAGCTAAACCGAAAACACTAAAGCTATACAGACAGAGTCATCACGAAGAAAAGTACGATGTCCCTGAAGAAATCACAAAAGAGAATGTGCATTAGGATTCTGCCACTCTTTAAGCAAGCAGGGTATTTTTATTCCAGCTAGTGCTAGCAATAATATAGTATTCAAAGTTTTGTGAATTAGACCCTTTCAAACTCTTAGGCAGAATCTACATTAATGGATTTTTCTTCTACATTCATCTTTGCCCAAAGGCTTCATTGTCTCATTATGTAAATGACCTTTTCATATGAAAATTAAATGTTAAAGATGCTTTTTGTAGTTATTCAATACTGCAAATATCACATGGACATCCACAGTAATTCAGATTAAGTATAACTTAAAGAAAAAGAAACTGCTTCAAGCAATATAACAAATTAAGAAATAACTTGTTTTTAAGATACTTAAAAATTGAAAAGCTTATTTAGAATTAAACTCCAGGACTTTCTTTCCCTTACAGAAACCTAAACTAGGAAATGACCAGTTTCATTATGAACAATACTACAGACTAGATTGTAAAATGCAGTTTGGAAAACAGGCATGCAAGACTTGAAGACCTGGAGCAAGCTTTCCATCTCGTTGGATGTTCCTTGTAGGACTCAGCAAGCAGTGAACACCACCCAGCTGGAGCTCCGGTAAAGAGAGGATGAGCAGTCCAAATCAAATGCTGCGTGCTCCTAAGCAGCCTCCACAGAACACCAACTGCCACATGCTATTCAGAATAACTCTAAGTTAGCACCAAGCAGTTTAGCACTGCTGGGTGCCAAGGGTGCAGTAACAGAGGGGAGAACAAACGCCACGCTCCTTGCAAATGTAAAGACCTATCAAGTCAAGGACAAGCAGAAAAACCTCTTACACTTCTATTCATTAAGAACACAACTTCCCTTCATAGGTGTCCACAAATACCTTCCTTTAAGGTTCCGTGGCAAGACTCCAAACGTTCCTTGGTGTCCCTCAGTCAGCAGCACTAAAACAAGACCACAGCTCCCAACCCAAGAGGAACACAGCACCTACCCACCCAGCAGGACTCAAGTGGATGCACAGTTCCCTACCAAGCAAACCTTTAAGATTAACAGACCGCAGTTAAATAACCCAGGAGGCCCTAAAAAACCCAACTGGGTAGCTCCAGTTTACAACAGTCTTCGAAATGATTTAGTGAAGAGAAACAATCCTTGTATTTGAAAATGCAACACTTGTTCTATACTTCTTCTTCCATGACTTTTCCATACCCTCACTGTATTTTGCATTTATTCTTAGACCAAAAAAGAGCAGGATTATTTATTAAAAAAATCAGTAGCTAAGGCATACAGATGCCATGATGGGAGCTCAATGGCATCCTATTTATCAGACCTACCTGGCACTCCCCATATACCAAATTATTTAGAACAAAAATATGAATTCAAAACCTAACCAAAAATTAACTCAATTTTCAGAAGATATTCTGTCATTTTTAAGATGACAGACATTAGTAATATCTGTGTTTTTGAAATACAGAAAAATCATGATCAGCCCTATCACAAAGCGGCAGTTGTACAATATTAATGTACAGAATTAAATAGACATATCATGCCTCACCTATCACGTAACTTGCTAATGCTATGTTCTTTTTTATCCTCATGAAGCTTGTCATCCCTTCGCAGGCCCATTTTTTGAATGTGATTTCATTTTTTTGAGTACTAAAGAACTGAATGCCTTACTTGTTTTATGGAACGAGACAGGAGGCTGGTTTCCCTTTGAGCAGAAGAAAGGGGTGAGGGTTGTTTTACTCATTTCTCCCACAGCTCCAGCAGCCAGAAAGCCTGATGCTGTTACAGGTCAAGTACAACAGGACTCGAGTAGGCCCCTCTTTTTCTTTTTTTCCACATTTCATTAGAGATGCTTCATGTAATTTTGAAAATTTTCCTATTTTCTACTTTGGGCTTATTTTATTTTCCCTGTGGAATACTAGCAAGTAGATTTAGGACCCTGATGTTATGTTTCATAAAAACAAGGCTTTTCAAAATTCAAGGTGAACAGAAATATTTAATAAAATTTCAGCCTGCAAAGTATCTCAGGAGGTCAACTAGTTTTACCTCGTGCTTGACACTGGGTCAACACTGAATTCAGTTGTCCAGGCAGGTCTTGAAAACCTCCAAGGATGAAAGTTCAACAACTATCCAACTATCTCTGGGGTTGTATATTTAAAAAAAAAAAAAAAAAAAAA
>VZRU01000200.1:5517-85679 GCA_013398155.1 Pedionomus torquatus
GTGTATTTTTCCAGCTGACACCCTCAGCACACACTGCCACAAGAACAGCCCCACTGATTGCATGGGAAGTGATTGCAGAAGCAGACACCACTCACCGAGAATGAGCACGATGCTGTTTTAGCCCAGATTACTTGGATTTTTGGATAGGTCAGCCGCAAGGGATTAAGAGCAGGCTTGAGCATGGGTTTAAGTGTGCTGATCCCTGTGGCCTTCACTGTTCGTTGCTGCTGCAGCCACATTTCTTTGGAAGGGCTGATCCTCGGATGTCTGTGAGTGAACAAGGCTGGATGTTCTCACACCACCCCTGACTCATCTGGCTGTGAAAAAGTTGGGCTCATAGTAAAGCACACAACGTCCTCACGTCACTCTTCTCTAGAGTTTGGCTTCAGCCTGGCTGTGCTGGTTATGCCAAGTTTGACAACAGGTCTGGGTTTTCTTAGAAAACCTCCAGTGGAAATAGTGTAACATAGACTCAAACTGAGGCCAAGCATAATTTAAGGTCAGGTAAACTTCAATCCAACTAATGAATCTAGTACAGCCTTAAAAGGGGTAACATTCTGATAAATGGTTTGTGTAGCTGCAAGCTAGGCCTGATAACTTCGGTGCCTCACTCTCAAAGCAGAATATTCAAAGTTTCTTCAGATACTTGGCTAGTCAGGAAGAAAAGGATGAGCTTTGGTCCTGCAAAGGAAATAATTCCGCCTCTTGGGATCCACAGCTCTGAATCTTTAGTTTAAATCAGGAACCTATGAAGGAATAGAGCACTTAACTGAGGCTGCCTCTCGAGCACTTCATGGTTCTACTTCTTGAATCACACCTTGACAGCAAGAGCCCGTTTTGCTCAGCCTGAAGGAATTCAAGCTCCTACCTCCATTTCTCGGGTCTGTTCACCAAATGTCTCCCTAAAGGTTAAGCTGGGAGGCCCTCTTCTGTCCGAATGAAGCATGCATAATTTACTGCACGCAAAGCAGCACCGCTCTGGGAGCTACTGATTAGAACAGTCAGCTACAAGCCCTGAATTTTGCTGTCAGATTGTCACACCATTTATTTCAGGTTTGGGTATTGGGTTTTTTTTTCCTCCATGGCTGCCTAAGCAAAGCGCAACACAGAAGCAGACTCCTGAAAGAAAGCATTACCCATTGCCACCTCCTCTTCTAGCAGCTGCAGGACAGCTCAGTTTCAACCCCAATCTTTTTCCCTGTCCTCTCTCAGCCGTTCAGCTGGGTTGTTAAAGCACCCCCTGATCACAGAATCAATTGACAGGGTTGGAAAGGACATTGGAGATCACCAACTCCAACCACACACACACACACACACAAAAAAAAACCAAACAACAACAACAA
The DNA here is from genome assembly GCA_013398155.1 of Pedionomus torquatus. Taxonomy (NCBI): domain Eukaryota; kingdom Metazoa; phylum Chordata; class Aves; order Charadriiformes; family Pedionomidae; genus Pedionomus; species Pedionomus torquatus. Next base: position 6,861 of record VZRU01000200.1, read on the forward strand.
ACCAACCAAACACAAAAGAACCCTGATACTGCAGATTTGCATCTCCTCTGGCCAGGAAGGGCATCAAAGCCCTGGCTCACTCTTCTGGCCACTGCATATACCAAGGGCTTGTCATGCACCTCCATTTGTAGAAAAAGACTGCAGATGTATTGGTGGGAACAGAAGGCTGATACCATCCATAGATTTTGTAGGTAGAATCATAGAATGGTTAGAGTTGGAAGGGACCTTAAAAGTCATCAAGTTCCAATCCCCCTGCCATGGGCAGGGACACCTCCCACCAGACCAGGTTGCTCAAAGCCCCATCCAGCCTGGCCTTCAACAATTCCAGGAATGGGACATCCACAGCTTCTCTGGGCAACCTGTTCCAGTGCCTCACCACCTTCACAGTAAAGAATTTCTTTCTAGTATCTAATCTAAATCTCCCCTCTTCCAATTTAAAACCATTAACCCTTGTCCTGTCACTACACTTCCTGACAAAGAGTCCCTCTCCAGCTCTCATAACACACCACAGATTAGGGCCATCAACACCTATTGTGCTTAGAGGTTGGCTACCAGCAAGGTTTAGGATGGAGCTGGAGAAGAAGCCTTATGAAGTGGGTCAGGTCAGCCCAGCCCATCGTGCTGAGCTTCAGGCAGCACAACAATCCTGTGTTCTGTCCCAGGATTAAAATGGAATTTCTGAATTGGCACCTGAAATCCCTCTCAGTCCCATTTTAGCTGTTTAAATCTTTCATAGGATCCAATTCTTTTTGTGGGACAGAGCCCTTGCTCCCTTGGCAGTCACTAGCAAGGCCAACTGAATGAATCAAATATGTAATTTGAACTACTAGGCAGCATGCCTTACATACACATGTACACAGATTTCAACATAAACACAAAGTTAGGCTTACAAAAACGGCACAGGAAACCACCAATTACATGATCATAACTTAAAAAAAAAATATTTTATTTCCAGAGTCTTAGGTGTTTGATAAACTCTATTATGGCAACAGCAAAAAGAAATATTTTAAGAGCAGTAATATATGGCTTCTTATCACTACCAGAAAGACATTCCAGTGTGCTCTGCCTCACCAGTCCAACAGGACTATTAAACCCTTTAGCTGCTTATTAACCTAACCAGTAGTGAGAAATAAAAAATAAAAAAGGAAATCACACACCATGAGCTTCTTACTAATCTCAAATAATGCCATAATAATAGTAGCCAGGCCCAAGAGGAATACTTTTTAGTTGAGTTTGCAGATAGAATACTCAACAGTTAAGCTGCATGTTTAACTGATGCACTTCAAAAAATCAGAACGTTTTCTTTTGGCCTATTTGAGTTCCTTTGTTGATGGGAGTACTCACAAGTATCACAAATAGCTGGAGATATTTACAACAAATTCATTTAATTAAAGAAAACAAAAGCAAATATTTTTAAAGCTATGCAAAACATTAATATAGACGTTTACAAAGTATAAATCATGGATAACGTCTGTGGTAAGTGCAAATTATTTTAATTGCACAATTCAACCAAGCTGTCTGTACATTCAAACTCCTCCTTAGAAATGTATATGTATTCTTTAAATTCTTTCACTATTAGCTCACGAAGTTCCAAATATAAACATATATAAATAAATATATTTAGCTTTTCAGCTTCCCACTCACGTCCCTCACCTTTCACATTTGTTTAATACACAAAAAAACCATGCAATGAATATTCTATAAAAGTTCTTATTTCTAAGTCTTACAAAATTTAGAATATATAAGAGAAATATGGGGTCTGTATATTATATTCAAGATCAGCATTAAGGACAAGTAGTTAAAATGACTACTCTGTGCCCAGCTGTCCTTGTCTGGACACCTCTCCTCCAAGCTGCCGCAGGAAGACAGAAGAGTGTTGGGGCAGCCCAGGAGACTGGTTCTCTGCTGAGAGAAGAATTTAAACTCTTAATTCAAATTCTTACTGGATTGCCCTCTTAATCAAAGGCCAGATTAGCCTGGGCAGCTATTTTGCCTGTGGGGATGGTTAAAACAGTGGAAGACTTCAGACCTTGACCACCTAAGACTTCAGAACTTGACAAGCCCAGCTTGGCAGAAAATGCGTCAACACAAGTGGTTTAATTGAAGTCCACTTTCAGAGCAAAGTGATCTGTGTGCCTGTGTTGAAGAGCCGAGATTTAAAATGTTGTCCAACCGGAGGCTGGCAATGTGATATTTCCGAATTTCTTTCAACACCTGATCATTAGCAAACACCAGCAATGTCAAAATACTGAGCAGTTGCAACTGGAGGGTCACGTTATTTTTGGAGCACAAAGTACTTTGAGAAAGTCTATTTTAATTTGCAAAGTACACCAATGTAATACCTGCTGTTGTGCTGAGTAATGTGCTAGTTATGCTTTGCCTCATCCACCATATACTACGTAATCCAAAATATCTGCTGAGCAGCAGTATAATAAACGTCATTAATTAAATGTCAGTGAATCAACGGTAACCACAGAGTGCCATCTAGGACATTTATTTCCTGATTCAAGTTGAGATGAATGCTGCAGAACTCAGCGACTGCCATGTTGCAATGGGTGAAAGGTGGTTGTTATTTTTGGATAACATCCATAGTGACATTGTGTTTCTGTTACTGTTTCGAATCTCTTTAACTGAATAATGGCATCCTGTTTAATATCTTCATCAATGATCTGGATGATGGGGCACACCGTAACCTCAGTAAGCTTGCAGATAACACCAGAGGAGGAGGAGTGGCTGATGTGCCAGAGGGTTGTGGTGCCATCCAGAGGGACTTTGACAGCCTGGACAAATAGGCTGACACGAAGCTCAACTCAGAGAAGTGCAAAGTCATGCAGCTGTGGAGAAACAATCCCATGCACAAGTACATGCTGGGGGCCACCCAGCTGGAAAGCAGCTTGGCAGAAAATGACATGGTGGTCCTGGTGGACGCAATGTTTAACATTAGCCAGCGATAGTCCCTTGCTGCAAAGGTGGCAAAGGGCATCTTTGGCTACAGCAGACAACATATTGCCAGCAGGCTGAGGGAGAGGATCATTTCCTTCACTCACTAATGGTGAGACCACACCTGGAATACAGCAGCCACCAGGGTCTCTGGAGAAGTCTCTGACCATGACAAATTGACACAATGGAGCTATGGCCTCTATTTGTCCCAGGAGAAGGAAGAGTATATTAACGTGTATCCTATACTATCTCATCTTGCAGCTAGAGAGTACTTTCTAAGCACTCCCCGAGGCATCTAGAATGCTTCTGCTGATGTCTGTCTTGTAAACGTATAAATGTAGATTTCTAAATGAAGAGTGTCTCAGACCACAGGACAGACTGAGGGCTGCTGCAGGGTGCAGTTGTATCTGTTCTGCTTTCCTCAGTTTTTATATATGAACTCTGATTTAAAAGACTGCCATGGCTCTCTTTGTGTCACTGCCAAATAATTATTTTTTTCTGTAATGAAGCTGTCATTTAATCTAGATTCATAGAATAATTTAAGTCAGATAGGACCTTCAGAGGCCATCTGGTCCACAGCATTTTTTGAGTATTTCAAAGAACAGAGATCCCACAGCTTCTCCAGGCAACTCATTCTAGTGTGTGATCACCCTAAGTGTAAAGAAAGCTTTCCTTATATCTACTAAGAATTTTCCCCGCTACAACGTGTACCCATTATCTCTTTTTCTTTCACTGTGCACTGCCAGGAAGTCTATGGGTCCATCTTCTCCATAGCTAAACATTAGGTTATTGAAGAGAGCCAATTAATTCCCCTCTTGGCCTCCTTCTCTTCTACAGACCAAACAAGCCCACCTCTCTCAGCCTCCCCATTATATACTGTTGTTTCTCCATGTCAAGTACAGCATAGTAATGTATGTCCTTATCGCCCTCTACAACCACCTGAAAGTCAGTCTCTTTCCCCAAGTCACAGGTGACAAGATAAGAGGAATTGGCTTCAAGTTGCACCAGGGAATGTTTAGATTGGATATTATGAAAAATTTTGACACTGAAAGGTTTATTACATATTGGAATGGGCTGATCCATTCCAATGAAGTGCTTGAGGCACTATCCCTGGAGGTATTTAAAAGACAGGTAGACATATAGCTTAGAGACTCGGTTTAGTGATGATTTTTATCAGGTAGGTTGATGATTGGAGTACATAATCTGAAAGGTCCCTTCCAACCTAGACAATTCTATAATTTTATAATTCTATGGTCCAGGTGGCAACCAAGGGCCACACTTCTATCAGACAGACACTTTTGCCTTGGAGAATGGGTGTGACAAGGTATCTCTGCAACGGAGCAAGCATGTCGCACTTTTACTCAGATAAATTTCTTTGGCTTCAGTTGAAATTTGCTTGAGTGAAGACTAACATGTACCTTGGGATTTGACTATTACATCTCATTTGCTTCCAGGAAGATGATGATGGTAAAAATAATGACGAGAACTTTGTGATTAATGTCACATTTAAATTTACATAAAGGACAATGCTGCACTTCAGAAATTTCTCATGCTCTTAAGGGATTTGGGTAAGCGAAAAGAGAATCTGAAATGAGAGCAGCATTTTGTCCATGCTGCATTTATTTTTTTTTTACTACTTTCACCAGTCTAGGGAACACTAAAACTGTACGTTTGTCACGACTCTCACAACTGAATCCCTGGTTCCCATGTTTTGTTTTGCTTTGGTTGTTGCGTGGTTGACTGTTTGTTAGGTTTTTTGTTTTGATTCCTTTTTTTTTTTTTTTTTTTTACTATAGCCATGACTTATGTTATCTTGGGATTTTTGCATGTGGGTGGACGTATTTGATTGTAAGCAGTTGAATCAGTGCAATGAGAACCCTGTGAGCTGCCAAACTAAACCATAAACTCAGCAGGAAGATAGGAGAGAACAGAATACTCTCTCTTTAAACTACGATACCCTGGCAATTGCCTAAAAATTATCATAGGTCTTTTCTGAATCTGAATCACTTTTCTGACTGAATCACTAAGAGGCGAGGGACGCTCAAGTAGTTTACAAGGTAAGAGNTATGCCCTGTCAATCAGAGATATCGTTCAGGCATTATCAAGCGATACCTAGGACTGAATCACTAAGAGGTGAGGGACGCTCAAGTAGTTTACAAGGTAAGAGCTACTATAGGCACAGTACACTGGAGATTACCTGAACTACTGCAGGTACATTTGCTTCAGCACCTAGAGCTTCTCTACTCAAATCTAAATGGTGACTTTGAGCTCTTCAGCATCCACTCAGAATAATGACTACTACCCTTTATTTGCCTGCAGGAAGATAAGGCTGCTATTGATAGTCAAATGCTCGGCTCTTTTAAGAAAATCAATGGCATTAAAGATTTTCTGAAGTGGTACATATCTCTTGAGACGGGCAGCAGAAAAATAGTAAATCTGGAATTGTTTTGCACTGATGATATTTTTTTTAACGCTCACCTTCAAGTAGAGATTGAGGAAGAATTTCTTCATCATTTAGATTTTTATATGTCATATACTGATTCAAAACAATTAAAATATATTTCCGTTAATAAAGGATATTCCTGGAACAGGAATCCCAGTATTTTGGGAGAGTAAAGAGAATAAACAGCTAAATGTTATGATGCTTACTCAGCCTCTTTGGTTTACAATACGAGACCAGAATTCCCATCAGATTTGAGGTATTTTTTTCTCATTCTTGTAGGCTGGAAATACAAGAATAATGTTTTCAATGATATCCAAACAAGTCCATATTTCATCCAAAACAAAACCATATAGTCACAAGACAAAAACTAATCACATTTTTGAATCTCAAAAAAGACTTCTCATTTCCATCACACTTGGGGTAAAGGCTTCCTTTGTCCAGTCTTTCAATTGAAAAGTATATACCTCTAACTGCAGAAAAAACTACAGACAAAAGAAAGCAGAATAATATGTTACCATATATATAGGTGATAATCCACCTGCTAAAGTCTGTAGATGAGCAGAAAACAAATATCCATATACCTGAATTCCTAATCCTTGTTTTTAACACTCCAGAAACTCACTTGCAAAAATTGACTGCAGGACTGGGGCTTTAGTTTGAAAGCAGCCTAGTACGTAAAATCAACTATCTTTCAGTCAAATGGGTGGTTACTTTGGACCTCTCTTAAATGGCAAACTCCTCAGGTTAGGGAGCTGGTGTCCAGGCCAGAAGGATTAACAGTTTTGCATTTAAAAAAAACTATGGTAAGAGATGCAAAATTTGGAATGGCACTGTAAGTTAAAATTTCTGTGCCTCAGCAAAAACTATATAATTTCTAGAGTTTCGCCTGAGCAAGGATATAGGTCTAAACGTCTGAATGTTCTTCATTTCATTATAAATGTCTTGACAATTCTTTATGTGATTTAACAGGATACAGACAGAAAAAAACACAGAGAACTAGTATTATTTTGTCTTCTATAGTATCTTGAAGTACAAGAGTCATAAAGCAGGATGGTAAAAAGACATTTTCAACTCTTAAAATTAATAGCAGCTGGCTTTTCTAGAGGCAATCCCCTGTTGATCCTTAATTCCTATCTTTCCTTTCAATTTTAAAAGAGCTGGAGTAAAGGGTTACTTGAAGTTTCGTAGAATATGAACAGCAAAATAACACAGCCAGATTGTTAAGAGACACCTCATTTACCCCATCTACAACCTGTGCATCCATCTCATTTGTTAGCACAATATGTCAGAATTTGTATTTATAATGCTGTCGATGAGCCTCACTGCTCTTTATGTTGGCACAGGCTGCTTCCCTCCCTTGTTTCTGTGGCAACATCGCCTCTTGTATACATGGGAAAAGTCACACTCTCACATTATTTGCTATACTTTAAGCCAGTATCTGCACACACTTCACCCACTGCCTGGAAACATGGAGGAGAGACTTGGCATCAGATCAACAGCCAGATCTCCACAGTCAGGGGGCCTCTGTCATTGAAACTTCAAACATCAGCAAAGCTGGAAAGGGACACCACAGCCACAGCACCAGTCATCCTACAGTCTCTCTTTTCCACAAATGTAAGGCCAAGGAGCTACCTGGACACAGTTCTTTCAGTAATACAATTATAGATGAGATGGTTTATCGCCAGAAGAGTTATTCATGGTGTTGGCAATAATAATGGCCAGCCATATCAGCCATTTCCTGGCAAGCAGCAACCTACTTGGGGAATCAAGGGCCAAAGGCAAATCTAGCCAGTCCACAACTGCTAGATGTTTATCCCAGACACCATTGTGCTGGTTTTGGCTGGGATAGATTTAATTTTCTTCACAGCAGCTAATACGGGGCTGTGTTTTGGATTCCTGCTGGAAACAGTGTTGATAATACATGGATGTTTTCCTTACTGCTGAGCAGGGCTTACACAGCATCAAGGCGTTTTCTGCTCCTCACCTCACCCCACCCCACTAGTGAGCTGGCTGGGGGTGCACAGTAATATGGGCTGAGACACTGCTGGGACACCCAACCCCAACTGATCACATACCATGTGCCATCATGCTCAGCTATAAAACGTTAGAGGAAGAAGGAAGCAGAGGGATGTTTGGAGTTACAGCATTCATATTCCCAAGTAACCATTCCATGTGATGGAGTCTTGCTCTCCTGGAGATGGCTGAACATCTGCCTTCCCATGGGAAGTGGTGAATGAATTCCTTGTTTTGCTTCGCTTGTGGGTATGGCTTTGGCTCTAACTATAAAACTATCTTTATCTCAACCCATGGGTTTTCTCACTTTTACCCTCCTGATTCTCTTCCCCATCCCACCAGGGCAGACTGAGTGAGTGGCACTGTGGTGCTTAGTTGCCAGCTGGGGTTAAGCCATGATAATCATAAATGTCACTACAAATCAAGACCAAATTATTAGCTGAAAAAAATTAACATCATTGCTGTCTTATCCCATTTCTTCCCCTAAAGTAATTTTTGAAGTAATTTCCTAGCTATTAAAGACTGACCTGCAAATCACTGACAGAAGAAAGCACAGTCTGCATATGCACTTTAAATTTTCAGCCTCCCATGTAGTTACTATGCTTCTCTTGGATGATGGCACTTTCCAGTATCAAGGCTTTAGTGTGCCATCTGGTGGATTTTCAGCAGTACTTGGTACATTTCCTTTATGTACAAAACTAATATAGAGATGCCTGACAGCACTGACAGGAGTATCTACTTTTTTTGGTCCATGTCTTTGTTAGAGAAAAAACAAAATACACCTTATCATTCCATATTTGCTCAAATTGGATTTTTGCCTGGGAATAATAAATTAATTCCTCTCATATCTCAAGCTTTTCTACTGTAACTACTGTAACTTTACCTAATCCCTTAACATTGATTGATTTTGTGTGTATTGAATGGTGGCTCTCTCTGAAAAACATTTTACAAAACCAGCCTAACAGAATTCCGTATTTAGGGCCACATGTTGAGACCCTGGATGTAATTTACGTGCTGAATTCTCACTGGCCAAACATCCTAGGATTAATCTCTATTTGGGATGAGGGTCAAAGATATTGAAGTAAACCTATTACTATACAATACCACGTCAAACAAAACTGAGAGTTTGAGTACTGATTCTTCGTTCTAAGTACCACAGCAACAACTGTCATTAAAAATTCTGTAGGTTATGATACCATCTGAAAAAACATAGTTAAAATATTTGAAAAAAATAATACCTGGGCATGAGTTTTCTACTGTATCGACCCTTTTTTTTTAACTGTGAGGCATTTCTTCATTTCTCCTTTTTATAGAGCACAAGTTGTGTGATGAGGAACCTGGAATGGTTTTAATTTCAAAATGCACTAAGTCCTCGGCGCACAGGGTGCTAAGAGGAGGTGAATCTTCTACTTCAGTGAAGTGCCACTGGCACTATTTCACTCCACACAAGATGCAGTATATTCCATCGCAGCTAAGACTTCCAGGATTTTAATGCCAGATGGAGGCTGCCCTCTGAATGAAAGAGCTTCAGCTGCCACAAAGGAACATGAATGGGCAGCTGGATAAGGCTTCTACCCAACATATGATGTCAATTCAGAAACCTGGACTGAGGATGGCAATGACCATATGGGAATAAAAGCAAAGATCAGCTGAGAGGTCCTGGATATCTGGCTGTTAATGAGTCTCCTGACTGGAGTCTGGCCTTCTTTCCATAAAGGGAAAACAAGACAAACACAGATAAAACAGAAAGGAAAAGAACAGCAGTGATTGAAAATGCAGCTTTTGATTTTGGTCCCGATTGTTACTGGCAACCTGACTGTTAAATTAAAACAGGCTCAACAGAGTTTTATCAGCCACCATGAGACTTGGCAAACGTACCAACGCTGTGCTGTTTTACACATTGATTTTAGCTGCCTCTTTGGACAAAGGCTCTCTGCAGTCAGTGCTGCTAAAAGGTCAGCCGAGGCAGACTGTTTTTAAACTGAAAGCCAATGTGGAGAAGTGAAATGAAGATACACAACTAGGGAAGAAAGAGAAGACAAGAAATGCATGTGGGGATATCAGGATTCAAATGTTAGCATTCAGGTGGTTTTAAGAACTGAACTGTGATGGGGGGCAGGTGACAGCTCAATTGAGATCCCCCTCTTTTGTCAGGACATATTTTACAATCAGGCAACGACAGCCCAAGTCATATGGTGGGCCCAAAGTCTCTAGGACACTGCAAGACAATGCTGCTTCTGGCCCAGACAAGCTGCGTTGCATCAGCAAGCAGTGGGACCCCACAGGTGCAGACTCACAGAGTTCAAGGATTTCTGTCTTCTGATGTAAGGCTTGTTTTTGCAGAACAGTGCTTCTGAAGCCTCCACAATGTGAAGAAATGGTAACACTTTTCATAAAATTGATTTATCAAAAATTATAACTCCCCATGTGTATTCAATCAGTTTGACAGTGTGCATTTACTGAAACAAGCTAAGTTGATATGGGATTTAAATCAAAGAAAGAGCACTTTCTAATATTTTGCACCAGTTCAGTTAAATCAGGTCAAAATTAACTCTTAAGGTGACACTGTGCAACTTTGTGCTTATATAAGCCTGACTGGCATTTCTGGACAAAGTCTTCACTTACCAGCCAGAAGTTCCATTGGTTACAAGGTGGCTTTTTGTGCTATTGCTGTGGCTCATCGTACAGTTACTGCAACCCTTTTTATGACTTTTTAAAGTATTCTCTTTCTTCTCCTTCTTTTAGTATATGGTTACAAAATTTCTCATTATATGCACAAATCAGACTTGGGCCCTAGCAACAGAAAACAAAGTCTGCATTCTTAGGACTGTCATATATGAAGAAAAGCACTTATGGTAACTTAATGTTTTTTGTCTGAATCACCAAATATTCAGTTTAAAGCGACACCATAACACAGGCTTCTGTCTACACTACAACACATCTGATTTAGGTTTATGGAGTGACTGAACCCCCATGAGGGGAGTCGGGGGTGGTATCCTTGGATGCCAAATAATTGGAAAAGATAAAGTGACCGATGTTGATCACGAAGGCGGTAAATGGTGTGTCTGAGTCCGCACAGGCGAGTTGTGGAGATGAACTCCTGCTTCCAGGTGCCTCCATCCGTCCAGGGCTGTGGCCAGCAGGAACCTAAGGGGCGGCGACGCCAGACACCTGCAAGCCCCGGGCTCCCCTGACACTGAAACAACCGGCGCGGCTGCTCGGCGCGGCCTCCTCAACCGCCCAGGACCCGCGGCCATGTCACCCCCGGGCCTCACAGCCACCCCCGCAGGCCCCGCCCCACCACCCGGAAGTGCGTCACTCCTCCAANCGCGCGTGGCTGCTGCCCCTGCTGCGCGCGGCATGGCGGTGGCTGAGGAGGCGCCGCCGTTCGCCCCGGCGCTGCCCGTTGCCGCCGTTCCTTCCTTCGCCGTGGCCCGCGGCCTGGTGGGACGGCGCTACTCTTGCTTGGTGGTGGCGCCGCACCGCCGGCACGTCGCCCTGGCGCCGCGCTACCTGGGCCGCAAGCGCACCGGCATCCGCGTCCAGCTGGACGCCGAGCTCCTGCGCTACTCGGAAAGGTGCGGCCGGGGAGGGGGCTCGGCTCCGGGGAGGCCTCGGCCCGCCTGGGGGGCTCCACGCCGCCGGCTGGGCCCGCCGCCCCGGCCCGGTGGTGGCCGTGTCGGGCCTAAGAGCTAATTTAGAGTGTTCTTCCCCCCCTCTCCGCCCTCCTTCCCCTTCCAGCCTTCAGGGTGTGCCGGTGGCTTACGACAACATCAAAGTGGTGGGCGAGCTCGGGGACATTTACGACGACCAAGGCTTCATCCACCTGAACGTCGAGGCGGACTTTGTCATCTTCAGCCCCAAAAAAGGGAAAAAACTGGTGGTATGTAGTTGTCACTGATGTCTCGTGGGGCTTTTTTTTAAGTGACCACAGCTTGGCTTATCTCTGTCATCAACAGCGGTCTGGGCTCTAGGTGGAGTTATATTTTACTTTATGTTAGTAGTTTATTTGCATATGAATAGTTTACAGTAGTTTATTAGGAGTTTGTAGTAATAGCTATCGTTTCCATCTATCTGTACTGTCTCTAGATTTGCTAGATTTATATGTATTTACATTTTATTAAAATTTTGATTCATAAGGTCTGTATCTCATTAAATACTACGTCATAATTTTTTGTATATTTTATACCGTTGCTTCTTCCTGAAGACCAGATAATTCTTAAATAGGTGTATTTGTTCCTATTTAAGAGCTAGGAATGTTTAGGATGTTCTCATGTGTTTATTTCGTTCACATACAAGAGCAGTACATCAAGTTGAAACCTGCCCTTCAGTAAAATGGGATGTGTGCTCACAGAACAGCTTTAAGATTGTTAACGCCCTTGCTTCTGTACTTGTGGGGAAAAAGAAGCTGAGAGTTGGCTCCCATTAGTTATTGGGCCATTCCTTTTGCAGCATTACCTGTGTCTTTCTATGTATGATTGAGAAATTAATGTCATCTCATGCTTGGAAGAGAATGGAAGAACCCTCACTGTCGCTCTCTGTCTTCTGTTCAGCCTTGGGAGCCAAAGGAGAATGACATGTGACATGCAAACGTGTCAGAAACCCACTGAATACTTATAAGCTTTTGGTGTGTTCTCTCTATCTTTAGCTGCTAAGTAGTGCTGTTCCAGCATAAAGGCCGTTTTAGGCAAGTAAATCATACTATAATGGCTTAAAGCAAAGTTGATGGCTGTAGTGTGAGGAGAGAGTTACCTGTTCTGTAAAAAAGCTTTGATTTTAGTGAAGAAGAGTTGGCTTGTTTGCTAGATAAACTGCCTTTGTAACTTGTGCAAATAAAGTCTTGTTGAAAAGTTACCATATAGGAAACTAAACGCATATCATGTATGTGTTTGAAGGGATGATAACTACTGTAGCTACATGTGACATTCTTTTTCTTTTTTAGGGTATAATTAATAAAGTGGCCCCTAGTCATATTGGCTGCCTGATACATGGATGCTTCAATGCTGCTATCCCTAAACCTGAACAGATGTCAGTTGCACAGTGGCAAGAGCTGGGGTTAAAAATAGGGGATGAACTGAAATTTCAAGTATTGCACTTGGATTCTGATGCAGCTGGAGTATTCTTCATTCAAGGAAGACTCACTAAGAGCAGGTATTGTGTCCTACTAGGGGATGTTTTTAACTCTTCTAATTTTTTTTTTTTGTTTGTTTTTGGGTTTTTTTTTGTTTGTTTTTGGTTTTTTTTTGTTTGTTTGTTTTTTTTTGTTTGTTTGTTTTTTTTCCCCAAGCTAAATTACTTGAATTAACATCTTAATCTTTAGGTTTCTTATTTTAACAGAAAGCCATGTCTGTATAGAGCCTGTGTTAGTTATCTTAAGCTAAAATTTCTAGTGTTAAGGACTTGGACGGAAGTTTTCTCTGGAAAAATAAATATATATTTTTTGAGCTTTAAAAATCTGAGTGTGCTGACCTATGAACTCTTGATTGCATAAATAATATATATTTGAAACAGTAGCTGTGTTTATGAATGTGCATCGGCTTTTCAAGTGAAAATACTGCAGTTCTGGAGCACAGTGTGTACAATGCTGTTTACTTAGCAAACACACATACTGTACTACTACCAAAAAAATCATTACTTTTTTTTTTTAATCCTTAATAAGGATGTTCTGGATTATTTCTGTGAATTTACGATGAAACATCATGATTTTTAACTCTGCCTCTGGGGACCTCTTCTCCTCCATGGTTTTTAACTGCATTTTTTCCATGTTTGTCTTCCTGGACATTTTCTCCAGTGCTCTCGGTTGCAAGGCACCTGCTGGATTTTTTTAATTTTTGTTTGGTGCTTTTTTTTTTTCCTTCTCTTTTTGACTTTTCTGGCATCATCTTTGTTTTAATTTTGTAGACTTAATTTTGTAGACTTAAGCAAGGCAATTGCTTGGTAAAATCAGCAGTGTGTCTCTTGTAGGATTGAACAGGTTGTTGGCTGTGTGTGTTTGTAAATAACTTAAAAAACCAACCAAACAAAAAGCTTTATTACACAACGTGTAACCAAGAATTTGTGGATGAAGGAGTACAAGAAAAGAAATACCAAAATAGGCTGTAGAGCTTTTTGGAGGAGGAATTTAAGATTTGGAAGAGAATATTGATTGTGTGGTATGAAGGAAGCTGGGCTAGATGTTGCCATCAAAGTATTAAACTGGCTTTATGATTATCTGTAGCTACAGGATCGTGTTCTCCGTTTGTTGTGGGTTTTTTTAGTAAATGCTTATCTTTTATTTAATTGGTGTAAATACTGTATTTTAGCAGATTCTGACGTTTAACTGTGAAGTGCACTTAGGTGTCTCTACTTCAGCTTATTTTGTATATTTCTTTGCAGCATGCGGCCCAAACAGTCTGTGACCATTACTGACAGTACAAATGGAGATGAAGTTCAAAAGCTTGACCACCAAGAAAACGGCTTGAATGACTCTGGGGGAGACAATGTCACAGGGGAGCCTCTGGTTGAGACAGATATCGCTGGAATGGAAAATGCAGAAGAGCAGAGTGTTGATGCTGTTAATGAATTATGTGATAAAAGCAAGAAAAAGAAGAAGAAAAAGCATAAGCAAGAAGAACAGGAACATGTACTGCCTGCCAGTGACTCCAGTGGCTACCAAAGTGACCATAAAAAGTCAAAGAAAAAGAAAAGAAAGCATTGTGAGGAAGTTGAAGAAACAGAACTATCTCAGCTGTCCCAAGAACCCAAAGCTAAAAAGAAAAGGGTCAAAGTCTGACGTGCCTTTCCTGAACATGATTTCAGACGGTTTTGCTATGCTTCCAATAAAATCCTGTTTTCAAATTGCATGTGTATATTTCTTTACTAAACAATCAACTAGCTGGGGTGATGTTTGTGTGAACATGTGTGCCAACAGATCTAAAGGCTGGAGTTTTTGAAGAATGGGATAGACACAATGCCTGCCTGTTTTATTTACTGGAAAATAAGGCACAGAAGAACAATGGGATGTACAGGAACACATGCATCACCTCTACTTCCCGGTTCCACCCATTGCCAGTAGCTAGCTGTGGTCTTTGCTACTCCAATTCCATCTTTGCTGCTCAATGTCTGGATTTTATAAGAGTGGGCTTACCTTTTGGGTTCTGGGAAATAAACCTCAGCTCCCAGGGCCTGAGAAAATAATTTTATTATTACTGTTATTATAGTAAAAGGGCCACGAATGTCTGTGAGTGAGATTCTGCAGCCTAACTTCAAAGTTAAGTGAAGTCTAGTGTCTTGGATTATTCAAAACACCTTTTGTGGTACTCAAAGAAAAGCAGTATGAACAGTTGATTGAGAGCAAGCTGGGAAGATGGGAGAAGATTATATTAATCTGGTGTAATGAAATACCACTTACAGGCTAGGATACCACTGAGATACTGGCCTGTAATGGAACATACTTGGATAAAGTTCATTTTTTATGCATTGAGCTTGTTAACTTCACTTTATTAAAAAAAAAAAGTGAATGTGCAACTCTGAATTTTGGTTGTACCTTTCAAACACTCTTCCCTGGAACAGCAAGTAGCTACTGTCAGTATTTTCCAAACTGTTGGAATTAACTTTAATTAAGTGGAAAGTTCTGACAATGGGAAAATGACAGTCAAATGTTAACAAGTGTACTTTTATTAAGAAAATGCATTTTCTTGGTGTATGATCATTTTTTGAGTATCGGTACTTTTGGTTGCAACTCTCTTCTGTTGTGAGGAGTTCTGGGGAGACCTGCAGTGTGATGTGATCTAGGCTGAGTCTTCACCTGAAGCCAAAGGCACTGATTATTTCAGTATTGATGTGCCTGTTAAAAGAAGACATAGCCAGCACTTTGAAAGCCTTGTAAGCAACGAGTAAGTATGTGGGAAGCTGCTGTCCGTCAGTCTGTTTGTCAGTGAAAAAACATTTTGTTCAAGTGATTATGCTGATGCTACTAGTTTGCTTTACTAGATGTACACACAGTGTCTAATAAGATACCCATTCCTGTTCATGTTCTGAATTTGAAGCATGACAATAACTGTTTTAGAGTTAACTTTGTGCTGTACTGATGTCTTTTAGGTATCTTTAAAGCTCCGGATTTACCAAGACAAATACAAGTTTCTGTCTTCCAGGCTTGATGTCATGGTGGTACATCATAGGCATTTTAAAGATAAAACACCAGAGTTTTTGAAGACCTATAATGAGGTGAGCTTAAATAGCCTTTTTTAAGGGCAGCAGAGATTTCAGTATATCCTTATTTGCTTGCTCATCGGTGTTCTTGGTCAGTTTCTGGACAGTCCTGAGATGAACATGAGTTGTCCCTGTTGGGTTTCTACACGTGGCAGTGGTAACACTTGAACTACTTGCGATTTCATGGATATCATCTTGTCTGTCCTTTCTTCCTGTACTGTGACAAAAGCTGAGAAGTCAGACAATGTTTGTAATGTGTTTGTTACCATGTGCTGCAAGGTCAGCTGAGGACACTCTTCTGGTGTGTTAAATATTGCAGAGTAACATGAAAAGTCCCACCATAACATACTTAAACTTTAAATACATAGGACAGGCTGAAGGTTGGGAGACACCTTAGTCAGAAATTATCTATTGGCTCTGCCCAGCCCCCTCCCCTCCCCCCATTTTGTTTATTTTTTAAATAAATTGGTATAGAGGGAAGATGTTGGATAGGTGTGTAGGATATACCAGAGAGAAGGATGGTTGGTTACACCAATGTAACTATTGGGTGATCTAGAGTAAATATATGCTTGTCTTTTTCCTAATATTTTAACATTAAGTTGGCAGCAAAGCCAATATTCGCTTCTGTCTGTGGTTGATAATCTTTTGTCTGTATTATGAAAAGTGTACTTCCACCTTAACCAGCTGTAAGTTTCTAACACAGGGCCTGCTTTGTAGTATTATAAATATTTTGATTCTGCAAACATATTTCTCGGTGTATTGCATGCCTTTGGCAGAAGAGCAGGCGCTCTTAGAAAAAAAGTATTTTTAGCCCTCGTTAAAACAATTGTTTTGTACTCTCTGAAGCTTGCAATGATCTCCAGTGTTAACTTCTGCTCTTTGTCTTTTCCTTGCTTCGCTTAGAAACAAATTCTTAGCTTTTAACTTGCCAGAGGAACCCAGAGGATGAGCTCCTAGGCCTTTTAAAAAAATCCTTTCCTAAGTAAGCTAGCTGTCTTTTGGGAAACATGAGATTTGATCAAATCTGCCCCTGAAGACACAGTTTGCCTTTGGAAACATCCCAACCTTTGGTAGCCCTCAAACAGTACAGAACTTTGCTGTAAAAAGCATGGGGGTAATTACATGCCCAAACCATTAGAGTTGTATTTTTTTTTCCATGTATCTATGAAGAGGTTATGTGATCTGATGCTCTCAGGGTTATTAGAGTTGGCTATGAAAGGACTGAAATAGTTTCATTCCATTAAGGCATATATTTTTCTTACCATACTGTTGATTCTATTCTGCTATTTAGCTTTCAGAAATTCTGTGATTTCAAAAAAGCCTGAAGGACTTCATCATGCATTAGACTTTGCCTGTCTATAGGGAGAAGATTCTTTGTCTTCTGGATTCATGTGAACAAAAATAGGATTCTGAAAATCAAGCTTTGCAATTCTCCAACATTGTCAATTTTTTTACAGACACAGATCATGATTTTGTGTCCTTCATGTTGACTCTACACATAACTAGAGCTGGATTAAGTTTGGCTGTAAGTCTTGTAGCAAACTATTCAGTTGACCTGATTCAAGTTCCCTGGAGCCGACTGTCCCAGGTAAAGATGGGTAAGAAGGAATGACCTTTAGTTTTCTCGCTTTACCTGTCCATCCTCTAGAACTTCCAAAGGACCCCTGCTTTGAGACGTTGAATACGCAGTAAGTCTCTTCCCATCTCCCAAAATTGATATGTCTATACTATATTATTGCTGCTGGAAAATTTCTCTTTCAGCCAGAGACGGTTCACCTCAACAAAGGCTTCCCTGAGAAATCTATCTACAGAAACAGCTAAAATGAACTTGCTGTGCAGAAGGTGAGTGAACCGTAGAAGTTCTTAGTATGTTGAAAATGCTTGTTTACTCACGAATAGAAGAAGGAATTTTGGTACAAAACTCAGTATCAATACCTTGCTTTTCTATGGATTATTTTAGTGTGTTTCATATGACTAGGAGGTTGTTCTGTGATCTTAAGAGTGCAGGTAGCAAAATCTACCTGACTATTGCTCCTTGTCTTCTGTGCTCCTTCTTTATGCTTTCTTTTTACTGGTGCCTTTGGCATATGGGGACTTCTCTAGCAATATTCTTACCACACCAGAAACATGAGGCCACATTCAAGAGCAGGATTTCATTGTGCTGCACAAATTGATTGAGGAGAACCATGTGTTTAAGAAGCTCTGGTAAGAGCCAGTCTGTTAGTCAGTGTGATGTCTAAAAACTCACGTGGTTGGGCGTGGTTGATCCACCAGAAGTTTGCACACTGCAAGAAGCCGTTCTTTGTCAAATACCTTGGCTGAGTTGCAATTATGTTTGCATTCAGAACTAGTACTGCAGCTCTATCTGGAAATATGCAGATGCTCACAGATTACTTCTGTAGTAATTTGTATAATAGTAATTTGTACTTCCATCTCACTTCATTGCCTAGTTTGCAAAAACATTGCCGGAAATGATCCCAGAATAGAGCCTGGCATCATCTTATTCATTCCCAAATTGTATTTATTCTTTAAATCTGTTGTTGTGCAGTATGATGATGATGAATGTGAGGACAAGCTGTTGCACAAGTAACTCTTTATCTTCCTATTAATTAAATACAGCAAATGTCTTGTCTTAGGCAAAACAAATTCCCCAAAGGCTGTTTTCTCATTTTATGAACAAGTCTTAGAAATAGAAGAGTAGTTACTGTATTTGTGAGACAGGCAATCAAATTTCTCAATTACACTTGAAAGAAAAGACAGTTGAAAGATCTTAATGAACTTGATTGAATTTAAATACTATCAATGACAGAACTCTGTCTCATGAAGAAAGAAAACAAAATGATAATTTTTAGCCAAATAATAACTCTACAAGCAAAGAGAAAAAATAAACTGAGTGTCTCTGCAATGTCTCGCTCTGAGAGCTCTCACTAGGCTTGAGGTAGGTTTCAGTCTTAAAACAGTTTCATGTTGCAATGTACCAAGGTGCATCAACGTCACCAGCAAGAGACTATCGATGCGTATCATAAAGATTATGTGAAAACTTGGTGAAGGATTCTTTGTCTCAGCGGTTCTCTATCAAATGCTTCTAATTCTATAATAATAAATGTAGAAAAGAAACACCCCTGCATTTTAATTTTCTATAGCACTTATTTTGGTGATGTTTTTTTTCCTTGACACTGAAAAATAGCTTTTCTTTAAATAACATTTCTAGTGGTTAGGAAAACAGTATAGAGAGTTCTGATGCTTTAGGTTTTGTTAGGGATTTTCTTGTTGTTGGGTTTTGTTTTAATTAATTATTTATTTGTATTTAATGTATTAATTTTAGTTATTTATGCTTAGACTTTTGTTTCCTTAATGGACCACACCTTGGAAAATATTCTAAAACAGTTCAATGAATTTTATAGAAACCTGACCAGAAGAGACGGAATTTAAAATAAATAAATAAATAAGCTGNTAGACTTTTGTTTGTTTCCTTGACCACACCTTGGATGGAAAATTTTCTAAAACCAATGAATTTTATAGAAACCTGACCAGAAGAGACGGAATTTAAAATAAATAAATAAATAAATAAGCTGGGAATCTCTTCATAAACTGAGAATACAAAGGGTAAAATTTCAGTGTAAGGAAACTTGTAATTTCAAAGACTTCCTAGGAACAGAAGGAAACTGAAAGACTTCTCTCTAATGAAATTTCTCTCCACCAGAATGTTTTTATGTCAACTCAAAATACTTCTCTAGTTTCTGGAATCGTGACATAACATATTAAAAATTCTGTTCTAAGTATCTGAATTACATTGTTAAATAAGGAATCAAAAGTTGTTTTTTTTTTCTTCCCAGTCTGATTTTAATGTTTTTTTTATAATGTGTCAGAATATGATTCCAAGAAAACTACTCTGATCCACTATGAATTTACACTTCATATGTCAAATCAGTGTAGGACTTGGAACAATCCGGCTTGCAGAAGAGTTCTGCCAGTTCTCACCCTATGCCACACGGTGGAGTATTGCTTTTTCTGTCAGGCCTTTTTCACCACATCTATCATCTACGGAACTCAAAACTTCCGTGAACTCGTATTTGATGAGAGGAAGTTTCTGGTAAGTGTTTTAACTTCAGAGCATTACTTTCTGTTAGTTCTCTGCTACTGGAGCAATTACAGAGTCCCTTGTCAAAAACACAAAAGGTTCTGAATGACAAGGGACACGTCTGCACTTTGTTGTACTTCTTGACTGCTGCTCTTCCAGCCTTGGACTGCATTCATATGGCCTCTTTTAAATTAATGAATCTGATGGCTTTCACTGACTTTATCTCAGTCTTTCCTTTGTGACATAGCGGGTTGCTTCTGTATTACAGTTGACTGTATAGAAAACTTCTTTATTCAAATGAGAAATGAACTAATATGTAAAGCTGAGGGTTTTTTTAAATAATATTTTAGCATGATGAAGTATAATACAACCAAAATTAGATAGGGCTAGTGAGCTAACTGAAATATGACTTAAAGACACAAACATAACTTGGATGTGCTCTGTATTTCAGCATCAAAAGCTTTGTATATACTCTTGACTGCTGTGACCATGTTTGTTTAGTATAATTTCCGGTTTTCCTATATCCAAAAGTGCAGTTAATACATACTCTCCTTCAGTTTTTCACTGTTTGTATTTCAGATTCTTTCTTTAATTTGGTTGTATGTGGAAAGAGACTTCTGTGCCGATGCTGTGCTGCGTAGGTGTACTTGTTTGTCCTTCCTTAGCAAATTTTTAGTTATTGGTCAGTTTGCAGGCTTCTGTCTACTGAACTGAAATACTGAATTTCTATAAGTTGCATGGAAATAAGTCATTGGGCAGGGAAGAGGAATTATATTTATTCCCCTGTTGAGAAAAGAAGTGAGCCAAATTCAGTCCTTGGACTCCCTGGCAGTGGGTAAAGCTTCAGGTGGAACTTTATACCTTATGCACCTTATTAGGCACAAGGGGGTGGGAAGGGAATTTTTTTTCTACAACATGTAATTATTTTGTGTTTATTCAGACTTTGTTTTTCTGGGCTTGCTCTACACTAATCTGCTCTCCTTTGCTCTAGTGGGACAAAGAGGCTGAAAAGTCTCTAGTCTTCAGTTCATCAAGTTATTTAGTTTTCACATAGGGCCACTGTTAATCATCAGAAGTTGGGTATTGAGCATGTCAAGTCTAAATGGCTTATGTAAAATCTGGAATTCAGATCTTAAGGAGCCATTTGGAGCTGGGGGAATTTCTCTGCATATTTTCAGCCTGCATTGACTACTGTGCTGTGACAATGCCACCTGTCACATTGCAATTATAGTAATGCATAAAGAGTGACATCAGATTGCACTTTTTGCTCTCTGCACTATATCAGTTGCAACGTAAAATACAGAAACTGTCCTGACAGTTGAGACCATAACCCACTTGACTGCCCTGAACTACAGTAATGTGCCCAATTATGCTTGTCATTGTTCTGGAAAGAGTGTCTTAAGCCCATGCCAGTGTGTCCTAAGTGCTTGTTTCCACTTGGAAGGTTAAAAGGTGTCTTAATCCTGTTCAGCATGTTGAGAGATGTTCCCGCCTGAACATAAATTGATGTGTTTTACATATAGGCAATGTAACAGTTAACATTAGGCAGAAAAAGCGGATAGCAAAATCTTTACTTCTAGCAAGGAATGACATTTTGAGAGCGAAGTGGGTTCTACTTATGGAATGGTTGCAGGGATTTGTCCTCGAGAGGAATTTCAGGCTTGCTCGTGCAGGGTCTTAAAAACATCAGAAAGACTCTGCCATGTGTGTGAATGTATTGGTGATAGAACATATGACTATGCTTGGCATGTGTCTGGGCTCTGGAGTGGATATGGATCTGGTTCCGATTGCTCCAAGCTTAGTCGTGTAAGTATCCTTTGACTTAGTTTAGGAATTGCAGGATTTTTTGGAAGGTTAACTAGAGATTGGAATTGAGGGCATTCTCTAAAATCTCCGGTCTAAAAGGACTCATTCATAACTTTAGAGGCACCACTGAATACATCTGCTATGAAAGACAAGTAATGGGGATATAATGGAACTGTGCACTAGACTATGGATGATATTCATGCTGCTTTCTAGTGGGATGGGATATTAAAATTAGCGTAGGACCCTATCAAGAAGAACAGTCTATAAGGGACCGGTGTTCATGCAGCTCTGCGTATTAAAACTCTAGAAAACAGAAGCTTCTCTTTGACAGATACTATCCATTCTTAAATACTTTCATTCTATTAATTTTACTAAAAAGTGCCTTTTAAAAGACTCAGATGAAACACTGAGCTGTTTCATCCTCTCTTAGTCTTGAAACGCCAACAATATATTTTGAAAAAAAAAAAAGTATTTTTGCAAAGAGTATTTCATATTAGCAAATTGGCAATGTCTCTTTGTTTTCAGGTACAAAATTTAATCCAAACCGCTTTTTTTTTCCCTTTGAGTTGGCAGATTTTGTAACTGCTAAAGCTTTGTGCCTGAACTGTAAGGAGAGTAGTATTCTCACTAGTTGAATATAGAATTACCAGGCTGTTTGTGAGATCAAGACTGAAATATTTTTTAAGTGGCAAATGAAGAAAAAAAATCTTACTTTTGTGCGTCTGTGCAATTTATGTATTATGATTCACAGTACTGTGCAGCAGGGCCAAGATGAGGAATAGCAGGACTTCTGCTGAAGGTCTGAAGCTAAGACAGTTTAGGAGGGTGTGGTTGGGAGGTTACAGGAAAGTAAACCTTGGATTTTAGTCCATTCTTCGTAACATAATATACCAATCTGATCAATATCAGAAGAAAAAGAAACGAATGTGTTATCTTAATGTTTTATGCTCACTTAGACTGGGCGTCCTACAGTATTGTTTTGGCACGGCGTTAGTGGTGTGTCAGCTGTCTCCAGGGCCCCTCGACAAAAGCAGAGGAAAGTCTCCTGCTGTGCCAATACTGTAAAATAAATAACGTTCTCAGAAGATTAATACGGAGCAGAAGCACAGAGTGTTAGTAGTTGTCATAAGACAGAAAAAGGGTTGCATTCTAAAAGGCAAGACTTAGGAAGTGATTGATCCCAGGGAAGGATAAGTTTGTTGATCTGGAAACACCATTTGAGAAAGAGATGGTGAGCAAATGTCCAACAACTTGGAAGTTATGAAGAGACGTGTCCAAAGTGCAGATCTATAGCTGAACTTCTTCCAAGGACATTTACCCTTGTTTTGTCTGGAAATATCACAAATCTGAACTGTGCTTTGAACTTATCAGCATTAGTTTTGCTTAGGCTGGATAGTAAATAAATGCTCTCTGGAGAGCCTTTTTTTTCCTATATTGATACTATTATTTCTAGCCAAAACCAGTAAGAGAAATGGTGAAAAAGAAATAAAAGCAAGCCCCAAATATACTTCTTGTGCTGTGACAACTAACTTATTGTCTAGTTTCCTTGTGAATTAGGTTTTGCTACCCACTTCCAAGCTGCAGTAAGAGTCACAAGATTCATGTCTCTCTTCATCCCTCTCCACCACCCCTCGTAAATCAGAGTGCAATCGGCGATTCCTAACTGCTTACTGTGTGCCTACAGATATTGTAAGTGTTGCTTAATGAGAAGTCAAACAGCTAATCACAGTCACACACACTGTAGGTAATTTATGGCTATGCCAGGGGCTCTGCCACGTGCTCCACCAGCTGGATCCTGCTGTGGAGGATCGGACAGGGGGCTGTCGGGGTGTGCTGCTGCCCCCCTCCAGCCTGAACCTCAGCTTTCCTCTCCATGGACTAGAGGTATACGTGTAAGCCCCATCTCAGTTCAAAGCGTGATTGTAGCTGGAGAAATGCGTGCCACCCAAAAATATTCTGGGTGTTACAGTATATTCTGGATTACTTAAAATTCTGAAATAATTAAAAAAAAATACTAGAAAAAGAAAAACTTAGAACTGTTATGAATTGAGAGGGAAGATGGCCCTTCGGTGTCCTTCTTCATATCATGCTAAACTTGTATGTCTTAGTAACATAAATGACATTTCATGACATTCCAGTCATTAGCAACCACTCCTGAGACAGGAGTTGGAAGAGGCAAAACTAACTTTTGAGAATTGTAAGGAAGGTTCTTGCCTGGACCAGTCCAAGGGCAGTCTTTCAGGGTAAGTCAGGGGTTAGCACACATACAAGCATCCTGGGTGCAAGGAGACCACACCTCCCCCAGCTTTGTGAGACGGTGAGTTAGATTTAAGAGTGTTTGACAGTGATATGTGTTATACTTTTTTTCTTGTCATATTCAGCTTTAAAATTGCTGTTTAGAGCCCAGTATGTTATAGTTGGTTTATTGTATTAGTATAATGGCTTTCTTCTAGAAGTGTTTCTCAGCTTTCTATTTATTGATTCGCTTGTGCTTCAGGAGTAGCACCATCCCCAACTCCCTGTTTTGGTCCCACTCACTAGGTGCTCTTTCTGTCACTCAACGTGACCCCAACAAATTAATCCTATTCCTTTCAGTCTTCGAAGAATCACAGATTTCCTTTACTTTTTTAATCACGAACGCCCGGTTTCTACAGCTGAAGCAGAAGTTAGATGGGAATCCCCATCTGTATTTAATGTGTACTTGGCACAATGCCTCTGTTATTTCTTTAAAATTATTTCTCCCTTTTAAAAGCCAAAGGTGAAAGTCTAGTCTTGATCAAGTCAGTAAGATTTTTGCCACAGAGTAGTGGGGCTACTGAAATCAAACCCGTAATCCCAGCAGGTACATTTTCATGGCTCATTTTTATCTGAACATCAGGTTGCCTCTTCTCCTTGTTTCCTTCATTACTGTCTTCGTAACAGTACTGAATTTTAACATGACAAAGTAGACTCAAGGTGTTTGGTCAGTTCACAGGTGGAAATAAAGCTCGTGGAAGCCAGCTTATTTTAATTTTTTTTTTTAGACTTAAAAACTTTATTATCTGTGTGCGTGTCTGAGTAAATTTCTCTTCTAAATCCTCCATTTTTTTTCTATAGTTCTAAGAATAATTTTTTTGGTGAGAAGCCTTTGCAGTTTTCTGTATTTACAGTGTAAATCTACTGATCACTTCCTTTGTATGCTTTTCCTATTCATTTAATAAATAACAAACATATTTACATAAGAAAATTATTTTTTTTGCACTCTCCAGCACTTATAACTGATCAGAAGAACCTAAATAACAGATTTTGAGGTCAAACCCAAAATTATGTACCTGAGGATCCATCAAATAGAGGAGAATTACCATGATCTTCATTAGAAAGTAGCAACAGATCAACTCCTCCCTAACAGGGAGTGTAAATCTCATTGTGAGCAGATGGAGCCCGTAAATAGTCAGGCTTGTTATGGTTCTCTAATTGAAGATGTTGGCAGGGTAGCTGGATGAGGTCAACTTTTTTCACTCTCCTGAGTGGTAGAAAATATCTCCATTCTCCTTTATGAACATGTAATCGGCAGCGTCAAGCCGTTAAAAAGCTCAGCGCAAAGAAGAATCTGCGGTTCCCGTTCTGATGTAACATGATGTCCTTTATTCCTACAGAGTAACAGATGGCATATTACTTTTCTTCTGCTGAAGTGCTCGCTCCCGGAGAAAGTTGGACTTTGGTAAAGGTAGAACTTTTTTTTTTGTCCCAAAATTACGTAGGTTTATTTAAAATGACTTAAAGACTACATCAGGAAAAAAAGATGCATATTTTTCTACCCGTGTCACCAAGTGGTACTCTTTGACAGGCTTTTCTGATGCTCGTCTTTCTCTCAGAATTACCTTCTGATTATTTCCGTGTACTGAGTGCAAAATAAGTTATGGTTTAATCTCTGACTGACCTGTCAACATCACGTCTCACTCAGCTTTCCCCTCCTTTCCTGAACCAGAAAATAGTTGCTGTAATTAGAACAGAGCTTCCCTGCCCCTTCACTCCCCCCTGCTTGTTTTGGTCTAGATTTTTCATTTCTATTTAAGATGGGTGTTACTTTGACCCTCTATGATCAAGCCAGTTTTTTGTGCATCGTGCAATAAAAACCACTGACTTCTGCAACTTCATGGGACTTTGACTGCTACAAAGGAAGGGGTGGAAGCAATGGAAATGCTCTGTATTCAATGTCAGCTTTGTTCAAACAAGGTGGGTGCCAACAAAGGTGACTGTGAACCGAAGAGCCCATAGCAGGCTCCTATGCAGCTCATGGCTTTGACTCTGAGGTAGTTGGAGCATCTTGGCAGGTTTGCTGAGAAACCTGCCATCCCTGCTGTGAGGTTTGCAAGGGCATCAAAATGAAGACACTGGTTCTGATTTTTAAAAAAAAAATTGTGGCAAATGCTCAAGAGCTTAGTTGTATGAATTATCTCAGAGGACCATGAGATAAGAAAAGAAAAACGGGTGAATACTCAAGAGCTCAACCTGGAAAACAACCTGACACTGAACCTCTCACCTCCAGTAATTTTTTGCAGAATCATAGAATGGTTTGGGTTGCAAGGGATCTGAAAGATCATTGAGTTCCAACCTCCCCTGCCATGGGCAGGGACACCTCCCACTAGAACAGTGTGACATTTTGTGTCTCTCTTCAAAGGGCTTCTGGGCGCAAGATGTAGAAGAGGGTGAAGTAGGAGTAAAAGGATCCTATTGCAGACATCTATACTTGTAACATTTTCATTCCATCTTCCTAATGACACTAACTGCAAGCTTTGTTTCGTGTCAAAAGATTTTAAACAATGTAGAAACGCTATGGTGTTGATCAGTTCTTGAATTAGCTGAACAGCAGATAGTTAGTACCCATGTGCTGGTAAAATACTAGTGTTTTTTAACTGTCCTCCCGGCCACCTCTTGTGCCTGCACGGCCTTCATAATTGAATTTGACCCAGCAAACCATCATCTTCTTGTCACCAAGTTCTCCGAAATATGAAGGAACCAGAGGAATTTCCAAGTGATTATAACTGAAATATTTTTTACTAAATGTCAGCATGATCTCCCATAAAACCGACAATTTGATGTGTTTTTCCATACTTGCAGGCTTCAGCCATTTGGTGTGGTAATAAACATCCCCAAATCTTATGTCACCGATTGTTTGGCTTCAGTGATGATGAAATATGGAAAACAAAATGAAAGAACATAAACCTTGTCTGAAATTTATTTGGAGACTGTGTGTGAAGCATACCTGGGTTTTCATGCTTATCATAGCACCTGACAGAAGGGACACATTCAGCCTGAGCCATGTCTAGTTTATCTTGTCAGCGTCTGAAACAGACAGGGGGAACCTTTCAACGTTGTACTTCATAAAATTGTAGCCAGACTGATAAATCTGTTTATTTTTCCTTTAAATGTGCCCTGGTTTCCATAACAGAGACAGCCTGCATGCGTGCTGACGAATGGTTACTCTCCCGTCGCAGCCCTTTATGGACACTTTGCCAAGAAATTTGTTTTGTGAATTCCTCAGCTTTTTTTGGCTTTTTTTTTTGGTTTTTTTTTTTTTTTTTTTTCCTTCCCTTTTCCAGCACCTGAAAACTTGCAACTGGCCTGGCTTGAAAGCTGCCTTGACAATTTTACTAAGGCACTTACTTTGATAGCTAAAAATGACCTTGAAGAATGATTAATACTGTGTGGGGGTTGATGACATAAATCTGTTCAAGTGTGCCTGACGTACAGCTTCACATGCAAGAATGTTATAGCCATAGCCTTGCACTAACAGTGACATTGAACAGACTGTAGCAGATATAAGAACTACAAAAAATGTCCGTCCGTCCCCCAAAGGGCTCGAGTTTATTTTTATGAATTTGTTACCAGCAAAATGCTTCTGGTAAGAGAACATAAACTTAACCAAAAATAACAAACTGGTTTGTTAAAGGTACATCAGGACATATCCTCTAACTCACATAATTCTAGTGGTTGTTACCGAGCATGTAGGTCCTCACCCCAGCAGTGAAAGAGTCCACTCTTTCTGCACTGTACTGTTTTCAATGCACAATAATACAAAGATATAGCTAAAACAGGAATAAATTCCTAATTCAACAGCGCCAAGAAATATGTATCTGCACCAGTCTGTCAGTTGCTAGTCATTTGGGATGTACATATTTAGAAGACGTAGATTAATTCCTTCCTAACCTTAAAAAATAAAATAAGGAGATAGAAGGAGGAAGAATGTACTTTGTACTGAACTGGTGCAAAATGAACTGAAGTTGCTAGCCCTAACCAGAGAAAATGCATATCTTACTATTTTGCTTTGGTGACTATGGGAAATTAACTGAATAATTAGATATACAGAGGTGCAACTGGAGACAGTTTGTAGCTAAGAGGTCTCAACAGTAGCTTGCATTGTGCTTAATTAGGGGAAATTGCGTTAATGATCTTTTTGCTGTATATTGGCAATAAGTCTCTATCAAACACTGTTTTGTCCCAGTGTGATTTCCTTTGCCTTAAAAAAATTGTGGATAATCTGGCGAGGGGGGGAGATGAGTATCCTAGAAGTACTTAAAATACAGCACTCTGTGCCAGGTCATCTTTTCCGTTGCACAGTTCAGCCAGCAAACTTCCATTTACAGCCTCATCCCTGTCACCAGCTCCCGTGTCCGCCAAGGCTACAGGTCTTTGTGGCTGCACAAAGTGGGAAAAGCTTCCAACTGCAATTTTAACAATAAAATAAAATAAACATTCTCAGCACAAACAGACTATTTCAGTTTCCATGTCTGACAGTTTGGCACCTTTCACAGCACTAAATTAACTTAAAAGATTCATCACTACACATGCTTTGAGAGAAGCAAAACAAGTGCTAAGTAGGATTTGAGACTCGGTAAACTTTCTATTTAAGATGAAACAATCATTTAAGCTGACAAGAAAAGACTGTGAAAACAACTCGGAAAAATAACTTCTTTCTATTTAAGACCCAGCAAATATTAAGGGAACAAGAAACGATGCTCAAAAGGGTGTCGTGATCTTCTGTAAAAATAATTAAAAAAATGACAAGGCTGATTTATGTGAAACTTTGTAAAACCACTCTGCATCCCAGCCTTCCCCAAACTAGAGTGTCGTATGCCAAGTTTCAGCTTGAACCATTTTTAAGGAAATCGTTCCTTAAAGTAGGAGAATTATATAATGAAGTAGTCCCGTCTTAATCCGAAACGCAGTTTTGTATGTGTCATTTCTTTAGCAGAACAAAGTACAATACAAAAACCATTTGAGTGCAGAAAGAATGTACACATTCTATTAAAATTGCAGCGTGTGCAGAAACTTAAAGAACCTTAATATGGTAAAGCTTTAAATCATGCTACTGTATTTGTATCCCAGGAGATGGATTCCTACAATACAACACTAACATTAGCATTTTTGCTAATGCTTACTAGCCTGGCAAAAAGCTTTGTATGATTTTATGGGACGAGAAAGCAAGAAGCCATTTGTCCTATGTTTTTGTGAGAAATAATAGTTCATAAATTTAAAGGAAACTTAACAATTGTATTTAAAAGATGAATTTGCATGGCTTGTGACAATCCACACACATTTTGACCCTGTTTAAGATTTTCCATGTGATTCAGGCTAGGTGGAGATACTTCCTATAGTTTTGGGTTATATTCTTCAATATGAATTTTTTGAGACCTCGTTGGCTTTCCATGACCTGAGCTTCTCTGCTCAGTTACAGCTTGCTGAATCTATATAGTGGTTTTCCTCTAAAGGACAGAAAAGTGGTATGACTTGCCTGACTGTAAAGAAAAAAACAGTCAATCAAACAAAAAATCCCCCAAAAGAAAAATGCATTTCATTTTTGTTCTAGCACAAAAGGGGTTCCAAGGTGGAAACCTGGTTGTAAGCCCATGCATTTATCACAGAAGCTAATGTCACTGAAGTTTGAAAACAATATGTCACAGTCACGTTCATGAAAGCAGAGGTTTGTTGCTAGGATTTTCACCTTTTGCTATCTACTTGATCTCCATGCTTGTATTAGAAAACAACATGAAGGTGATTAACAATACTTTTATTCAGCCTAGAAATCTTTAGGGGTGGATTACAACGAGCAGTGAGCTTGCATCTTATTCTAAACCCTGGAATGTGACAAACAGGCTTGGAACAAAGAGCTAAGAATCTGCTATAAAAATGTCTGGTTTGATTTTCTGAGTTCAGATACGAAAAAAGCAGGTAAACAGGATGAACGGTGATAAATGTGGCTGACTAAATTGTTTCTTCAGCATTTGTAATTTAAAGTGTTATGAACCGTTCAGACAAACTAGCCTTCTCTTCAATAATATAAATGTATTTTATACTGTCGGTTGCACAGAAATATGTGGAATGGCCCTGTTTTTTTGACTTGACCTTTGCTTTTGACTTCTCTGAATCCTTGCCTTTTCTATTTTAAAATAGCCAGATATGTGGATGATCTAGCACATCCATAACAGAATGTAAAAATCAGTTCAAGGACCACATAGCAAACAGTCTCAGATTTTTTCAATGTGTCTAAAGACTTCACTATCCTGACAGCTTCACTCATTTCAAGCACCAGATTCACACAGTAGCTTGAATTCCATCTTGGAGCGAGATTGAATAGAGGATTTAAGTGGGGTTATATTCTGTTTTATCTGCTGCTTCTGTCTGACCTTGCTGTAATCCCCTCCTTCCCTAATCATTGCAAAAAGAGATAATTTATTATAATCAT
This sequence comes from Pedionomus torquatus, assembly GCA_013398155.1. Lineage (NCBI taxonomy): Eukaryota > Metazoa > Chordata > Aves > Charadriiformes > Pedionomidae > Pedionomus > Pedionomus torquatus. Next base: position 37,059 of record VZRU01000200.1, read on the forward strand.
AAGCAGGGGGAGAGAGAAATAAAAATAAACAATGACATCTGTTCCTAAGTTTTCCTTTTCTCTAAATTTCTCTATTGCTTCGCTTTCCTGTGTGTTTCTTTTTTAGCCTCAAAGAAATACAAGACTCTTTTTTTTCCTCTTTCTATATAATTTTATAATTTTGGAAGCAAGAAACAGAAATATATGTTGGCACTGTCTTTTTTCAAGACTGCGTGGTGCCACGCAAGATAGACTGAATCACCACTCATCATTTTTTGACTACATCACTGCAACCATCGCTAGGATAATACTGCCACTTCTCAAGTGTATCTAACAACTACCTAAAATGCTGTGAAATCTCAGTTTTGTGTCACTTTCGATATCAACTCTCTTTAGGCTCCCTGAGAAGTAAGTACTCAATTTATCTTGCCAAATTTGTGCCAAATTGAGTGCCCTCAGATACCTTGTGAAGTCATTAGGATTATCCAGACCCAAATAGGATACAGGAATCAAAAAAGAATATAGTATATCTTTAAAACCATACTCATTTCAAGTCAGGGGTCTGGTTTTGATCCTCTCGCTTTCTGTTGTGCATCCCCACAGTGTTATGTTTAGTGATGCTGTCTACACACCGAAGATCCTCTGCCTCCACATCCTTTGGCTGTTGGGAGGAGGGCTTTGTGCACCGACCCTATACTTTGTAGGCATATTTGGGTCTTCCACTTGTCAGTGCCCTGTGTCATGCCAACGTGATCTAGGCCACTCTTGACCTAGGCTGTGAACCCATCAAAAGGTATCTTTTGGCTGCTGTAGATTAGTAAGAGAAAGCAATAGCTGGTAGGAGCCAAAGAACAAATTCCAGTCTTTAGCTGAGAGTGGGTTCTGCTCTCAGTAGAGGGCAGCACTAGTTCCAGTATAATATAAATTAACTATAAAGGACTATTCTACAGGCTTGCCAAATGCCTTAACCAGGCCCCTATAAATCAAAAACAATGAAACAAACCAGCCCAGAGCAGGACTTCTGAATGCGATCACACAAGGCACCTCTTATCACAGTGGCAGAGTAAGAGTACGAGCTCCAAACGGGAGCTATTTTTACTTGTAAAGTCCTGGTTTTGTCAGTACCCAGAGAGATGGGGTTAGTAACACAGGTTAGGAAGAAGCAGATATTTTAAATGATAACTGTGTTAAATAAATATCCTGATCAAGGTGGTGGTATTGCTGTGGGTGTCTGAGGTACTGCCCACTGCTCGGTCAGCATTAATCCTATCGAAGTGGGACATTAACTTCTACCAGGAACAGCAGGAATCTTTCAGTATTGTCCTTTTTTTTATGATTTTACATCAGTAATTATCTTGTCAAAGTTCCGTTTGCTCCAGAGTTTCCATCTTTTTGAACACTGATTAAACTCCACTGCACGCACACACACACACACACACACACAGTATGTGTATCAGCACTACAGCTGTGAAATTAGAGAAGGATTCCCAGATGCGGGTTTAAATAGCCAGGAAGCAAAAATGGACTAAGCCAATTACAGCTACCCCATCAGGCCATCTTGGAGGCCCACTGCTATTATCCACACAAGTAGCGTTCGGCAAACTACACTTAACCGGCTGTAATTTTAAAATCTCCTTCCCCGCGAGACTAGCTGTAAAATCAACATGTGCCAAAGCGCCAGGATTTAGTTCCAACATGAGAGTACACGAGACCCTCGGTGGAAATGCCACCTCTAAGTTTGATTTTGCATACGAAAACAGAACGTTTCTGCTCCACCCTTGCCGCAGAGCCTCGGTACCAATGGATTTCAGGCTGCCTGTGTGACCTGGAATTACGGCTGTATCCATGTACCCCAACCGAGCAACTGGAGACCTGGACTCCACAGCTTGTCCCAGCAGCCAGCTCTGCCTGTCCCTCTGTCTCAGGCACTTGCAGCTGTGGCAAATGGGGTTTTCTCGTTGCTCCCATTTCCCCCATCCCATTTTTTAAAGAAAAATAATATTGCTTTAAGAAAGCAAAGTTGCCATTTTTCTGGACAATGCCGTGTTCCTAATTGCTTAAACATATGCAGCCCTGCAGGTCTCTGACCAATATAACTGACAAGCAACCTTACACATATATATAACAAACTCACCAGGTTTTAAGTTAAAGTAAAGTGAGAAAAAGTAATTGGCTGAAGGGTAAGCATAATAAATTCTGGAGGAAAAGTGTAGCTGATCCCATCATAAAACAACCAGAATGAGAATGTGCTACATAATAAACTAAGTGTTACTGTTTTCTACAATCACTCAGGCCCTGCGTTTTGATTAATTGCAGATTCCGAATTACTGAGAAAATGGCAGTTAATTACCCCTAACACCTTTGCAGGAACAGCTTGGAGGAGACCATGAAATTAGCACTCTGAAGTCTGAGCTAAATATATCATTTTAGCTTAATGGAATTTAATAATATTGTAATTCAAATGCATGTTGCACAAAATTAATAGCTTTTAATACTGAAATACCTTTATTTGATCTGTCCTATATTTTATGCTCAATGACATTTATTGATTTCTTCTGAAATAACCATCACTTCCAGAAACTGGAAGAGAAACTTGGGAGGGTGTATTTCATTTCAGGTGGGGTACAATTCTGAAAGCAGCGACCACGACAGAGGTTTGATGCCCTTATCCCGATAGCTTGGCTGACCTTTTCAGCCCTGCCTTTAACTTTCCTGCAGGTTGATCGTGTCCAGCGACAAGTCCTAAAGGCTGAGCTGTGGTTTTCCATCAGAGCCCTCAGTAGAGGACAACACAGCGGGAGCCCAGCAGGAGCCCTGAGCTCTGCCACAGCCGCCCCAGCTCCTGGGAGCTTTGCTGGAAGAGCAGCCGGTGCAACCCCATCATCTCAAGGTACCATGAGCAGCCTTGGAGTTTCTTTATAATTATATAGAATATATATATAATGTAGTGAGCTGTTTAGACAGTAAGGAGAAATCCTCCAGAGATGAAGAGAAGGAGGCTGTGGTAAACCCCACTCATTCCTCAGCTGTATCTGTGATGGGCTTGGAGTCACAGCTGGCCATGGAAACTTTTATGGAGATTTTTGGAAACGCGGGACACGCTGAAATTACATCTTTTTAACAAAACCCACTGGGTGGCGCTAGGCAGTGTTTACCACAGCTGTAAAATCTGATCCTCAGTTCTTCTCCAGTTCGATTAAAACCCGCACGTTATTCATTAAATTATAATTTGTTTGGACATCGGGGAATAGAAAAATAATATCTAATGTCTATTTATGGTTTGATAGACTCTATGAAAATTAGAAAGGAGTAACTAAGTTAATAGAAAACATATGCCCAAGAATTATCAAATATGTCAGCTTAAATAACAAAAACCCTCAAGGTAGTCAAGTTGACTGAAAAATATCGAACTAGATTTTACACTTCGGAAAATCCATTTACATACTAAGGAAAAAAATAGAAACGTGTGTTACAGTACATCCCCACGTCCAAATCAGAATCACATTCACACGGTGTTGGATGGTTTTCAGCTTCAGGAGATTACAGAATTCCTACTTACATCATAGCAACAGAAGCTTTATAGATTCATTGCAAACCCCGATCGACATCATTTATGAGTCCTGTGTTGTCCTTTCAGTCCAAAAAGAGTCTTTAAAATAAAGGTTTTTTCCATGTAAAAAAATACTTCATACCCGACTGTATGAAGTATTGGATGAAGACTCAGTTTAGGTCCTTTGGTTCAGAAACAATACCTTTAGTAAGTGATTCATTTGAGTTCAGCCTACAAAATCTGTATACAACTTTCGGTAGGGACAATGAGTAAGTATGCAAACCCAAATATATTAGCCACTTCCAGACATATACCTTAAAAAAAGAGGTAGTAAAAAGTCACTGAGGGCTAAAAAAGGACTAAGAAATATGCTGGGATGTTTTATAGTTGAAAACAAACACATATGTAAAAAAGTGCCAAAGTTTAAATGATGTGCCAGGAGTACGAGGGTCTTGGAAAGGTATTTAAAAAGTCTTTTGCACAAAAGGTACCAGATACAGAGGCTGTAATCTGTAAATTTTCACATTTGTAAAAAAAAAAAATGTGGTAAAAAAGGTGTGGATGACCAAATACATTACATTTCATTCCCAGACTTGCTACTTCTTATGCAGAATCGTTTTGATGGAAGAAAAATCATCTGTGTGTCCGAATTAACAGGACCACATTGGACTCCCCTGATTTCATAATCTCAGGAAAACTGTCTTATCAACAAATAAGTGAAAACTTTCTAAGGGAAGACCCATACCCTGAATAGGTTTAGTTGAGTTTTATCAACACTTTGGGCTTGTATTGACTCCTGACTATGCTATTATTTTTCTTTGAATTGAACAGAATGGTTTTCCCAGTATCTCATGAAAGGCAGGACAAATGTAAGGCAGGTAAACCCAATTTAACTTGTAGGGGTACAAAATATTAAGGGTCTGCTATTTGAGAATCTGTAATAACTACTGCAGATGACAGCCATTTTTCACTGTCAGTTTTTATATTAGTTCAGAAATTGCATTGTGACATAATTTCCACAACTGGGAGCCGATGCTTCCCAAACGCTTACCCAGCGTGACAAAAATTATTGTTTAAAATACAGTGGGCATCATTACCCAAACCTGCCCAAAACTCTGGGTGAGAGATTGGTGCAATGCTGCATCTCTGATGGCCCGAGGGAATTGCTGCACCCCAGCCCCGAGCAGAGGGACGATCCCACCCAGGTCCGTGACGCTATCACAGACAACTACCCCAACAACTGATCCTGCCCTGGGCCTGGCTACACTCTCCCTCCTACTTTTCCACTGCCATCTCTCAGTTCAAGCCAATAACGTTTTGATCCACTATTTATCTATTGCTTTCTTTTGTTGGCTACTTCCTCAACAGAAACTCCTGTTGAATATTTAGTCCAAGTTTTTACTTTCCTCTCAAAGAATATGTCCATGATGCTGCCTGCAAGAATGGGAATCGTGCCCAGCTGGAATGGAAACCTTAAAAGCAAAACAGCAAAGAAAAGGTATTTTTCTGCTGATTATGTTAAATCTTTGCTGCACACTCTGTTCTTTGCAAGTACTTTCCCAAATAATTTTTTGTTTTTAAATTTGTGCGCATTATATTCAAGCTAGAGGCTACCTTGCATGTCAGGTGAGGATACAAATAAAAATCTTGGACCAAGAAATGAAATATTCCTTAGCAAGTTATAAAAACAACATCAACGAGCAGTTGGTAAAGCAATCAGGGTCCCAAGCTGAAGCATACAGCAAACACGGTGACCTTAGCCTTTCTCTTCTGATTTACAGCAGTGTTGGAAAGTAGCTTAACTAGGTGTCATGGGGCTCCAAGAACACTTAAGTCAATGTATTGTTTAAATTGTTATGGATCTTAATTTGATTAGCAATTTGATGTTGAGACCTGCGGAGAGAAGCGAGTATTCTCTTTGAAACTCAGTCTTCTGGGCTGAAAATTCAGGAAAGATGAAGCCCTATACTGGAGAAATTGGTGAGGACCCACTGAGTCCCTGGATCCTTATTACAACAGTTATGAAATAGCAAAGGAATTACATTATCTGGTTTTAGAGGTGACAGGCACCAGCATTCATGAACTGTTCAGTATGGGGAAATCAACTGTAGCATGAAGTATGGAATATAAACACCGGTGTATTCCCCTATCAGGTCTCTTGTCAGGTGCTAAGTGGTGTGATGTCAAATCAGAAACATTCACTAGAAAACCAGAGTTACTCTTACACTCCTAACGTACCCACTGCTCATTACCAAAGTAGCTGAGCATCTTCCATATAAATTAGGATGTTTAGTAAAATCTTTAGATGATTTCGAGGAGTCCCTGCCACTCTGCCATAATCTAGGCTGAAAAGAAAGAAAATAAGCACAGAAAATCCTAAGGAGTTTTGGTTTTGGGTTTGGTTTTGGGTTTTTTTTTGCCTTTTAGTCCTGTGGAACTATAGTTCTCTTGCGCTTTTTGGCAAGTATTAAAACTGGCTGCTTTAATAACATAATGGTAAGGTATTAGGCTTTCTCCTCATAATCCAGTTTATACTTTTTTTTCAAATTTAAAGCAGTTATACTCCTTCTAGAATCTTCAATCAAATCCATAATCTCTGTCAGTCAGTATCCACAAATTACTGTTTGAAGTGTTCATATATACACTTATTTTGCTGAAGTAGAACTACGGAAAAGAGAGCGAGCCATCTGCTGAATCTGCCCTTCTTATTGCCACATGGCTTTCTGCAGAGGTCTGGCAGGCCTGATCTTGTTTAATCTTTTAGAGGCCAGAATAGGTCTTCTATACATCAACCCTGCAATTATAAAGCAGGCTGTCAAATGAAGCTGAATCTTTAAACCAATCCAGCAGCTGGAACTTCAAACTCATGATTTCTTGGGGGGGGGGGGAAAAACCCAAGTAAATGGAATTCTAAATAGCAGAGGACTTTACTGAAACCTCCCAACTAGTCCTGAGTTCACATTGGACAAAAGCAATGCAAACCCCCTGTTATTGTTCCCACCATGTGTCTGGTTGAAAATTCCCTGATCTCAAAACACCTAATTTTTGCAGAAAGAAAGATGATATGATAAATTCCCTCAGATCCTGGAGGGAAATTCTAATTTCAGAATATTAGCCATTGCAGAAGAACCTTGTTAATAAGGTATTCAAGCACTTGCAATTTCTTATGAATCCCAGCTGAGTTCCTTGACTCATGGCTATTTGGGAGGGAAAAGCAGTTTTGTGATGGTTTTTACTGGGAGTGGGAAGCAAAAAACCCCATGACTGTTAAAAGCTTCTGTTCTCCAAAAAGGAAAATGTCTTTCCCCATTCTGGTGCCCCCATTTACATATACAATCATGATGGAGCCCTCACGTTCACATGAGTGTTAGAAAAGTTCGTAATTACATCCCTGTGACTTCCATCGAACAGATGAGAATGGTATCGTACATCTCATTCCCACTTCCCAGCCACAGGCTCTCTCATGCTGTCTTGTTACCAACCTGAATGTCCCGAGCCATTTGTATCCATTTAAGTTGTGCCTGACTTAAGAATCTCAACTGGAAATAAACCAAAGCAATCAACGCTCAAGGCTATCTTCTAAGAAGATTAGCAAGTGCAAAGTACTGAAATGAGAAACAGTCACATCAATATTATCAGCATTAGTCCCAACAGCAAGAAAGTAATGTTACTGCACCTGTGCCAGGTTTAATTGCTGTGAAGACTGTGAATAGCTTAGCTTTGGTGTTTTTCTCACCAAACCAGAATAGAGAGAGCAGGCTGCATCCATGGCATCTCACTCTGCCTCTGTGTCAGTGGAAAAATATTGCTGCAGTGCAAAAGGAAAACATTTCAGGGAACCTGTTTTTAATGCACTGAGAATACAGCTACAGTTCGTACTGCCAAAAGGTGTGATGGCCCATTATAATTAAACTACTTCTTCTATATACCCTTCAGGGTGGTGGACATAATGCCAAACGTTCATATACAGGGAAAGGGCAATGTGTGGCATTTTTTGTGACTGCATTCACAAGCTTTGGGACAACGCCTGCACTTCTGCATTACAATCCTATTGAAGTTCTCCAGATTTTAGGCTACATCTGAGGCAAACACGTATTTCTAGGGATTGTACACACAAAGAAGATCCTCCGTTCTGAAACATAACCCAGGACATGAAGGATGAATCGTTAGCCACTGAGGAACTGCAAATGCCACAGTGACATTCATCACTGTTTAATATTCATTTCCTCTGAAACAACTGGTGGCTGTTTCCCCTCCTTCCAAACAGGCTGCTAGCTAATGATTACATGCCAAAATAACTGCCTCACACACATGCAGATATATAATGCCATCAATCCAAGAACTCCTACACCTGGTACAGTCAGGAATCTTTCCTTTCTTTGACTATTGCATCTTCTTTTTTCATACTTATACTACTTTTGCCTCCTTCTCCTCCACTCCTGCACACAGACACCCCTTTAGAAGAACTGCTGATTAAATAATAGTTGGTGTAATCCCAAGAAAATCAACTTTTCCTGAAAGCCTCATGTCACGAACAATGTTTGAAGTACATATGGCTTATGTTGCTATGTAACCAGTAAAAGGTGTGAGAGTGTGTGCGTGCGTGTCCATGACTGCATACGGTTAGCACTAAATCCTCACTGCTGTCTCTCTTACCGCAGGGTAATTGCTGTAGTTTACACCAGCCAAAAAGCTCTCTTTTTTGCTTTACTTATTTTGACACTTCTCAAAGCAGCTGGACCAGCATTCATATCTTAATGCATCTTTTCTGTCCAGGCAGCATTTAAAAACAATCAAAAAACCAGCCCTGGTTCAAAACAAAAGGCATTCTAACTGCTGTAAAAAAAAAGGTCCCATTAATAGATTTTTTATAAATTATAAATTTTATAAATTATTTTCATAAATTTATAAACTGATACCTATAAATGGGAAGCCACTTTTGAAATGCTAAGCATTGTTGATGCTAGATCATGTATATTAAGTGCTTTGTGTCTGTGTTAACTGCCTGCTAAGGCCAGTGGTGCCTAGAAGGCAAAGAGAATCTCAAGAATAATTGCCAATACTTAAAAATCATTTCTGCTTTTGAATTTTTATGTCGTGTGCAAGGGCATGTTAAACAGAGATTTTTACTTAATGTTTTACGTGGTAGCAATGACAAGATTTAGCCAGCTACTCCTACATGTAATTCTTGTTTTATTGAAAAAAATTAATTTTTTGTCCTCAGGAAACCACATCATTTTCAGGGCCTGTACATAAAAATTGAGAATCATCCAGGAATGCCACAGCATCCCCCCGGGGTGGGCTGAAGCTCAGAGCTAGCTCATGGGCAGGGAAGTAGATGGGACACAAAATCAGTTCTCTGCTCGAATAAATAAAGTTCAAAACTGTCTTATATGATATTGCACCAGTAGAGATATCAGGAGACAAATCATGGTTTATATAATTAAGGCACATCCAGAATGTAGCAGCTCCTTAACGTGGAGAGGAGTTACCTGCCTGCTCCTGCTAAAGAGCTCGTGATGTCCTGGTGCACAGTCCCAGCAGCGAGCAAAGGGTTGACATCCCTCTGGGCGAAGCCTCTCTCAGTAGAAAAGTGGGCTGAGAGTGTGGTGCATGCTTCTTGCCCCGTAACCCCAGCTGAGGGAGATTAGGTGGGTACAACGGCATCCGTCAGCTGGGGGATTTTTCCTTTGGTTTGCCGGGTTTTAGGTGTTTAAATATCCCTTGGCTAGGCTGTTCTCCTCGCTTTCTGTGACTACCCAGTAAAAGCAAAAGTGATTTAGTGAGAGGGAAAAAGCACTCGTTTCCTACCACAGGACTTCTTACCTCCTGTGCATTATGCTGTGTATACAGGGCAGGCACAAGCCCATAGTCCTGAAAGAGCACCGACTGCACGGTGTGTTGAAGGCCGGTTGTCACAAAGAAAGTTGAAGCTGTACCCAAGCGGGCGAAGAGGGCCAGAAGGGTGGGTAGAGAGTTAAACCTCTTTCACAGAGTTGTTTAACATTTCAGAATACATTACTGGATTTGCAATCAGTTTGGCTGTGGGGTCTTATAACCAAACAGACGTCTCTTTTAAGAAAACCTTTGTACGTCTGAACAGAAAGAGGTTTGTCCTCAAGCAGGAAGCCTAACGCAGAGCTTACGCAGCGATATGTTTTCAGTCATGTGGGCCAAGACAATAAACATGCATCTTTTGATCTGTGTGGCAACAGCACACGAGTCGTAGTTTATGTCGGGATAGAATGAGGCAAATCTGCCAGGAGTGAGTCAGTGCTCTGGCATGTTTCTGCACATCCTAAATTTCACCAGGCTGAGACTAGGGGACTTCAAATAAATGTCTAAAGAACCCATAAAACTATTCCAGCACGCATGATGGTTTAAGCCCTAATGTCAAAACACAGGAACATGTAGTCTATTTTGTATAAAATATTTTTTGGCCTTCTACCTATAAATTAAATCTCTTTAAAACATGTGCTTCTGTAGGCATACAGTTACCAGCAGTCTTTTCCTCTTTATTTGGTGCAAAGAGGGGCAGTAATACCTCTCCTGGGACTACAGAAAGCATGGGTAGAATTTTAAAATACCATTAAAAATTATCTCTTATTAATTGCTGTCACGTTTGAATTTAAGCAATATCCTCTGGCCATTTAATAGCAGCATTGCCATTATACCTTGTTGTCTTATGACATTATAAGGCTAACCACACCGGTACATTATTTCCTAGACGGGCTCTGTTTACAAATCAAAGTGGCTCGCTTAAGCGCAGCCTGCTGAAATGCAGTGCTGTTATTAGGAAATGTGAGTGGGCTGAAGTGGGGATCCCTGTAGAGTTCACTTGGCAGCCTTCAAGATCCTGGCTCAACCTGATATTAAAAGTGAGTCATCAGTTTACCCACACAGCAGGACCTCACTTTGTACTTTTCACTGCGAGGAGCTCAGCAGAGGGCCAAGAGATCCAGCATTTGCTTCTCCAATTAATAACCAGCTGAAAGGAACTCCTTGTTAAGGAAGACCTGGGGTTTTTTTGTTGTTGGTTGGTTGGGTTGGGTTTTGCCTTTCTGTGTCTTTTCTTTTCCTCTTTTATTCTTCAGTGTTAAGTGCTGATAAATAATAAAATCACAAGTTAGGTCCACCATCTGGAAGCCTGGTCTGCAGTGCTTGTTAGTTGCCTAATGCCTGCTTCATTTCCAATCCAGGTCCAGGGCTCAGCAACTCCCTCAGCTCCCTCAAGGTTGTTTTTGTGTCTGCTAGGAGCTATTTGCAGCTCAGATCTTTCATCCAAGATCTTCCCAAGAAGATCCACAAATTGCCTTGTGGTCCTTGAGGGCCTTGCGCCAAAGGCATACCAGTGCCCAAGCCTTTTTGAGAAGGAATCACAATACTGTAAAGGCTGCAGGGTGAACATCCCTTTCAGGTTAAGCAATCAAGGCTTTTCTTCTGGTACACATTTTTAATATTTAATTAACAGGTCATTCATGCAGTATCTTCTTGTTCTAGCAGTTTTTTAATAGCACCAGGTAGCACGTAAATGTAGCATGAGGAGCTATGATGGCCAGACTGTTCTCTCTGCTCTACAGTTCTCTTGATACCAATCCTGCTTTTCTTTTGCCTTTGCCCCGGTCCATCAATCACATTTATATGCTTCTCTGTAATTGAGGTAACTCTTCTGTCTCTTTTACAGCCTAAACCAAAAGTTCATGATTTACATGTCCACTTCCCTGATTTATAGGTACAACTTATTTAAATGTACTTCCTTCAGATTGTACTTTCTGTTCTTTTTGCCCTCAACTTGAGACAACTTCTATACGAGCTAAAGTTAAAGCATCTAAATATAGATGCTTTCCTGAAGCAGGGCTGTTTTTTTGTCAGTCTTTTCTGATTCTGAAGAGAACAGAAAGCAGTACAATATTTCACTAGTGGTCGTAGTATAGTTGCATAACCATGGGGAGAAAAAATAATGTTGTGAGTGCAAAAAAAAAAAAAAAGCCAATGCCAGAGTTATTTTGACTGCAGAATTTGCATTTACCAAATTCGATATACACTTTTTCCAGTGCCTCTTTATTTTGTTTTGATTTGGTTCAAGATGCACTAGTTTTGTGTACCTTTCTCAGTCTGGTCTCTTCCTATTTATGTCTGTAACAAGCAGAATCATCGCTACTCATTTCGTGGTAATGCTGCAGTCTTGTTTCATCCAACTGCAGATCCACTAAATGCAAAAGCGTGCTTTAGTTCTGCTGCTATTCAGTTTTGCTTATACTCAGGCCAAACATTTTTTGCTGTTTGTTTAGATCCTCCCAAAGGCAAGGCACTGGAATAGGAAGAAAATAAAAAATTATGTTGTATATGAAAAATGGTAGAAGGAGGGAAAGCGGCTGAAGGAAATGTAAATCTTTCTAACCAACCAAATGATTTGAATTATGAAAACGAGAGTGTCTTATGTCAAGTGCCTCTTCACCCTCTAAGTGTGCTATGAAATATGATCACTTGTCTTAAATACTCTCTGTCCTAACAGCAACATTCTTGAACTTATAAACACTATTAATTGTGTCAAACTTGGAACCTGAATCCTGCAATCCCTTCCTACGTTAAACTGAATGGGCCTCTTTCATAGCTGGGGTAGGTTTGAATGAGCTCAGCGTGGTTATGTGAGGCAGGACAATTTTTTTTTCCTGAATAATTCTGCATTCTTTTCTCAGCAAATCTTTGAGTTAGATATTTTGAAGTAGTCCGGATGGGAACAGGATCCCTTTTCTGTATGCCACAGTCAGGCTGAGAAAGTAATGTGTCCTTAGAGACCACCAATGACACTGAATTTTCCAAAAGGAAGAACAACAGCCGTGTGAAGTTATCAGAATCTTTTCCAGGCACCATTCACCGTTTGCACTGCAAGTAGAGCCTCTGTTGTTAGCTGGAATACAGATTTCCTTGCTGCAGATGAGATCAGCATCTCCTTTACATCTTGACTTCAGCATATTTAATTAACGTGGTTTTACATGAAATTATAGGAATAAAGAAGAATACAGTGAAAAAGGCCTCCCTCTAAGTTTGCTTTCTATGAAGAAGCTGAGATATAAATAACAGCCAAACCAGAACAGAAAGTCAATTCCACACTCCAGTACAGGTACTGCTGCTTAAATTAGTCTCTCAGCTTTGCTGGCTCAGACATCCCACACAGCAGCTCTCCATAGCACCCACTGACAATGTGAATTTGGCTTCAGACTGAGACACCACAGGAAAAGACCAGCATGGGCAGCTAGAAATGAAACTAAAATTGTAGAAAAAGTTCGGTGTCGCATTTTATGCTTTTAATTTTGTTCCTGGCATTGTAATAAATTACTTAAACTTTGGATTTTATGTCAGTGTCTGTAAAGCTTGTCTGGTTCTATTAGCCCAATTTAAAGGTGTTTTGCTGTATTATGGGTAAGCTGTTCTCTTAGGGAGAAAGATGCTACACAGGCACAGGCTGGCTTCCTCAGAGATGCCGCTGCTCAGGACCTATTTGATGGTTTGTCTGGGTAACTCAGCTTAATGGCCTGATAAAACTACATGTTATACAAGAAGGAGACATTTCTTTTATCTCATGAACTCTTCTGTGTTTGAAAATATACCTGGTTGGTTTTTTTTAAAAAAAAGAAACAAATGTCTGTTGACCACCCAGGTGCAGTCATGCAGTATGTGATGCCAAGAAATCCTACTTAATTTGTGATCTGAATGTGTGTGCTGTATGTGTGAGGGCAGTGAGGCTTGTAAGGAGGAGATGCCAAACCTGCCTTGCTGTTGCACTTGGGAGAAGAGGAAATGTGATGGGAACGCATTGGCTGAGATTCTGGGTTGCTAAGTGCTAAATGCAGTGAGGATGGGCTGGAGGCGCAGCAGGGCTTTCCCTAAGGAGGGTGGGGAGAAGGCAAAGGCTGTCCTCTGCAGTTACACACTGCTTTGTGTGTCCTCTGAGTGACAAGGGTCTCAGAAACTGCAGAGATCTCTGTCCAAGAGGCAAAAGGTTTGTGCCGTTGTTACGCAGCTCTCTTCTGCTTCTTTCGGGCTGTGAAATCCCTGCCCAAGGACTTGCCAAGAACACAGTACAGTCAGTACACTCTCCAGAAAGCTCTGCAGGAAACCTCAACAGCATGATCAATAACAGCACATCTCAGAAAAAGAATAAATCAGCATTTATGTACTGCTTTACATTTGCAAAGCGCTTCTCAAGCATGATTTAATGAATACACAGAACCACTCCTATCAGAGTAGGTGGTTCGCAGGCTGTAATGATGATGAACAGGCACCTTTAATCCAAACCACATTGTTCAAAATCAGCACTTGGTAAAAGATTATTTATAAAATTCAAGGGCAAATCAGTGATCAGCCAAAAGCGGATAGATAATGCTAAATGGCGAGTTAAAAGGAATTTCCCAGACTTTTTCTGGGGGGCAAATGGAAGGCTGACACTATTACAGAATGAATGGGTGAAGTCTGGCTCCCCAGTCACTTTTAGCAGTCACTTTTATCCAGGCACCTTACTTAAAGTTGGATCACTGGCACAGAAAGGTGTTACTTAGGAAAGGTAGGGCAATTTGCTCCCTTTGCTCTTAGTACCTGGTACATACAGTCTCATATATACGTGATAACAAGGGCCAAAAATTTCATTACAGAAAGCAAGAGGGAGTAAAGCTCTTAGAAAACGGGGAGAACATGAACATGCAGGACTAAATTGGAAAAGCATTGCTCCAGGCAATTGCGCAGAATGAGAGATGAGAAGAGGAAAAGATGAAACTATAAGTGAAGCTCTGCCAGAAGCACAGAGCAGCCAGAGGAAGAGTGATTCCTAAATCTGTGGGCAGGAGAGGCTTTGGCCAGTTTCGGTCCTGACTGTGTCCAAATTCAGTTTAAGTGCACTTTCTGCAGGAGAAGACCATTAAAACTTATTCCTAAAGTTTAATGTTTAGATGCTAAGTGGATTGTTGCGCTACAGCCATCTGAGGGAACTGCAAAGAGTGCAAGTCAGGACTGCTGTATCAAAAGCCTGGCTAAAGAATAGCAGAGTTGGAGTAGGTGAAATAAAGTGCTGAAGCAGTTTAATAGACTAACCTGAGCACCAGGCTGTGACAGAACAAAAACCAGATCACTTTGATATTTCTGAATTAGCAATTCTGTTTCACATAAGAAGGAATATTCAATCATCATTTTTCTTGAAAAGTATAACCAGATGGGCAGCCACCCTAACAGCCAAAAAACATGTCTTTTGAGAGTCATTCTGGGGCATTCCATAGAATAAAACACCCTTTTCTGTTTGTTTCTAGCAGCTTTAGTTTCAGGTTCTGACAAAGGCATACAGGACTCACTGTTACACATGGAAAATGGTGCAATGGGAATACTAGCAGAGTGAACCAGCTCCTGTAAGCAGCTGAGCTACCCCATTCCTTTCCAGGCGCAGATCCTGGTAACAGGGTTTTGACCTGAGTAAGAATTTTAGAATCATGGAAACAATATCATTTTGGGGGACTGATATTTTCTGGACTTTTTTTCTCCACTCTTTTCCTCACAGTGTAATTTAGGCTAAGGAGCAGTTCTATTTCAGATGCAAAGTAAGAATACCTGAGAAAAAAACCCAAGAGGATCAAATTCTCCCTCCCTTCACTTCTCCTTCTCCTCAGCCTACTTTATGTGTGTTCTTCAGGTGATATTGGTGTTTAAATGTAGAAGTTTGTTTCAGGGAGGTGGGATTGATCACTGCCCTCCCTGTTGCAGCCCTTGGGTTGAGTTTAGACCCTGCCATCCATTTCATGATCCTTAGGCACCCCCAGCCCTCTCCTGGAGAGGTTTGTATAAATTTTGCATGGAGAAGCAGGAGCTGTTCTGCTTCACCTCCACTGAATCTCTCTCATTTCAAGTTCTGTAGGATTTAGGGAATGGCATACAAGTATGGGTTTGATGTTGTGAAGAAGCAAAGCACTCATCTTTCGTAATGCACAGTTTTATCAAGGCAGGTCTGATCCTAAAGTTTACTCTAAGTATGAAGTCGTCATTCCAAAGAAATACACAGCTACTGGAAGGGTAAATCACTTCTAGAGAGACCGTTTCCAGATTGTCGTAGGGCATTGGAAAAAACAAACAAACAAACAGATTTTATAAAATGAATGCAAATTCTCACATAAAATTAAATCAGAAAATTGCAGGACAGAGGCAAAAGTGTCTTTCAGAGGGCTGGCAGTCTCTATTTGTACAGTTAGAGAAGCAGTAAAAGTAATTCTGTCTTTATACCTTTATTCCTGTAGCATAACGATGAAAAGAACCATGAGATTTATTCCTGTGACTGTAGCAATCACTATGGGAAACCTCTGACAAAGGGAACTAATCACTTGTAGAAATATTTATTAGTAAACGGTACAGTGAATAAAAGTTTTTAATCATGGTGAGCTCTGGTAGATCTGGAACTGTAAATGTTGTGCTAAAACTAGCAGCCTGTTATTCACTGACAGGGAGTTACATGCTGTCTCTCTCTAATATACATTTATTCACACATGGTCATCAATAGACCTTGCCCAACAAATACAGTATGCATGTGTGTGCATGGCAATTACTGAAAATACCTTTGCTGCAGTGCCTGACACCTTATTTTACCTTGTTTTTAGTCAAGAATGATTAAAGGAACAGCAAACCTCTGCACGAGTCTCTTCTGAGCATTGCCCTGGTGCACGTTAAGAGGGTGCGTTTGCCTAGGACAGCGTTTATATAAGACACAAGGATTTATATCACTTAACCGTTATTTCACTCATTCTGGAAGAGCGCCACTAACTCTAATTAGCAGATGCAAGTCTGTAGGTCAAGATTAGGGCTTTGTTTTTAAATATTCTGAAAGGAAAAAACAGCAATAGCTCAGGAGTGTGTGTTCTTCAGGAGGTAGAGGCGTAGACAGCTATATGTAACAAGGAATCCTTCCTTTCTATATAGTATAGCTCTGTACAAATAACTCCATGGTGGACAAGCCACTGCATATCCCTGCTTTAGTGATAATCTGGACGTCATGAATACATTTCCTACTCTGCTGGATGATTTCTCCCTGAAGTTCTGTGCGTAGGGGACAATGCTACATTATTTGCCTTCCACTTCCCAGGCTCAGCACATAGTAAAATCCTTGTCTGCAGATTTCAGGCTTTCTTTTGCACGGTTAAGTTATCAGCTTTCTGTCGGGGTCGCATTATGTTTTTTGAAGGAGGTGGAAGAAGCGGGGGGAGAAGGTTTATTTTACAAGCTGCCAGTTAAGATGTGTCCTAATGAATTGAATCTGGCTAACTCTATGTCCTGTATCGAGCTCTCCAGACTTGCAGAGCTTTGAACATTGCACATGAAAGGGGGAGGTATTTATTGGAATCTGCTATGACTGAAACGTTGCTGCTGATCTGAAGGTATCGTTTGTATTCCACTTCATAAAATAATGAACACTGGAGCTGTCTCTTGCAAAGCAGAGCAGTCATCTTGTACAATTTTAGAGGTGAATGTCATAAAAGTTAAGCAATCCAGCAGTGAGACCAGCTCTGTGGTGGTCTTCAAAGGACACGCTTCTGTCCTGCCCAGAAACTAGGGAATAAAAATATCAAAGACCTACTATCTCAGGAGGTCTAATTTTAACTACATTTTCATGTTATAGATGTCAACTGAATCTTTATCAAGTATTTAGGAGGACTGAGTGACATTATTGTGGTAGGAATAATAAGTATGAAAATAGTTTGTCAAAAAAGATCGACAGCTTTTTTTTTTTTTTTTTTTTTTTAATTTTAGCATTTTAACTTCCTGCATTTTCATTTTGGTTTTCATCGTTTGTAATGAAACATTAATCTGACTTCACTGGCAACCTATGCAATCTGTTTAAAACGCATTTTATGAAAACATTTATACTCAAATCAACTTGTATTTGTCTATGAATTTCTGGTTCAAATAGGCGAGTCAGGTATTTTCTCCCATGAACTACTTTCCTCTCATTTAATTTTGCTGTCATTCTTTCAGCCTTCTGCGCTGATCTTGCCAACTCTCACAAAATGAATGGTCTGCTATGTATTTCCAACAAGGGAAGTCCTCCAAAAATGCAATCCACATCCATGGATGAGTAGAGCTGGTCTTTCATTTAGTAGCAAGCCTGTGCCACAAAAAGATTTAGTGAATACTTAGACGACATCTACCAAGTGTTTTTTTGAGAAAGACGGTGGTATTAACTCCACTGCTAAGCCTGATACACATTTTAGTAACAATCAATAATACATAAATAATTTGAATTGAATGAATGGCTAATTTTTATGATCACTTTTTCTTTCTCACAATGTGCACATATTTATCAGTTTTTTGAATCTGATTGTTAGAAATAGTTGAAAATTTGTCATCTGCTCATAGGCTATTTCTAGGAAATATATGTTGGAGTGAAGTCAGCTACCTGTAATTGACTATGTGGTTGTTTCTGATGGACATACATATATTAACATGACTGATACATAAAATTCCATTTTAAGAAATCTTCTTTAATACTCAGTGGAAAATACTTGTGTCAGTTGAACAAATTTTTTCAAAAAGCTCAAGAATATAAAAGCTGTCTTATTAGTCCAGACTAAAGCTTCCTCAGCAAGGAAACAGATTTTGTGAACATTGACAAAGATAACTTTAAAGAGAATTCAGGCAATGCTTGTCATTCCTGGTCTCTTTGCCAGTAGATACAATAGTCCTAGCGGCTGTGAGGACCCCTTTTGCACTGTTAAACACTGCAAAATCCACCCCAAAACTGGCTGGATGTCGCTGGCAGGAAAAGGGATTTCTCCCCCATTTGGCCTGAGGGACCAGGCAGTGGAGAAACAAGTGGGGACAATGTACCACTGCTCTGCATTTTCTGGGTCAATTCCATCTTTGACTAACAAAATCACTGTTAAATAAAACCCAAACTTCTTTAAAAAAAATTCAGTTAATGAAAACCCATCAACTCTATGGTCTGTTAGAGTTGCCAGGGCCTTGGGAGCTGGGCATCAGAGCCTGAAGAGAGCATTGAGCCCCAAAAGGAGGGCTGATAGAGAGGCTTCAATGCATCTTTGAGCAGCACAGAGTTTCTAACAGAGATTAAAAGCTGATGTGAAATTTTTGTTATTCTTTAATGACAATCTAGTTCCTATGGAAAATGAGTATTAGACCAATACGATGACAAATACTGATGCACATTTTCCACTGTCTTGAGAGTTAATTTTCCTTTCATGTTCACTTCTTTGGTTTAATCATATGATATAATAAAATAGTAGTTAACTTTAAAAAACATCAGGCAAATATTGAAGCAGTATGCAACCCACAGCACAGTATATCTTTCCATAGTTACAATAAGTCCTATGCAATCCTACAATTAATGTCAGATTTGATTTCTCTTGTGCTTTTCTGTCCTTATTACAGCAATCATTTCTGTTTTTCCTCTCTCTGGCCTTTTTCTCAGGCTCTCACAGTGATATTTTTCATGATCACTTACTTCACTTTTGTATATTATTCTAGTTTTCACTTCACTTTGGCATTATTGTTTCAATATTACATTAAATTGATTTTTTCCCTCTGTTCTACCTCCCACACTCCCATATTGATACCACTTATTCCGCCCTCATTTCCTCAATATTCTTGGGTAGTGGTTTATGGATAGAGTCTTCAGCTGAGTGGTGTTTGAACATGGTCACTGGTTTGTTTGTGAGGTGTCTACACCATGTCTGCTTCAACCACTTGATAGAGATTTTTTTATAGCCGTCTTGGTTTGGCAGAACCTATACATATTTCAGCATCATTTTTACAAGGAATGTAATCTGCTTTTTCTAGTTTGTTCCTAACACTCAAGGAGGACTAAAGAGTGCATTGATCACTGAATAAGCCTGAGAAGGGTGATTTTAAGCAAGACTTAACACCAAAAGTTAGTACCTTGGGATACATATAAAACAAATAGAAATGAAATAAAAATATTTTCAGTTCCTGAGTCTATTTGGGGAACTGAAATGAGGATTCTTTGAATTCTGTTACAAGCTAATTATTTCTTGTTCTGATCTCAGGATATTTTTTTCCCAGACATGTTTGGCTATATTGGCTTTTCCCCAAAAACTGAAAAATATTTTTGAATGAGCATTTTATCTTAAATTATTCCAAACATTTTCAGTTTATTATTACGGCTGATATTTTTTTATCTCAGGTTGGCATTCCCTCTGCCCCCAGATACATTTGTTTTTCCTTCCCACTGAAAAACCAATATAATAATTTAGAAGCTTAATAACTATTCAGTAGACTTGTCACTGATGTTCAGATTACAGTTTTACTGCTACATAAACACAAACCCACATTTAAAGGAAAGTGCTGCGTGGAGGCAGCGTAGGTGCTGTTACAAAAGCTGGTGGCTAGAGGGAACTCTTTTTCCTTGTTGGAGAGATCGGCTCTAAGAAGGGGATGAATCTTTTGCTGCAGCAAAGCAGTCCATTAAAAGAAAAAGAAGATGGGAAAACCCTTGAAACAAAAACATTAACGTGAGTTGAGAAGTGCTCCCAGTCAAGCGTAGGAATCGGGAGGTGGCCAATGACATGTATCATTTCTAGAGCAAGAAAGAGAGCCTTTGGATGTCCCAGTCCAGGGACAGTGGTAGGTCACACATGGTTAAATGCCCTCCCGGTAGCCAGTTCCATGGAAGCTGTTAGACGAGTTATGGCAGCCCGGGTTACACTGGCTGCAGGGGTGGATGTTTTGGTTTCGTGCATGGGGAAAGAGAAGACCCAGACCACAAAAAAGAGCAGGGAATTCACAGAGCAGCAGTAGGTAAGGCATTTAGGTAACAGCTACTGTACTTTTAGGCCCTTGGCCAGCAAATTAATTAAGCACGTGCTTAACTTTAAACATGTGAGTAAGTCATAGCTTTAGCTGAGCTATTTGGACGTTTAAAGTTAAGCAGCTTTAAAGCATACAGGCATCAGGTTGCATAAGTTTTGGTGTTTTGGCTCCAGCTTCACCCCTGGGTACCACCTGGGAGGGGGGCACAGACAGGATGGAGAGAGTTTTTGTTTGGAGAGCGTGTTGGGGTGGTGCTTGGCAAAAGTTGAGGCGTGGGGAAGCCTGACATGTGCACAGTCTCACTCTCATATGAAACTGGGCTGTGGCCAGCTCGTGTACCTTACCTAGGAACTTGGAAGCACTCCTGGCACCGTAGTGTGATCTGAGAGACCTATTTTTCTCTTGCCTGCTATTCACAATCTCAGATAACGCCCTGAAAGACTGTATAGTAGAGCAAATTGTGAGGAGGAGCAAAGCAAGGATGGAAGGTTTGGAGAGGAGATTATGTTGATTAATGCTGACAATCAGCATAACCTTAAAGTCTGCCTTAATGCTACCTCATTCCAGTTCTGTTTAACTCCGTTGAGATCAATGAGGATGGTAAGAAAGTAGTATAAATCTTAGCATACTCCTCCCTGTTAATTGAGTAAATCTGAAGCCATGGCTACCCCACAAGCTTCAACTGTCCTTATATGGATTAGCTACTAGAAGCCAAGGCCCACAGCCTTTTTATGGGGTCACCGTTACAAACACAGTAGGACCCAGGTGTAAGCATTTCAGCAAATGTTCTTGCAGATGCGCTCCAAATGTTCTCAGCTGTACTCCAACGGCACAATTTGCCAAGAGCTGTTGAATGTATCTAGCATTCGGCAGCTGTGGCTATATTGCTCAAAAAAACACTGTATTTGACAGCTCCTGCCTGCCCTCTGTCTACTCAGCCGGTTGGCCTGGGCATGCTTGGCCCCAAGATAATATGTGGGGTGTATTCAGGCAGGTGTGGCCCAAGATCTCCATCCTGTGTGATCGTTCCAGGACTCTGCTTGTCGACTGCACAGCATGCAGAGTTGATCCTGAACGTGATCTCTGTTCCATCCATGGCATGCTTTTTTAAGTACTGAATGGTTCAGAACCGTTCAGCTGTGTCACATCAGAGCAAAAGTCCGTCTAACCCCAGCATCGTGCCTCTGGGAGAGGCAAGTAGGATTCGGTAGTGGAGAGTATAATATTTCTTCCCAAGAGAATACTTTCACATCCTGCAGGAATTCATGCTTCAGCAACTTAGCCAGATGTGATACCTTTCCATTCAAAGGATTTGTCCTGTCATATCCACAACACCCTGCAGCTGGGAGCTCCACAATACCCATCTTGTACTTTTCAAAACTGCCACCGGATGGTTCCTTTTGACGTCTTCTGGTTTCACTTGTGGAGATCACAAATACAGGTTCCCTGTTGCAGCCACTCTGCACTGTGCTTGATTTTGTTGACCTCTGTAATGTTTCTGTCCTCAGGTATCTCTCTAGAGGCTCAGGTGTCCTAATGCAGCTCATTGTTCTTCACCTGGAAGTTGTTCCATACCTTTGATCAGCCCCGTCACTGCCCTCTATATTTTTTTAGTTCTACTATGTCTTTTTTAAGATGTGTGTGCCGGGGGTGGGAACCATAACTGCTGAACTAGGTCACATAAAACCTTGGATGAATTCCTGGGTTTCTATTTTAATGTCTCTGAAGCCTTGGAAAACGTTCAGAACTGTTCAGCTTTCTTCCTCTCTCTCCCTTCAGTAGAGCTACTCCTATGATTAAGGCAAACCTCCCAACCTCCCAGCTTGCCAGTGCGAAGCTGGAAGAGAGCAGTGCAGCTAGAAGCACACCGATGGAAGGATCACTACATTCAGTCCTCTTCAATCTCATGCATCCTTACCATGTAATCTCACTCACAAACTGACTAAGTCCTGTGCTTTTGCCCCCACTGCTCCTACCAGAAGGCTGCTTCCAGAATCTCACACTGTAAATAGTAGGAAACCTCCTTTCCAGCCTAACTTTCTCTATAGCAACTTCATGCATATTTATTTTTATTCCTCTTCCCTCTTTTTATTACTGTTTATTTCCCTGATATATTTATGGACCACAAACACGTTCAGGATCACAATGATCACCACAATGTCTGCATTCTTACTGGTAATTGCCACGGTCCTGATGCAATCAGTTAATGAACCCAAATACATCTCTTTGCCTGTAGGTATCCTTCAGTTTATGCAGAGATCCCTCTTAATAATTCCCATGCATACAGCCTTCCATTTACATTGTTGAAATGTGTCCCACTCGCTTCTGTCGCTCCAACTCTCCGTTCTGCCTCTACGTTGCTCTGAACTTCCTCTGTGCTGATGGAAATACTGATGACTGGTGCCGAGGCAAGTCCTTGAGGGATTCAACTAGCAGTTCTCTCGCCAGCCCAACACCTCCTCTTTGAGAGCAATCTGACCTCATTTCTCTTTCTGCCAGTCCTTTATGCATACCATGCTACTTCAGTATTAACCCCCCTCCCCGCTTCTCCAGAGGAATTAACAGTATAGTACAAAGTCTTTGACTGAGGCTGGGTTCTTCTTGTCTGCAAAATGTGGTAATTTCACCAAATAATGTTATCAGATTAGACCGTTATGATCACCCTAACTAAAGCCATATTACATTTTATACCACTTTTTGGGGTCTCTCCGTGAACTTTTTGTCCTTTAAACTTTGTTCTACAGTTCTCCACCCTTCTTGATCTCCAGCTCTCCACCCAGCTGTCAAATAAGCAATTTGCTCTAGCCAGCTTTTCCTCTTTCTTCAGTCCTTGTCAAAGAGGAGAACGTAAGCACCTAACTGCCACTGCCAAATGTCATATATTATTAAAAATCCTTGCCACAGGATTCTTAGTTTCATGTATGAGCTCTTTCACTATTCTGAGACAGATGTTAGTGTTGATTCAGGCTCCCTACATTTTAACTTTATTTGGATGTGATCTTTTCTATTTGTGTCCCCTCAATTCTTTCTTTTCAGCTTTTCTGCCTTATATCCTCAGTCCCAAAGAATTAATTTAATCTGAGAGCATCCCTAGAATATTTTTAATATTGCCTTCTCTTCACTGCCACCTGGTTTCTTCCACTGTTCTTTGTTTTTGTGGCCAAAATATGCATAAGTTCTTTTCCAACCAACCCCTAATTCAAGTTGCCTTTCACCAAGACGTGAGTCAAATAATGGAAATGTTGAACTTCAGCGTTTTGTGGGACTTCTTGCTATAGTGGATACATTATTTAGGCTTTTGGTTACAAAACGTATTTTGAGGACATGTTATCAGTCAGCTAAGCGTGCTAGCTTTTTGCTCTGGTTTTGTTTTCTCTTGTGATTTGAACTTGATCTCTGCTGATTCCCAGTGCAGATAACAGTTGCTGAGTGAAAAGAAAACCCAGCACTTCTCGGAGTGGTTTATAGTGCCATAGCTGCAAGATGGAGAAAAGTGACTCACTCATTTCCACTGATGTCCTAGACACATCTCACAGAAGGAAAGGCTGGGAGGTGGCAATACCTTAGCCCTCTGTGTCCTGGAGAGAAGGGTAGAGTAGCATCAGACCAGTCCTTGCAGCTTCGATAGGATTTGGGGCAAATATTGGCACAGGTATTCTGAGGACCACAGCAGCCCACTAAAGGCAATTTTAATAACAACCTTACCTTCATTTCTGCATTTGCAGAACCTCTTTGTTAGGAGGCTTTTGAAATGTGTGTATGCTAAAGTGTCTTCTGACTTCGGCAAAGAGCCTGGGTTCACTGGGGGTGTTGAAACACCCAGATTTATAAACGGGAGAGTTGAAGACAGATTTAATAATAACCTGAATCCTACCCTAGAGCACAGAGGCAGGAGTCTGTTTCATTCATAACTGGAGCAATGGTTAATTTGGAGCGTTCGGTGGAACAGAACTGGTCATCATGAAGCGGAGGCAGAGGCTGTAAAATCTGGCATGCTTGAGACCTCCGGCTTATGAGGCTTTAGGTTAAGCACATGTGTCAGTATTTGCATGCTCTGCACCTAAATCCTGTAGCTGCTGTTAGAGCTCATGGATTACAAAAGCTGAGTTATCAAAGTGCTGAGCTGCTGGGACAAGTCCTACATTCAGCTCAGTTTTTTTACAGCATTTAGCTCCATCACCCTAGTTTATTTCCAAGTTTATTACTACAACACAACCCTGCTTGAGAAACAGATAAATAGTAAATTAGGTTTTTCTGTATTAACACTAAATGTGCCCTTTTCATTCCCTTTGCTTCGTTCTCTTCTCCACTGTGGCTACCTTAAAGATGCCTAGACAGTTGCTTAAAATGAGTTTTCAGACAAGAAGAAAGCAACGGAATGTAGCTGTGTGCATGGAGTAGTCTGTTACCCCAGGAACCAAGTGACATTTACAACTTCCTGCCTTCTGAGGAGTGATCGTTGGGTGTTTTCATACTCCAGAAATTTCTTTTAAATATTTTTAGTCTCAGGATTGTGGGAGGGGCTTGAAATATTTTGTGCCAACTTTTCCAGAAGGTGCATTGCCAAAAATGTCTGTGTAGGAAGAGGAGAAAGTACTTAAAAAATAAAGGTATTCTGTTCTTTTACCCAGATTTCAACTGTTACATGCACGGTCTCCTGAACTCATGGAGCAAAATGCCATGTACCAACACACACACACTTTGCAATTTTCCTCATCCAGATGCTTTTTCAAACATGTGGCTGTTGACAGTAAAAATTTAGAGAGAATTTGTACCAAAGCTGCTTTTTCTCTGCTTGCTTTTCCTTTTTACTAATTTTCCTGTTCCAAACTATGACAGGCATTTATGGAAGTGTATCTCAGAAAATAAGAAATTCCCAGTCTTTCTCACCTCTTAGCATTCTCACCACCTGCAATTATTCAAAACAAACCCTTTTCTCAGGAAAAAAAAAAAAAAACAAACTGCAGTAACTAAGAGATTTGTGACTGTGATTGATTACAGACTACAGAAGTATGAGATTATTCTGAAAGAAAAATCTTACAGATAAATGGATTATAGCTACTTACACTTGCTGACAAGGGACTGAAATATTCCATTTCTGCTTTTGTGACCACTGGGTCCATTCGTGAGAGCTGGGTGAAGCTGTGTAGAAATGGGTTTGTAACACAAATAAAGTCTGGTTTCCTCTGTCCAAAGAGTACAAACACAACACAAAGGGAAAAATTAAGTGAGATATTAAAATGTCTTTCTGTTTTTGAGCTTGACCCTGCGTTCCCCTATTCTATTACGCTGGAGTTAATAGGGCTGCTCTACTCCCACAAGGACAATTTAAGCTATTATTAGTAAGAAACAGTTCTCTTCCTTACATGTTGTTCATCCAAGGAGTGCAGAGGATTGTACGCAGAGGAAAACTCCCGAGGACTGTGTGGCCGAGCTCCATGTACCTGCAGCCCTGGGATGATGCCGGAGCCTCTGGCCATGCCCTGGGCAGAGCTCAGAGAGTCACTGCCATCCTGTACAACTCGCCCCAGGGCAATGCCAGCGTGGGCAGCCAGAGCCACACACCAGATATCTGGATAGGAGGGTACAAGACCGCTGTTCCCAGCAGAAAAGTGCCTCTGGTTTGTGCACTTGGAGGCACCCAGGGAAGGATTCAGAGTTCACCCATTGAAGTATTTTGCCTGAAGGGTAGCTGCTCTTCGCTTTTTCAGGGTGGGGGTGATAGGACTTTGCTAAAAATTGGCAGCTCTAAGATTTTTTTTTAAGTTCCAGAGCTCTTCTTACTTTTCTAAGCCTCTCCCCTTTCCCTCTTCGATAAAGTGGCCATTGTATTTACTCACGCTTTGCTGGAATGTTTTTTTATTTACAATGAAATATAAATGATGCTAAGCCTTTCAATGTTAATTTATTGCCTTAATTTTCCACCGCTTTCTGTTTGTTTGCTTTTGTGCACGTAACTTTTGTTTTCATTCTGTTCTATATCTGTTTGCAGGCATTTTACAGACAAACATCTGATGCAGTTTGGACCACAAGTGGCCCACAGATCACAGTCTGAGTAACAAACTTTTATTGATGTTCATACTCTTTTGGTAGATTTTTACTTCCTCTGTATTCCACTTAAGAGTAACACTGGACATCTGCACATCTTGAAGAAAAATCAAAGATAAAAGAGAGTCTATTTTGATGTGTGTTAGTATTTCTTCTCACGCAAGAAAAAAAGACATTCAGAAAGCCAAAGAAATCCTAATTTTAAAATTACGTCACTTATTTCAGGTCTCACTTCAACTGAAGATGTGAAAAACTTAACCTTGGTGAACATCTTTATATTCAGGTAGGTGTGATAGTCTCTGTGCTGTTAACATGGGATGTGTGTCAGATGATATATGTGTGAACTGATCCTGAATGTAACTGAAGAGTTAAAAAACACAGATTCCAATAACTAAAAAGATTAGAACTCAACTGACAAGGAGCCGTACTCTATTCCTGATAACCAGGGGTAAAAAAAAAAAAAAAGTATTACTTTGAAAATATACCTCATTGGAGAAAGATATTTATATTGCATGAATGATTTCATTTTAGATTAAATGGCAGGCATCCTTAAACTGTAATTTACTGGCACAGCTGAATTCCCCAAGGTAACAAAGCAAACTCCCGGGCTGCATGGAGGAATGCTCAGTAACCCACTGCCACCAGACAGCAAGAAGCTCACAGTCTCAGACCTGCAGCAAACTGTTCGCTAAAGATAGAGAGAGATAATAAAATTCTCTTTTCTCTTCAGCTTACTGGTATTCAGAGAAGATCACTCCTGACTCACACAGGGCTTATGTGATATAATATTTTTTGTCCTGGTGACGCTGATAGAGAAAAAAAAAAACAAACACCGTAATTTGAAACACTGGAAGAGCTGAGAAGACCATGAAATCCTCTGCCTTTGTTTGGCCTCTGCAATAAATTTGGTTGCCCTGAAAGGCAGGTGCTTCTGTGGTTTTTCCTTCCATTTCTGATGCTGCTGGGCTCTTTTCCGGGACTTTTACCTTCCTGCAGAAATGTTTGCTTTTATTAACACCCTGGTTTTGCGAGGTACTGGGGAACATTTTTACTTTCAGATCATCAGTAATCTCATTGACCAGGAGTTTGATACCTGCTCTGTTGAGTCAAAGCTGCAGCTACTCATTTCACTTAAGCACTGTGAGGAAAATAGAGCAGCACTTTCCCCTCAAATTTTAAATATATGAAAATCCTACATTTACCACGTGTGTCCCTTTCACATAAGTGTCCCTTTCAGTAGATCTGAAATATTTCTAACTGCATTAATTAAAACTTATCTTTCTATATAATCCCATTTTCTCCTGAAATCTAATTAACTGCTTCTTCCTTTTCCCTGCCTTGAGTCAAAGCTTTTTCTTGTCTTCAGGGCTCCCTGCTGCTCCTGACAGAACCTTTCTCGCAGTTCTTCATCATTACTGGTAATGATCTTTGGGCAAAACCACAGGGTTTTACAGCAGACTCACATACTGGGGTGAAGATATCTGATTTGGCAGCCTGTAGACATAAGAAATTTGTCAGGTGAATCCCCTCCCTTCCTGTCCTTCCATCCTTGATTATTGTTGTTATTTCTCTAGGAATAATAGAGAAATCGTTTTCCTCAATTACTGTCCTTATTTCTTTAGGAATTGCATTAATCTAATTTGATGAGACTGTCTCCTAGGCTTTGTACTGTTGTTGCCTCTCCTTTGGCTGATCTAGGATCTTTACACACTATGAAGTAGCTTATGTGATTATAAACTGCATTTCTTTCAGCATTTAAATGACTCTCCACTGTACAATCTAGGGTTTGGGTTTGCATGTACTTGTGAGAAAACTCAATAAAATAGGAACACATGAGCAAATTAGCTTTCAAAGTCCTGAAAATTATTTTTCCTCACTATTCGTTCTGTCCTAAAAAAATAGTAAGATGACTCCAAGACAGTGAGAAATTGTGAGAGCCAAATTCAACACTTGCTTAAGAGGCTACTGAGTTTACATATGAAAGGTGATAAAAAATAAAGGAGGGATGTTTATCATATGAGCAAGATGTGATTCTCATTTTCATGCTTAGAAAGCTCATTATACCCACTCAAAGTCTGTTTGCACTGCCAAAGGATTATTGAAAGATTGAAGTGCAGATGAGAAGTGCCCCCAAATTAAAGCAGGAAAGAACAACATAGAGCTCTACAGCTTTGTGCTATTTCAAGCACCTCCAGACAAAAAGTTTAGGAACAGGAGGCTGGCATAAAGTATGGGCTAACACATTCACAATGCAAACCTCAGAACCACAAATAACTTATTATTTCATAATTTGATTTCTTTGAGTGCTGCTAGCCCCAAAAGACCAGCTCTTAACTGCTCAATTTTCTCCATTGACTCTAATTAAGGTTTTCCTTGGCTCATGATCCTGGTGAACTTGGAGAACTCTAATTTTTATTTTTTTAAGAAATCTGCTTTTCTCACCAGGTGGAGTGTTCTCTGCAAACCCTGAAACTTATGAACTTTCCAGTACATTTTACAAGATACTTTTGTCTACACGTTTGACTGAAGATGGAGGCATTCCACAAATCCCCAAGTAGAAATCATTTTATTAGCCAGTTTGTGCACTGTATACGGGAGAATATGGGATTATTTGTTAAGAAATTTACTGCCAAAAAATTTATGGCAGTAATATAAACTCACAAGTGTCCCTTTCTGTTGAGGGGGAGTTGACTTCAGTAGCCGTATGACTGATGATGTGACAAAGTGTGATAGGGAATGCAGCTGCTGAACCAGAAAAAAATAGTTCCTAAAAAACAGAGATAGAACAGAGAA
Organism: Pedionomus torquatus; assembly: GCA_013398155.1. NCBI lineage: Eukaryota > Metazoa > Chordata > Aves > Charadriiformes > Pedionomidae > Pedionomus > Pedionomus torquatus. The sequence continues at coordinate 66,244 of VZRU01000200.1, forward strand.
ATTCCTTTAAAAGGAAATCATTTATTATTATTATTGTTCTAATTAACAATCCCTCCAAAAAGCCTGAAGATATCTTTCTTGTTTTTCTTTTCTGTATTAGCTTAGAACAGGTAAAAACCTGGAAGTGCTTTTTACTATTGTATTAGTTGTCTCTACCTCTTTGAGAATTATTTTTTCAAAATCCATTTTTTACACTGTAGCCATACTTAATTCATTTAATTTGGTTTTAATTTAAAATTATTCCCTCCTCTGAATTTTTCTAGGCACTGCATGATGCTTTTGTGTTTGAAATTCCGTGTTTGACTTTGTAAGTTTTATCAGTGATTTCTCCTATCCACGTAAGGTAACACTAAGGAAATTCTACACTGACATGTTTCTCCTTTAAATCAGACTGGTTATTTTTGGCTTTTACTCTTTGTCATTTTTAGTTTTTTCCAGCACCTTCTCTCCCCCTTGCTTCCTCCTGTCTTCTCTCCTCCTACTCCCCAAAGCATGGAGAATTTCCAGTTTGGATTTGAACTCTACAGCTGGCTACTCTGTCAAAAACCGGCTGAACCAAAACTCCAGATTAAGGCTGAGTGAATAGTTAATGGATATTTCTTTTCTTTTTTGATCTGAAAAACCAACCCCTCTCCCAGAAATTTATCTGAAGTCAAACGAACCTTTCCATTCGGTCTCAAAAAAAAATGCCTTAGTTTAGAGTCTGTTAATTTCATTTTGTTTTTATTGTGTTTTTGTATTCAACTTAGGCAACTTTGATCTCAACTCACTGTTTTGAAACAAAACATTTTGTTTTGAAATAAGCTGAAATGAAGTATTGTAACATGAAAAGAAAAAGCCGCCACCTTTTTTGGCCAAAACTATTCACTGCACTTGGCAAAAATTTGTGAATAGTTTTGATCAACCTAGAAACATTTATTTTTTTTTTTGTCAAATAAGCAATTTGCTAGGGAAAAAAAAATCCATATGTACTCCATACATAATATACAAATATAGAATATTTGCATATGGATAATGGTTCACTATAAGTGTGAGCTTACCTCAATGTAATTCCCTTTGAATTTGATTATCTAGTTCAACGGCCATGAGTAAGGTACAAATGCTCTTGTTTCCCTGCTTAATGAAAGCAAAACTCAAGTATCAGAACTAAAGGTGTGTGTACATCTGCTTGATCCTCCCCGCTTCTAGAGAAACGGAGACACGGGGGACCTGCGAGCGGTGGGACAGTCTTCCCCAGCACCTCTCCTGACAGCAAAAGCCAACCTGGCTTTCGATAACTTAAGCAAAGTAGGCAGCAGGAGTGGTTTTGCTGCCTCCAGCATTTCATTGAGCCGAGGCAGCTGCCTGTGCTTGCCAGGAGAAAGCTTTTCCCGAGCGCGACTCCGGGGGGACTTGGCTGCGCGAGGGGGCTCAGCTCACCCAGCTGCAGAAGCCCAGCGACAGCGTCCAGCCCCGCCAGCCCAGCCTCTCCTCAATGCCACTGAAAAGAAACAGGCCCCGTTACCAAACAAGTCCTGGGACCCGTGTGAAAAGGCTTTTGGATGAGTTGACCACCATCCACCACTGCCTGTAAAGGGGCAAGCTGGGCTTTGAGGGGTATAAAACGATCTACTTTTCGTCTGTAAAAAAGGGAGCCAAGAAACTACCATTCACATTTCTTCTTTTAATAGCCGTGCTAAAATAAACCCTCCCCAGTGGTGGCTGATAGCACGGAAACACTTCAGTTTGGACTGGGCAATGCTCTAAGGAGCCTGGGCGAGGGCTGGATCTGCGATAGAGCAACAGCCCGTTCGTCACCCGGCACACTCTGAGGCAGCTCTCCTAACATCTGTACAAAGGAAAATACTGCTTATCGTATCTTTCAGCATTTATATTTCTTCTCAAAGGTAAATTAAGATGTTGCTTTTAGAGTTAGTTCTGTTTAATGTTATTCAGATTTCAGTTTCAGCTATTTCACACCTTTCAAATTCATAAACATGCAAACATTTTAAAGGATGTTTGGATTCCTTTCAGCTTCGTGGTATCTGGCTCTGTTTTTGTTTATGGCTTGGTTTCTATGTTTTTGAATTTGACTCCTGATTTCTTTTATAATATTTGCCTTTTTTTTTAACCTCCATATTCTCAAGCTGAAAGCCTGGCGCATTAGAAACTCTTTGTAAAGGATACGAGCCATTCTGTAGCTGTGGTTGGGAGTTATGCAAGCTTGAAGCTAAAAAAAGAAAACACAGAGTGTTTGATAAAATCATGCATATAAAGTAGCAGAAAATCTTTTTATTTCATTTTGTATTGCAGAGAACACAAAGATTTTTTGCAAACTTCTGTGGATAAAGTTTCTCTACAGTATTAGTGGTCACTGAAGTTTCAATCAAATAAAGCAGAGGCTTGGACTCTGTGTTTCATCCAGGTAGTTTTCTCACAGGACACTGTCAGGGGAGGATCCACGCTATTATTTTTTGGTGTGAGAGATTTTGTCTTTGACATCAAATCTTTTTTGCAACGTGAGGATCTCATCCAAGCTGCTGCTGTTACTCTCCTTGCTGCTAAGGCTCTGTTGTGACTATTTCGAATGCCAGGTCTTTCTTTCTTTTTTTTTCTTTCTTTTCTTTTTTTTGACAAGAGAAACTTTATACCACAATATTTACACCAGTTTTGATTGTGAGTTACCAAATAAATACCTTAAATAGCTTATCTTTGGAATTCACAGATGGAGAAGATGAAAGCACAGAAAAATTAAGTGGCTTGTGAAAAGACAAAGCGCGAGCCAATGGCAGAGCCAATAAAGGCACCTTAGACCCTCATTTCAGTGTATAAACCAGGCCAAGAAAATTCAGCCTTCAAAAGGGAAAACTGTATTTTGTAAAACCGATTATTAGTTTGAAGATTGTGACTAAAATATGATGCACTTTTTCTCAAATTTTGGAATAACCTGTAGTTCCTTAACAAGACAGCCCTGTTTTGAATCACCTCTGGGGGCTGATATATTTCAACCCTAGGGATAAAAATGTTACAGGCTTTGGAAGTACGTGCCAGACATAGGATCACAAAAATGTGAAAGCTGGGTCCTGTTTCCAGTCAGAAAGCCTAGATATGGGAAGTCTTTACTTGTCTGCTCTTGAAAAAGAAAAGTATGTTTTTATTGGAATCCAGTGGCCCCTTTACATTTGGGTTAAACTCTTTCCACTATCTGCACGTCAACTGTAAAATATAGTACTTAGATTTGAGGGATTCAGCAGGGTAAATACTCATGAAAGTAGAAAGACAGAGGGCTATGGATCCCAGTCTTCGTTGATACATTGCCTCTTCATAGCAATATTCCAGTAGAGGTGTAGATACCAGTATAAAGTCTTAGTTTACAGACTAAAGTCTTTCTTTTCACAGTTACTTCTCTTCACGTCTGCAGACGTAGCTCTATGACCACTGGTTGCTAAAGGCACAGGGCTAAGGCAGGTAATATTTACACTCTGGCAGCAGTGTTTTATCCTAGGACAGGATTTCCTCTCTTGCCATAGAGAAATTGTGCCCAAAAGAAGATGGGCTGAGATGCATTTTTTTTTTTAGTTAGACTATATCTAGTTAACCATTGCCTTAGTTAAACCGTTACTATTTGGTACTCTCAAGTCTCATGGGGTGCTCTCTTCCTAAAACAACTTTTAGAAAATTTCTCATTAAAACACAGCAGACATTTAGTTGAATCACAAGCTGTTAAACTAAGTAGCCTTTACTGAAATAAAGAGAATAATCATCTTTTCAGCAGGAGGAACATTAGATGAGACCAGGCCAGTGGCTGGAGAGTTTCATTATGCTTAGAGGGACACCAGCATCTCACTGTGAGTTTTGCTCATGCAGCACCCTTGACTTGCTGTAGCATGTCCTGCCACGACTTAAGCTGAGATGCCATTTCCCAGTTCCCACAGATACACTAGGAGAATTCATCCGGATTTGTCAGTCTCACAAGTAAGAAGAGAAATAATTATCCATGGCATCAAGTGCCTACTGATAAGAAACTGCAGTTGTCATGCAAACAGTGCTGTCTCAGGGGTGCTGTGTGACTAGAGTGCCAGTGCAAATAGACACTCACAGCAACCTCTACACATCACTGGAGCAGACAGTTGCCAAAAAAGAAGGGAACAAGAGTCTAAAGAGAATTTTAATGGAAAGGATCAGCAGAAATAGGTACAAGATTCAGAAAATAGAACACAAAGCAAAAGTTAAGGTGATTTTATTATTATTTTTTAAGAAAACAGTTCTACATTAAAATATTCAAAAAATATTTCTAATATTATTTCTCCAATTGAATGTAATTTCTTTAGCTGTGTATACAAAAATAAATAAAATAGCCCAGGCATCATAGCAGGTTCCTAGCTTCATGGGGCTTGGTAGCCCTTGAGAATGTCTTGATAGTCAGTGAGGAAAAATAACCACCTCCAGAAAGACTGAGATCACCTAGATTCAACCATCTGGGACACTTGGTCTTTGTAAGAGCATCTCTTTCTCATCAAAAGCAAAACCTGATCATTGAAGTAAGTACTGAGTTCCTGAAACAAAGGGGTACAAATACCCTCCAAGCTGAATGCAAACATGGTACATCTACTTGCACTAGAATTTGCTTTCACTGGTTTCTTGTGGCTTTACAGCACTCGAGAATAGTGAACCCTGGTAGAGGAATGACATTATAGAATCATAGAATGGTTTGGGTTGGAAGGGACCTTAAAGATGATCTAGTTTCAACCCCTCTACTCTGGGCAGGGATACCTCCCACTAGATGAGGTTGCTTAAAGCCCCGTCCAGCCTGGCATTAAAGCCATCTGGGGATGGGGCATCCACAGCTTCTCTGGGCAATGTGTTCCAGTGCTTCACCACCCTCCTAGTGAAAAATTTATTCCTAATATCTAATCTAAATCTAACCTCTTCTAGTTTGAAGCCATTACCTCTCATCCTATCACTACATGCCCTTGTAAAAAGTCTCTCTCCAGCTTTCTTGGAAGCAGTGTTCAGATCCTGAAAGGCTGCTATAAGGTCTCCATGAAGCCTTCTCTTCTACAGACCGAACAACCCTAACTCTCTCTGCTTGTCCTCATAGGAGAGCTGCTCTAGCCCTCTGATCATTAGCCTGGCCCTAGATCCAATAAGAAAATGCTCCTGCAGATTTGGCCAGAAACAGCAGTGGTTTATTTCTTTATTAAAAAAAAAAAAACCAAAAAAAACCTACAATATTTTAACAGTTAGACTTTTCGCTTTGTATAATTCATAATCCAGGAGAATACTGATAGTTCCTTTTGCCCTTAGAGCATTCTAAATAGGCTGTGCTCTTCTTTTCTGTGGCACTGCTGTTCAATCTTACATGAAGGGTTATGATTAGGCATGTCAACACACGCTTGGTCTTTGCTCTTGACATAGATATACTTAAGGCATTACCTTTCTTCTTATAGAAAATCTCCTTCCTAAGCCACTGGTAACATGGCAGGCTGTGCTGTTTGCTCTGTGATCACATTGAAGACTTGAGAGAAATCATTTGCTACCAACCTGAGCAGTACCACATTGTAGGTGTGCATGACCTGGTGTTGGCAAAACTGAAGATGTTCCAACATGTTTTGTTGTTGCACTGCAACCTCCTGCTCCTCAGCCTTGAATCTCAGAAAGTGTTACTGGAGCACCCATGCCACAGGCAGATCCCAGACACATCACGTTTTCCACCTTGCCCGTGGCCTTGGACGTTCTCAGCTTCCTTCACCATACAGGTACTTTTGCTCTGTGACCTCCTAATTAACCATCACCTTCTGGGAGACTGTTTGATTCATTAGGTGTGAATGAAAAGAACCAAAGCAATAATCGTGAGCTGGCTAGGGGGAAGGGGGAATTGTTTTTGGCAAATCTGAGTTTTGTTTATTTTTTCTTGGCTTGTGTTTCTCTGTGTCTGATGGGGCTCTGGGTTACCTTCAGCCTGTACTGTACTCAGAGCAGCCCTGTGGCAAGACCTGGGTTCTTTTGCACTGAGCAAGGGGAAGCACAGCTTTGGGGATGATTTCTGTGCACTGCAGAAAGACAGTGCCTTTCTCCAACCCCAAAATCAGCTCTTGCCTGTGCTATGGTATTGTTGTGCCTTGGCTGTGTTCTTATTCTCTACACAATTTATCATTCACTGTGACATGCATTAAGACACACACACTGCTCGTTTGCATCTCTAGGTCCGTCCATGTCTAAGCAGGGTCCTCACTGCAGCTGACGTAACAGGCAACCCTGCTATTTGGGGAGCCGGTGTACTTGGCAGTTAGTTGTGCCGTTGGTGGGATTTCTGCTTTTTTCTATTTTTTTTAATTTTTTTTTAAACAAGAATCATTTAAGTATTACTTTATGTATAGAACCATTGCCAATATTTTCTATAACCGTCAAGTGAGTGCAAGTATTTTCCACATGCCTAGAACTGAAGCCATTTTTTTTTTAGGAACTAAAGAGTCACTGGAGTGAAATTTAAGAACATTATCAATGACTTGGAAGCTCATTTAAAAATTCATTTTCAAGGCAGGATTAAAGAGAAATCTCTGTGGATATATTCACATTTTCATTAAGCATGCTCCCTTGCTACACTGTTGGTTAACAGTTACTACACTGTCAAGTTGTTATTTTAAGAATCCATTCAGGGATCTTGAGCTCCAGCACAAAACCATATGGTCTATCAACACGTGCTGTTACATGCCTCCACAAACTATGTCTTTACTAGCAAAGCACCTCAAAATCTAGAGACTCTCTGTAGGTGCAAACCATACCTCCAATCCTAAAGTAATACTCAGTGTTTTGGTGGTATAGGAGGGTGCTTGTGTGGCACAGATGGATAATTAATTTTGAAAAAAAGTTACAGCACCTTGATTGTTTTTTGTTTTGTTCTGTCTTTCCACTAAGATAGAAAGATCTTTTGAACTTTTTTACAAGAACACACTTGTGTATGTTTATGCTGAAGCTCAGGGGGTAGGTCACCAGCTTGGGAAGTAGGGCACAGAGATTCAAGTATCTGCTCTACCTCATTTAAGGCACAGCTGTTTGGCTTCCCTCCTTCTCATTCAGGAAATGGAAGGCAACCAACATTTCTGACAAAGATTCTCTTCAAGCATCAAACATTTTGGTTAAAAAAAAATAAATTGATTTCTACTAAACATATTTTGTCAAAGCCAGTTCTCATCAAAGCTGGTCTGACTGATTTTACTTAGCATTCTAAAGAAGTGCCAACCACCTTATGTTGCTTGCTCCAGATTTTCTCTGATTACACAGTATGTGGGTCCCTGGAAGAACTGGGCAAATCTGTCTTTGGAATCTCTGATTTCAAACACAGGAAGCTCATAAAGTGAATGAGTCCAAAATTTGCTAATTTGGTGTGTGGAAAATATGGTTCAATATTTTAACTGCCCAACGCTTTCACATTGACTTGGCTTTGAGCATTATAGTTAATGCGAGGGGGTTTTTTATGAGTGAATACTGATGTTTGATTCTATGTTTAGAGAACAAAACTACAGTAATATCTATTTCCTGACCTGAGCGGGAAGCACTTGCTCCATCTATTTTCTTAAAGTTGATGAGTAACCTAGAATTCATTTTGTGCCATCCATACCCATTGATTCAGTCAACTGTTGAGATTTTTAGTATGAGGAGAATTTTAGATAATCATCCACGCGGGCCCATGTCCCTTTATCTGTCTTGAAGTACACACTTCAAATCCCAGTTCTTCTAAAGTATATTTCTGAATAGTCTTACTGAGGTTAACAGAAGTTGATTTGTAGGATGTTAGTAAAGTCCACAGAATCTTTTGCAGACTCATTGCTTTAGTTGGTGTTGCAGGGGCAATGTAATTTTTAAGTAACCAGGGACCAAAACAAAAACTAGTGCAAACTAGACACTTGGATTAAAATACTTCTAAGGCCTTTGAATGAAAGAATACTATTCCTGCCTGTATTTTCATGATATTTTCACTACAGAACTTTGCATAAGCCAGCCCTTTGGAAATGCCTGCGAGCTGTAGATGACCACCATGGCTCCTTTCTTTGTAGAAAGTGAGAAATCAGAGAATTGTCTAGCCCTGCAGTCTGGGGACAGGCAGCAGGGTGGAGTAATAGTAGAAGTGGAAAAAAGAGAGAACAAAAATGGTGAGAAATGCTGGGAATGGTATGGGCTTTTTTCCTGGACATGTCTAAGCATAATATTACAGTACATTTCACAGCCAGCCAATGACTGCATGCACTAGTTGTAGTTTCTGGGCAGGGACTACTTTCTTCATACATCATTTAGAATTAATCGTAATGATTCTGCAAAGTCAGTACATACCCTGGATGCAAGATTAGGAGAAACTGTTTTCTTTTCAAAGTCTTTTGATGTTTCTGTTTTGAAGCATTTCATTTTTCCTTAGACAGTACGCAGACTGAACAGTGATATGCAGTACACTCCCTTCTCTTTTGGAAAAGAGAACTTTATCAAAGGAACCTAAATTTTTGACAGTATCATGACAACACACACACATGCCTACCCACTTCATACTGGAAGGCTAAATGAAGTTCAAGGTTTGTAGGCATCATTAAATCAGAATTGTAGAGGAAGGCAAGCATATACATTTGAAGTACGAGAATCTGTATTTGGAACTCAGAAATACAGCAGCCATTTATGTTCTAAGAGAAGTACATATATGTGAGTGAATCCTCACAGAGAAGTTCTCCTCATCTCCTGAATAGTGAGAAACACTGTATGTTCCTTGGTGAGACAGTAGCAACGAGAAAAGTCTGCCAATGTGTCCCACTCAGGAGGGCATCCCATGCACATCCCATGTCAGCACATAAGGAAGTTATGGTCTGGTTTCCTGTGCATTCTGAATAAAGCAAAGTCTTACAGTTTGAAGAACATTTACATTATTTTGGAGAACTCTAAGACAGATTTGGATCATGAGTTTGACAATTGCAAAGAAATTACATTGCACATAGGTCGGTTTTGACTAACCGCTTATGACTTTTCAAAATATTTATGAACAATCAAATGTTATTTGCAATAAAAATATCAGTATTATGATTCTAAATCATTGTTTAAGATTTTATAATTACATATTCATAGTTATGGTATTTCAGAACAGGGGAAAAGTCTTCAAAATGTTTCATCAGTGTTTAATTGAACTACAGTAATCCAATGCCTCTCAACACTTTTCAGGCTGAAGGTAATTTCATATCACATTAAATTGTTCATTAAAATTCTAACACAATTTTGAAAGATCTGATTACAATAATTTTCCATTTGTTTCTGGCACACTCTGTTCTTATAATTGGAAATACTAGCAGATGGATTGTCCCAAAAATATGGTTCATACTTCATAGCTAATGATTTATTAAGTGTGCCAAACAGAATATTTTGATAACATTCATTATGTTAATGCCAGTGGAAAACCACAAGAGCAAACTTTGAAATGTATAGAAAATATTATTTAAATTACACAGATTTTTCTGATTGGGCATGTATTTTTGTTTATTCACATCTCTGTCATGCATTTAATTAGTCTATCAATTAATTTTGTTGTTGCTTAAAACCACATTGTTTCAGCCTTTCTTGTGATATTAAGTTCATGAAAACCAGACACAAACATTTAGAGTATCTTCTTCAGTTATGAGTGTATAGAAGGAACTTTGCAATTCATACATTACTGTCCTCATGTTAGAAATGGGAAAACTAAAGCAATGAGATATGAGATAGGAAATTATCTTCTAAAGCATAATAATTCCTTTTGCATTACAACTGTTCTTTTTGAGCTACAGAAGATGAGGGATGTTCAGGAAACCAGTTATGGGTTTTACAATTAATACAGATGTTTGCAAGACCTTCCTTTCCAACACTCAAAGTTGGAAGGGAAGAAGCAGATTAAAGGGACGAATAAATAGTAGCAGTTTATCATGACTTTTGGTAGCTGCAAGGGTATTTTTGAGGGAAGGAAGGACTCCTTTTCTCTGCAGCTGAAGAGAGGAGATTATATGTGTGGGTTGTTGGAAGATTTTGAGACGACTCCTGGGTGTGCAGGCAATGTTGAGCAATTTGAGCACAGCATAAAGTGGACAGGAGATTTCCAGTGCTCACAGCTCAGCTCAGCCTAACATCTCATGGTGACTTGAGCCCTAGCAAAAGGCAGGCTAGGACTGCCAGCCCCAGACTCAGCTCTGCCAAATTTCAAAGACTTGGAACATGGGAATAGTTGACCATATCCTTCCTTGTTAACCTGTGTCCGTGTACTGATCCAGCTACAACCTGCTTTTAAAGCAATCTTAGTGTGTTGTCTGAGCTATTGATTTATGAATGGTATTTAGTGGTGTTTAGTGGTATTTACGGTGTTTGCTCTCTCACTGCCCATCTTACTGAAGACGCAGAACTTCTTTCTTTGTTGTGGCTACCATATTTCCATTGTGATTGTACTAGTGTTTATTTCTGCAGGGCGATGCTGCACTTACTTCTCTTAGGATTTCAAATGTCAATGTGTTTTTCTGTTAATATGAGGGAGAGGGATATTCAAAAGGTTATAATCTTTGTGTTTGTATGAGTGGAGGGGGGAGTGAGCATGAGTTAAGCTTCACAGGTAGTTAAGAAGGAAAAGGGTTATTCTAACAATCTGTACTCTAGCTTTTGGCTGTACACTGTCTTTTTCACTTAATACTACACATATCTTTCTTTTTCTCATACTTTACTATACACTTTTGTATGTGACGGATGCTCTAGATAAAAATGCTGTGTATATGTTGTGTGGTTCCTAAAGTGGCTGTCATCCATAAAGGTGCATACCTGAGCCACATATTCTTGGAAGCTGTGAGTAGATCCTGGCGAATGTGCTTTCTCCCTTCTTACATGCATTACTAAGTATCCACTTTTTTCTGCTGTGAAAGACTGATCACCCAACTAAATGGACCTCTAGCCTGACAAATACAGTTGGTCTTATATTCTTATGAACAGAAGATCTTGAAGCTTATGTTCAAAGGGCTTGAAATGTACTGCCCAGAAATGACAAACAACCCAAGAATTGTGTAAATTGCTCAGAAAAAAAAAGCTCCCAACAGCCACATTAATATATTTGTGATCTGCTCACAGAGACAAGTTGTGGGAATTAAAATAGAGTGTTACTCCATGTAGAAATGATTCATTATAGCATATTCCCTTATGCCAAACATGCATTTTCTACCTTGAGAAAAGTACAGCAAACTGCTGAGCTCCAACAAAAATCAAAGGTACTCTAAAGAGCAAAGAACTCGTTTTTCCCTTTTTGTTGGGATATGTTGAGGAATGGTTGCAGGGCCATGGCTCCACCGAAGCACTGTACAGGCAATCCTCCATTTAGGCCTGAGTGGAAAAGTACTGTCAGAAGTGCAAGTCACAGTAAAAAGGGAAATAGATGCAAGGTACCAGCGACCTTGACGGACTTGTAGACAAGATAAGAAGAAGCTTGCCCGCCAAGAATGAGGAAGAACCCTAGCCCTGAAGCCGCAAGTAAGAGGACTATGCAAATGTAACCTGTAGCGCAGTAACCAATCACTGTATGACTAGCAGGCATAATTACTAAGGATTGTATAAAAGGATTGAGCTATCCCAATAAAGTCAAAGCTTGCTTTATCACTCAAATTGGGTCGGCTGCATGTCTTCCCCCACCAAACTCCATCAAGGATATTTTTCCTGAAGCTTATGGAACCCACCTTGCTTCCTGTTAATAATTCTAATAATTGTACAATGACCAGCAAAAAGAAGTTAAGAAAACAGAAGGAAGTACTAATTATAATTCTCTTAAGTACATGTATTATCCAGTAGGGGATCACCAGACTCTTGAAGAGGGGAGATGCAATATTAATTCAATTTTATCAAGGCATAACTCTCTTCCAAGACCACACAGCAAGTTAGTGGCAGATCTGAGACAGAATCTGTGAGTGTTGGCTCCTAGCTGTGTTCAGACTAAGGTGTTTGACTTTCCTTTACCCTGACAGTGGCAGGACATCACTGTCCCAGCTACAAAGAACTATTGCATCTTCTCTACAGGATTCCAGTATATTTTTCTCACCTTTGGCACTACAGTAACAAACAGATTTGTTAAACTGAACACAGCAAAGTTCAACAGTGATCAGAGTCACTGGCAGGAGATCATAATGTAAGCATCTGATTTATAAATAGCTGAGAAAGTTTATCTCTCTGGATTTACAAAAACATGCTGTCATGAAAACAGATTGCTGCTATTGTAAATACCATGGAGCACCACATACGTGAAGTTAAAGCTGAATTTGTCTTGTGGTTATCTAGCTGCTTGCAGGCTCCCCTCTCCAAAGCCTCAGCATCTGAACAGCACCCAGGATTTATAAAACAAAATAACAAAAGGTCCTGAGAACAATTGTGCAGAGATATACTGTAGCTTTCACTAGACCCAGTGGAGTAACAAATGTCTCTGCATCTTGCTTTATTGCCATGAATCCTTTAGTATCTATTTTCCTTCGCCTCTGGCTGTTGGATGCAATTAGTTCATCTGAAATTGCATGCCAAAAGGCCCTGTTTAATGGCTTGCAGTATATAATCTTGTAGCATTCTGGCTTTGAAATTTTTCCTTCTCGTATGCAGCACAGGGTAATGGAGTTTGTATTATTCTTTGTGATCTGATAAGCCTCAGAATCTCTGTGTAAGGATTTTTAAGTCATAAATATAATTCTGTCTAGAGTAATGTAACCTCAAAGTTGTCTTTCAGTTTTTCTATGCACAAAAGCAACATTTTGTTTTAGGAGTCACTTGCCACAACATAACAGAGAGGTTATTTTTCTGCTATCCAACCCTTCACCTTTAATTAACAGGACAAAGAGGACTGAGAATTTGCACTTCCAATTCCAGTAACCTTTCAGTTTGTCTAACCACGGGAGCAGGATTCACCCAGTAATATCTGGAAACATAGTGAATATTAAATCCAGTGTTTTGAATGCTTTTTACAAACACTGCAGGCAAAATGGGGATGTGAAACAGGTCAAAATGTTGCATGGCAGAAGAGCAGAGAAGAGAATGTCAGTCCTTCACCCTGCTCTCTTTACTCTGCTTTGTGACATTTCCTTCCCTGAAAATTTGCACTCCTAAATTCTGATCTGCCCTGGCTGACGTATAAGGTAAGAACTTCACGCTTTATTTTGAAAATCAGACTTCTTTATTCTTTCAGAAGGACTCAGGAAAACTGACTAGTATTTTCTTTCTTTGATCACAGTCATGCCCGGAAAAATACAAGACCAGAAAGTTTCCTCTTCCTCCTGAGCCTGAGGCAAGAGCAAATAATTCTGCTTTCCTAGTAACAGATATTCCGATTGGAGAGTGATTTCAGAACTTCATGTCTTTTTGCTAGTTTATTTGCTGATTAAAGAGTTTTAGAATGTGGTTTTAGTCTCTTCTGTTATCTAACAGGTGGCGGCTAGAATTCAAATTAAAAAAAAAAAAAAAGGCAAAAATTACTGAAGGCCTTTGGCCAAAATCAGAGCTTAATGAGAACCAGAATCCCTTCTGATTCTTCCATCGCTGATTCATACAGTAGTAAAGGATACTGCCTTCAATTAACTGCAATCATCATTTATATCATATCATTTACAATTGAGTTAACTCATTAGAAATAATGGATTACAGCATGAACTTCACAACGGGATACATATCTCATCTCATGTAACAATGCCGAGGTGAAGTCAAAGCCTTTAGCTCAATGACGCAGATGCCAAACAGCTAACTGTGTGTGGTGGAGACGTACACTGTACGTGCCCATTCGTGGTTTCTGAGAAACATGTTTCTCTAAGAGCAATCAGAGCATGGGGATGTCCTAGGGGATGTCTTTTCACAACCACCAGCGCCTTGTGTGGCTCTGCTTGACATTGCCCAACATCATCTCAGGAAAGGAAATCGCCTGAACTTTTTCAAGTCTGTTGATTGAGCTGTTTATTTCCTAAACATTATCAGATTTTGAAAGATTTGTTTTGGCAAATAATGACTTTTCCTGTTTTCCTGCTGAGTAAAGTTATGCTGGCTCAAATTACTTGTCAAAGATTTATTTTTCAGTAGATGTTAACTATCAAGTCCTTTTTCCTTTTTTCTTTCACTATGCATTCAACAAAATCAGCTGACACTGAAGGTTTACACCAGGTCTGCTGTATCGTGTTTCTAATTTATTTTCAAAACTCCTTTGAGTAGGTCTTATTGAAGAATAGAGGCAGTCTTCTTTGGAATCAATTCCCTCCAACAAACCCCTGGCAGGCAACACTAAATCCACTTCCCTGGAATAAGCTCGCCCTGGTACCTTGATTTAGCCTCTGTCTGCTCTGTTGGCTGCCTCCTTTCCATTCCTTTCCTACAGCCTGTATCTTCCAGGGGAAAGGCCTGAAAGGGCATCAGTATCTCATATGGGTTAGGTAGGATGCAAAATCACCAGCTTTAGTATTTTGGCTAACTTTAGATGAAGGTAGAGAGCACCAGACTCTCAGGACACATGCAAAAATAATTGCTTTCTCATAAATTTGAGCTATGGCCTCTTTATACTGCCCTAGTAGAATTTAAAGAACCTCAAAACTAGGATAAATACAAAGCCGGTTTTCAGAGGCTGCCCTTACCTAGCAATGGTAATGTGATGGAGCCTTGCTGGAGAAAGATACATCTCCCTGTACCAGACAGTGTTTGCCGTAACGCTCTGGTTTCCTTCTGGGGCAGAGATGCAGAGCTGCCTTGCTCTGCTCTGTGTGCAGGGAGAGAGAGACCATGGTCCTGGGGGACTCCAGGCAAGAGGAAACCTGAAGCTGTACTCGTCTCAGACCTCAGTAGTATCTGGGATGGATGGATGGATGGATGGACGGATGGAAGTTAAGGGCCCTCTGCCCCACAGGTGAACATGGCCAGGAGCGCTGTTTTAAGGGTGAACTAAAGGTGGTCCCTGAACAAGAAGCCAGGTCGCTTTTACAACAGAAGAATTGCGGCTCTTTTAGCTTCAGGTCTTTGGATCATCCTGCCACACATGGTAAGCACAGCTAGTGGATATTCTCTTTTTAAATTATTTGTGCTTTTAAATTATTTCTTTCTTCCTTGTCAAACAATCCTGATGCCCATCATCTACTGAATGGACATAGATAATCTTGGTGGTCCCATATCAGGAATCCTTCACAAACTTGGCCCTTCCAAAAAAAAAAATAAAATACATTGTTTAACAATGAATGCGTTTCCTTCCTAAGTTTATAATCCTTACTCTATCTCACTTGTAAATCATTCCCATCTTAACTAAGCAGCTGTTAGTTTGGCATTTGTATTTCAGGGAATATTACTGCTATGAAACTCTGGACACAAGATTCAAGAAGATCAAAACACAAGAAGTGTTTTGACAGGGTAAATGGCTGTGTTTACCAGTCCTAAAAAGTGCTGAACCACTGCAGAGACTTGTAAAAATAGCACACACCCTGTCTCCTGTGCACTTACTAAGTTTACTAAGTGAACTAAAGGTAGGTTGAAGTTAAGGGCAATTTCATCAATGCTTTCCCAAAGCCTTCGGCTGTGCTGGCCAGTGAGTGAACTGCAGAAGCAAGTGCCAGGATGGCTCCTGATGCATTAGAACCTGCAGGAAGCACCTGGCTGCAGGGAGGGCTTCATTGTACATGATGGGCAAGCACAAGCTGTGTGGAAACTGCTGGAAATGCAATGACAGACTAAACTGAGAGGGCCAACAGGACAGAGTCAGTAGACTACTTAAGTGAGTCCACTCAGTGGTCAAATGATAATCAGATAAAAAACTCCACATGCCACGGTGCTGCTTCTGAACTCAAAGCCAAGTGGAACTGGCCCACCATGCTTCTAGAGGGTGAAAATCATGATGACTGACTAGAGCAATAATTCAAATACATTTCCCCTTAGACTCAATGTTATGGGGAGGAAGAAACCCTTTTATCTTTGTTCAATTTGATTACATCACACAGTGTGATCTTGTCTGGACTGCACTTTTTTGCCATGGGAAACAAGCGGTGATCTTCATTACCCTGGTATGTTGCTTCTTAGATATTTTTTTCACAGCTTTGTCAGGCTAAATGCTATAGAGTTTGCTATCCCTTCCACAAAGTACTGGAAGTATATACTCATTTCTGCCTGAGACTGGGAGATGGCAGAAACTCAGAAGCAAACTACTCAACTACTCTAAGCTGAAATAGTTCATTTACAGACTCTTTGATCCTAATATTCTACTCCTAGTATCTATCTGAATGAAGAATCAAAATCTCCATTCTCACTAATTCCCAAACCATGTGTACTGAAGAAGAAGGACATAAAATCTTGAGTTTTCTCATAGTTATCTCGTAATTATTAGACATGTCTGATCAGTGTAACTGGATAAAAATGCAGAGGATGTTTTCTATAACTGCAACTTGTGTCCAGCAATAAGAGTAGAGCAATTAATACTCTTCCAAAGTCAAGGCAGTTTTATTCCAAGAAACAGACCAGATGGGAAAGGAAAAACAGCATAGCAGACACCTATTTCTAGGGATGATGAAGTTAAATTTGTCTAGTTGCAGGAAAAAAAGAAACAGCAGACAGTTTATTTACATGAAGATATGAAAAAAATTGTGATTAACCTTTGTTTGTATGTGTGCATTTCAGTTAAGCATGAACATGGCTGTAACTGCACTACATGACAAATTAGAGACCAACTTCTTAATTTGTTGCTTTAGATGTACTGTTTTCTCTATGGCCACTGCTATTGTACAGTGCTATCCGGAGCACAAGTCGAGCGGTTCGCAGTTCATTAATCTGATAAAATTAGTCAGCATGTTCCACTGACATTGTGTATGGTTAGCGTGTCAATCGTCTCTCGTCAATTCAGCATACCTTTCCGAAAAGGCATTTCCTAATCCCTAGGCTATAATCTCATTAACACTGCCTGATTCTAACCAAATAAATAGAAGTAAAGACTGATTGCCTGGTCAAAGCACTGTAGCTCAACTCATGAGCTAAGGGTTTCAATTATTAATTTACCTCAGTGAAAGTATATTGATTTACATCAGCTGGCAGCAGGTCATGGAAGCTCTTATAGTCTAAGGTCTATATTACATTACAACAGGGCTGGCTCAAGTACTAGTAGCAGTGGAACACATCATGGGCTAATTTTATGCAGGAAAAGCCGAGTCTGATAATGAAAGTACACCAAGTTCTGTTTGTTTACCCAAGCTACCTCGTTAAAATTAAGCTTATGTATTTTGGTGCAATGCTGCGTTGAAGTACACAGTCCAATTTTGCCTTAGTAAGTGTGAATACGGTCTTCTTGAAAGCAAGGAGTTAATTGCATTGGCAGGAGAACCGTGCAATATCTAACCTCCCTAAAGTCTAGACCTCCAGTCTGAATCTCAAGCACACTGAGGTACCCTTGTGCTTCCCCGTCCTTCCAGAGCTATGTTAATTCCAGCTTGGCCTTGGCAAGTCACTGGAGGAGTGGGTAGAGGGATCCTCAATTTTTAAATCATTACAGAAGAAGTTGTTCCAAATGCTACAGAGCTACTGTATGCATGATGTAATAGAGCCATTTTAAAGCTACGCCTTGCAACTGCAGGATAGAGTGTGCCTTGGGTTTTCTCATGTGCAACTCATTCTTGGGCTCTGGCTCATCTTCCTAGAGCTGTCGACCCCTCAAAATATTTTAAATTATGCCAAGAGGAAAATTTGGAGAGGGGTCTCCCAAGTATTAGCGGAGGACGTGTCCAAACTTGGCTTAAAGCTGCCTTTGTGTCCTGCGGGTGGAATGGCACTGAGTGCTCCTGAGCTATAGCCAAGATTTTGGCTCTCAAATCAGTACAGATATGTAATATGCCTGACAGTTTCAAGAGCAGAGCTGCACATTTTGTTGAGATATATAGTGGTTTTATGGTTAATACCTCTTTTTTTTTTTTTTTCCCCTTCCATCCTTTTCCCATCTCTTGTGATGGGGCCACCAAACTCATTAGTATTTGTAGTCTATTCAAGACTGGATTTTGTGTCACCAAAAGTGAATAGCTTTTACATATGCTTGCTGTGTGACGAAATAGTAGGCAAACCACCAAAGAAAATAGGTGAAGATCAGGAAAATGAATTAATTTCTTTTGTAAAGAATACGTATTGCAGTATGTCTTGGACTGCATCCTCATTCATGGCTCATCCTCTTACACCACTGTAGCAACATAAAATAATCCTTATGCAATTTAAATGCCATTATAGTTGTAGTTGCCTTCACCATGGGTCCCTGTTGCAAGGTTTTCAGTTGAACTGAAGAATGAAACCACAGTTTTTACTGCATCACTTCTTTAACTGACCCATCTTCTCCCAAAGTTTATGATTTGAATCAGCGTCACCAGTTCCAGTACAATGCCCCAGCGTAAGTGGAGGGAACATTTGCACAAATCTAATCTTTCTTTGATAAGAGGTTAAAATAAAAAGTCAAAATTGTGTCCTTATACTTGTTTTTTATAAGGGCATTCTAAAACCCACCAGCATACAATGTTTTTGTAATAATTACTTAACATAGGAAGCAGTTAAATGAATGTAATCTACCACTCCCAGCTATTATACCATTTCATTTATTAAACAGACCAGTTTTGTTATATTTATTCTCCATAACTATGTGGAAGTTGTGGTTTTAACATTTACACATTTGAGAATATTACTTTTTAATGTTTAAACATGTCAAGTGATTTTGACCAGACCAAAATCCTGAATCCTGTAGCAGGTACAGATTTGCATTTTCTGGATGCTGAAACTAAGTGTTGAAAAGAGCAGGTAATCAATGGTAGAGAGTGCTGATGTTATAGTCCACTTTTTTATTGCAGAATTAGGTAATAAATCTCTCAAAAGTGGATATTTCCATTACTTAAAGTTAACCTGAGGCAAACCAAGGCCTGCATTGAATGGTAGGAAACGCTTATTAGTCATCAGTCCATTCTCCCTCTAACACTGCATTTCTTCTGGGAGTACCTGTGTGCTCTCCACCACTTCCTCTAAACCTACTTTAAAAATAAAGATGATAGATTGGACTTCTCAAATGTTTCCTAGAAACAAGTCAATGTAGTAGAAGTTAATTGCCATAAAAGCAATTGTGCTGCTTCTCATGCAGGTATAGGTGAGAAGAAACTACCCTGCAGCTGGTAAATGGTAAAGTAGGTAAGAGAGAGGCTAATTGCATCCTTGGGGTACACCCCTGGTCCCAAAGGGATCTGAACATGAAAGCACAGATTGTTCTACTACACCAGGGCACAGGCACGTGCATGTTTGGTGGATTTCTTTTTCCTTCCCTCTCTCCTCTCCTTCTTTGCCTATGTCCGTCCTTCCTTCCTTCCTTCCTTCCTTCCTAGTAATTCTGTGATGTCTAATTGCCTTTTTTTGAAATGTAATCTTTCTTAGCATCTGTATTTCTACTAGAAATGTTGAATTCTTTTTTTTTTTTTTTT
>VZRU01000200.1:89789-125256 GCA_013398155.1 Pedionomus torquatus
GAGGGAAGGAAGGAAGGAAGGAAGGAAGGAAGGAAGGAAGGAAGGAAGGAAGGAAGGAAGGAAGGAAGGAAGGAGCATTGTTTCAGCTAACCCTATGTTAATTAAGAATGTTTCTGTCTTCTAACAAGCTACAAATGAAAGTTGGCTACTTTTACATCTGGTAAGTTTGATGAGTGACAGACCTCCTTTTCTTTTTTCAGTTGTTGCACTCATTAGGACCTTAAAAAAGAGTAAATCTTAAGAATGTTTTTCATAGGTCAAGAGTCCATTTTCCAGAGTAGTTGATCCTATTGCTGATAAAAATATTCATATTAATTTCATTATTATAGCATTATAATACTAACTGGTCAGAGAAGCCGACAGTGCAGAAGAGTTAGGGAGCTACTGAGCAGAATTGACATGGATTAAATGATGCCAGTCTGCTACCAGCTGCAAACTTCTTCAAGGTTTTTCTAAGGAAAAAATATTTATTTAGTTAAAATTTCAACCTTTCATTTGAATGTAATTTCTCTCAAGAGTTATTTAAAAATCGTTGGAGAATTCAAATTCCCTTTTATCTATGCAGAGTTTTAGACATACCTTCAGTCCAGATGAACGTACAGGTGGGGCTGTGGCTGTCGAATGAGGTTAATTACTGTGAGAAAGTAAGGCAAGAAAGTTGGCTCCAACAAAAATATAGTGGGGCTTTAGGTCAAGAGAAGAAATTTTATGATTATGAAAACACTGCAATATGGTTAAAGGAGCAGTGCCTACCGTCAGTGTGACAATGGTAGTAAATCTTTTCATAAATGACTAAGCAATAACACGAAAGACAGCTCTTGTTGAAGATGAGTGTTAAATGTCAAAACAGCCTTCACCTAGCCCTCTTGGAGTGATTTCTCTAATCTCTGGAGCTGGCTTTCATGTGGCTGATATTAATACAGTAAGTCTGGATTTGAACCTTCATGACTGAGAGCAACATTTGGCCTGATAGCATGTAGAGGGAACAAATGAAAAAGCAAAAAGTTTAAATAAACAACTAAAAATGCTTCTAAGACATTTCCTTGTAGATAGATTTAATTATAGAAAACCAGTTGGGGGTAAAAGGAATCTCAGTAAAACAAGACTTATTTCTTTTTTGGCTGAAACATTTTCATGTTTGATCATGGTTAATTACTCCTAAAGGATTTTATTATGAGGGGAGCAACATAAGTAACAGCTGCTGCTATTGTTACTTACAAAATTATTCACATTATAAACCCCAATTTTCCCATGGACAAAATTTGCTAGAAACTCACTTTTTGGACCGCAGTGTTCCACTCTGACTTTCTGAAAGTCTAGATGCAAATGGTTTGGACGTTTTTGTGTATGAGAAATCTGAATTAGAAAAACACTTGTGCAAATTGTTCCCCTTTGAGACTGATCTGCCATTAAATAGCTGTAGATTGTGTTTTGAACTGGAATTGCTTCTCACTTAGAGGCACGGTGTAGGTTTGTTCTGGATAAAGCAGATTTTGGGTTGAACAAGTTTTAAACATTCAAAAATTGAAATTTGAGTAGATGGAGCAGAAGAAAAGACTTTTACTCTGACCATTAAGTGGCTAGTCAAAAACCCATTAAAGAAAATGCAAAGCCTTTAGCTGGTTTTGGTGGGCACTGGCTTGGGGCTTAAATGTTCCACCCACAAATAAGAAGTCTGTGAATTTAATGAGGACCAAGGTAATCCTTAGAAAAACTCCAAATTGGTTTAAGCAACTGAGGAGCTGGGCAGAAAAGACCATCCTTTCCTGGCTCCAGTACTTTTCCTTCCAAAGCAATGAATTCCTGAACCCAAAACATAATGCAAGAAATCCTGAGGTTCTCATTTTTCTACACAAACTTTCCACTGATTGTCCTTAGCTGCTTTCTCATCATAATCCTTAAGCAGCTGAAACAGTGGAAGTTGGAAACCTGTCATGTAAGGTATTTGTTAATGGCCAAACCCATTTCCATAAAGGGTTTTCTTGCAGAAAAATTAATGGTCTGTTGAATGAAAGGGAAGTCCAGGATTTAGAGAAGAGCACCATTTTGTGGGGGTTCCTCACATACCAGAGGGCAGGACGTAATTAAGGCTGTGTTCTTGCGGGAGGATCAGCCACCCACAGAACCTCCACAGTTTGCCTGAGAAAAAGATGTGCTAAAAATAGGTTGAAAGAAGCAACTCCCTGGAACAACTACACAATCAGACTCAGGAAATTTCACCTACACTGCTTCTGTCCCAGTATGTTTGTCCAATGCCCTGCCCAGCTTCTCATTTTGGACCGTGTTTACCTGAAATAGTCTGTATTGTATACGGGCATGTAAGCAGTTATAGGCATGGAGACCTTCCCAGTGCCCCCAGCTGGTAGATATATTTGGAAATATTTTTGAAACATTTTTGAAATATTTTGAGAGCTTAAGGATATGGTAAAATGTCACTTCTGCTCTGAAAGCCACAGGATTACAGCAGCTTCTACCAAGGAGCAGGACCTCCAGATGCTGTCTGGACGATTAGTTCCAGACTGTGGAACTTGCACGTTTTTATCTGGAAGAGGGTCGCTGGGGTGTTCCAGTCCAAAAGAGCTTCAAATACTGAGCTTCAAGACAAAATAAGACAATTACATACAAAAAATGTTCACTAATGCACTCAAGCACCAAAAGTGAGGGAATAACCTGATTACAGCTAAAACATAATTTAATAGTCATATACCTGATTCTGAGCTAAATTGCAAATAGTAACTTGCAGCTATAAATTATTCCCTTGGTCTTTTAGACGTGTATCATATTTAGGGCCAAAGAAGGCAGATTCCATAAGTGTAATTGATATGAGTAAAGGCAACCATAGCTCTGCGTAGGTAGAGTACTGTAGCTCAGGCAGAGGAAGCAGAAATAGTGAAAATAAGTTGCTTTAGACAGGAATTTGATTTTTTAAAAATCATTTTTAGTGTATCCCTTATGCTCTATTAATCTATTTTTCCTAAGAATATACTTTACTAATTAATATAGTTAAAATTCTCACAGTTGTGCATGTACATAACCTTGCATCAGCATATGGCAAGTATCAATTTTCAATATATTCCTGTTGTGAAAAATTAGAAGAGTATTGGCAATATATTATTAAATTACCTTATTATGCAGAAGAAAACTTCTATAAACACTATAAAGAAATAAAATAAATAAAATATATCTATCATTACGCAACCACCTTCAAAGTATACTGAAATAGAAACGAGAAATATAAAACATTATAATCTATATCTCACTTTTGTCTTCCCCAAAAGGCTTACTGCTCTATGTGTTAGCTGGGTGTGTTTGGCATCTGCATATTTAGGTATATGGAATAAGAATATAAATTGATTATTCAAAGTGCTGGCAAAAAAAAAGATGCTGGAAAAAGTAATTAAACACATACCTGAGGGGCGTGTTTGAAGTAAAGCAGTAGACTTATTTTTAAACAGTTTTGTCTATATTTTTTCAATCTTTCAAGCCAATTTATTCAACACTTCATGTGATCCAGATTTTACTGAGCAAAACTATATCACAGAGTTGGGGTTTCTTTGTATTTTTTTCCTAAATGTTCCTTTTTTTCTCCCTTAGTATTTGCATTCAAACACCTCTCTGGAATGCACAGAATTTAATTCTTCCAGAAAAACAGAGCTGTTGGTGGGAAGTCTTATTCTCAAGGGAAGTGTTGATTCGTCATCTAACTGTAGCCAAATTTATACTGGGCTTTGAGTTTCAGGATAGTAACATTGATCTGGACATTATATTCCACAGGGAAACTAGTGAATGGAGTGTGGGTTAAGACACCTGTGTTACTAAGCTCTCAGCGTGCTGAATTTTGAAATGTCCACAGCTTGTTCAGTGTGAGTGATTTTCTCAATGTATTGAGCAGCTGTAGTTAAAAAAATAAGTACTTACGAATGAAGATGCCCAGTTCAGACCCATGTTCATTAAAATGGGACACATCATTCTGATTCATCATAGGAAGAGATGAAGGTTTTTCTCCCAAGTGTTAATTAAGCCATAGAGACACCAAAGTTACAGTTCCTCTTAAAACATCCCCCAGCATAGAGGTATGGTAGGCTCTGAAGATGCCACCACAGAGTATTTCAATCTTTCTGCTGTCCACATTTGCCTTTGTTCATGCATGCCTCTTCTAAGTGATGAGTTGATGATTCACATTGGAAGGAAGTCTAGACTAAGGTATGTGAATGCTACTGTCTCGTCAGCTTATGCTTGACCAACATTTTGCCCAAGATACGTATTGTCTAAAATATGTGTGAATAGTTATTGTAGATATTTATTTTTTTTTAAAGCTGAAAACTACTTTTTTCACTCTAGGTGGATGCTTGGAATCTAGGAATGCAAGATATACACCCTTGTTGCCAGCAAATTAGCTGAATGTCTATGGCATTTGTTAATTAGCAGAGAATTTAGGAAGTAGCTCCTGTAAAACTAAAGAGAAGAGGACAGAGTATGTTTACTTTGCAGGCTTTCCGTCTCTACCTGTTAGTCCAGTGGCTGTCAAAAGATGAAGAACAGAAGTTCCTAGAAAATTTAATGGTAAGGGATATATTCGTGTTGATGATTTTGGTTAGAACTGGGACTGGCTGAAAACTAGACAGAAACTGGGCAGCCTGCTTCAGTGCTCTGGGTGACAGGGGCCTGGAACAGGCTGCCCAGGGAGGGTGTGGAGTCCCCTTCTCTGGAGACCTTCAAGCCCTGCCTGGATGCAGTTCTGTGTGCTGTGGGCAATCCTGTTATAGCAGGGGAGTGGGACTGGATGATCTCTAGAAGTTCCTTCCAACTCTGAGAATTTCATGATTCTGCAAATACTTCATATCTACCAATACTGAAAAGAAATCTTTAATAAAATATATTTATTTGCCCCAAATAAATAACAAAAAACTCAATTAAAATCTTTCGAGCTATGGTAGTCACAGCTAGTATAAATATGAGGAGAATCAGTTCCTCAGAATGAAAAAGAAAAGCGAATGTAGTGTATCTGGCTTAATCATTGAGTCTGGTATGGAAAATGATATTGTCAGTGCCAAAGTTCATAGAAAAATGTGTTTCTCTGAAACACTCATGAATGATCCATTGAAAAATTTGGCTGGGGAAAGATAGTAAAATATCTGTACATCAAATATTCGTAGTTCTGTATGTTATACTTCCATACAGCTGAATGACAGGAAAACTCATCAATATGAATGTAATCAGTAAAAAAACAAACCCTTTTCTTTCTTTTTTGTCCACTTGCTTTATTTTATATCTTCTTTTTTATCCCTCTCCCCCAATTTCCCATTGAGTCGAATTAATATTCAGAAGCACGTCAAGCTTGGACAGTTTTTTGCTTTTAATAAACAAGTTTGTTGGCCTGGCAGGTCTTCCAAGACTTGCCCCCTTCCACTGTATTTTCAGTTCCATATTTCAGCAAATCAAACAGTTGACATGAAAGGACATCAATCATAGCTATTCCTTGGGATGTATAAAATATGTACATTCCAAGCCCCTTGAACGGCATTAAGCAGCTGTGGTTAACATTCAGACTACAAATATGTTAAATATATTTTGAATTTTGCAACATTTGCTATTCCAGTCGTTAAATGAACTTTGCAGGTGTTCAAATACACTGCTAATCCTGGGGTTTTTACTAAGACTGTTAGCAATATTAAACTGAAACTCTGAAACCCAGGCACACTAAATAAGCTAAAAAAAATAAGTGTTGATAAGTGAGTTGAGTTATGCTACAACCAGAATATTTGCTAGAGACGAAAAAATACAATCACTTAAAAAAATCTCAGCAGCCTGATTTTAAGTGTAGTACCAGAGTCAACCACTTTATGGGTCTTCCTGTTTCCCTTTCATGTAAACACATTTCTTAAAGGAATACAAATTCCCAAATGTGGTTTTTATTTAAGTTATTTTTGTTAATGCTAATCTCGAATCTTTTCATTGTTATAATCCATATGCAATGCAAAAGTGGCAGGGAAAACCACCATCATGATAAATGCCAGGATTTCATTCACGTTAGGAGTATACCACAGAGTTATTCTCCATGTTAAAAACCAAGAACCTCTGCATTTGCACAGCCCTTCCCCTTATCATTTACCTTTGTAGCCTCTCACTGTAAAAAAAAAAAAAAAATAAACATCACGAAAGGATCACTAAACAAACTCTTGTGCTTCTTTCAATAGGGGTAATTAATCTTGTAAACTGGGATTTTTAGACAACAAGTAAACCCTAAAGGGGGATAGTTCAGTCATTTTGAAATGCAGCCATTTCTGGTAGGAAACTTACAGGAGTAGCAGCCTAATGAATACAGAAAAAAAATGTATTTTGGTAGGCATGTTTTTAAGGCATGGGAGATAAAGATTGAGAGGTGCTTGCTGTTATTCCCTTGAGGGGCAGCAAACTCTGCAGTGCAAGCACAGGTCAGGGAGCCAAGGCCTCCAGTGTAATTTTTCTTCTCCTATGGAATTCCCTTGTTTCTGGTCTGTTTGTTCTGGCTTGTGCTGTAGTCGCTGCCAGTGCACTGGGAGGAGAAGTGGTGACAGGCCAGGAGGACTGGCCCTCGCCCAGGGAGGTGCAGCCACCACTTGGTGGGCAGTAGAAGCAAGGGCAAAGCATTAGCAGATGAGAAATCATGCTTCCCACATTGCACCAGGCCAACCCAGCCGAAAAACCACTCCCAGAACATCCAGACTCCTGTTCCCTCATCCAGTCAGATGTCAAGATTCCCCTTCCTGGGATTGTTTCCTTGCATCATGTGGGTGGCCAAGTCTCTGTTAGAGCTGCTGACCACTGCAGAGCAAATGGGCACTAGACTACAGGAGACTGTGGAGGTTTTCAGGAGAACAAT
Organism: Pedionomus torquatus; assembly: GCA_013398155.1. Classification (NCBI taxonomy): domain Eukaryota; kingdom Metazoa; phylum Chordata; class Aves; order Charadriiformes; family Pedionomidae; genus Pedionomus; species Pedionomus torquatus. The sequence continues at coordinate 96,652 of VZRU01000200.1, forward strand.
GTTGAGGACCACTTCAGACCCCAGTTTTCTCCTCAAAGAGAAGACAAAGTGTTGCATTGAGGAGTACTTCTCCTTACTGTAAGGTTTTCCTCCTTCACATTTGCCAGCTCAAGTTCTGACCCGATGTGACGTTGTGTAGATTGTGAATGTATGCAAAGTTAAGTCCTTAGAAGAAAAATTCAGAGGACTGTGAAAACACAGGAAATTACATCTTTTTAAACCAATCGATCACTAAAATCATAACTTCATGTGCAGGATAGCTTTCCTAGTTTTTTATCTTTTTAGCACAAATAACAGAACAGTGCTACAATAAATTTAGGATTTATAGCTGCTGCTTTAAAGCCAGTCTTTAAGTACCATTTTTTGTTTATGGTTTTAATAAGGTCATTTAGTTGAGAAAGAAGTTCAAACTTGTATGCAGTAGCCATGTGACTTGTTTAGTCAATCACAGCACAGGATATTTTAAACCCATTTTACAATGGTGTATAAAAGCTTGTCTCAATAACCATCTGGAGAATATTGAGTTTCATAACTGGTAGGAATTATTCAATATCCTCCTCCCCACAGGAATAACAATTTCAAAATCTTCAAAGACTGATATCTAACTGGAGAAAGGTATTTAATGTTGTTAAAACTGGAAATTGTGTAGAACTAAATAATTCTTTTTGATCTACCTGAAAAACGACTTTGTAGGCCAGGGAAATAGTTTCCCCAACTGTCAAGTTTTATATGTAATCAACATTTCTTTCTCTTTTCATCATTGAATTATTTATTCCGCAATGACCCCAAAAATGTCCTTTTCTGACTGGGGCTTAGGATACCAAGTTGATTAAATTAATGGGAAAGCTTTTGTTTTTCTTTTCAAAACTCGTAAAAAGAGCTTGCCTTTTTTGTTCTCCCATTTGGGACCAGCTTCCTGGCAGCCTTATGCATGTTCACAGGATCATGATGGTGAAAAAAAAGACTTTCCTCCTGTAGCTAAGGACCACTTCTGAGTAAGGAGGCAGAATTGTGCCTCTCAAGGAGGGAGGTGCAGCTGTGCAGAGGTCAGCAGAGGCAGCTGGATCCCACAAAGGGACCCTGTGGGTGGCTGGAGGTGGGGGCAGCAGTTACTGACACCCTGGTGCTGGTAGGTGTCTCCTCTGCCAGCATGAGGAAGGGCTATAAATTTCAAACTACTGAATCCCACACTGCTCCTCGAAGACAGCTGAAATCATTATTTGTGTTTATGAAGGATGTCTTTTCTAGCTACCAATGCATGCAGAGTACATCCCACACACAAAACTGCCCATGGTCTATTCTTTTGCAAGCTTGCTTGGTGCTTACCAAGTCCTCTTCTGCAAAGCATCACACAGTAATCTCTATTTCTGAAGCAAAAAAAGTTCCCACAAGAGGCAGGGGAGAGGTAAATTATGTTTTCCCATCTATGGTGGGGAAATGGAACACTAAAAATTTGGAAAGAATAATTATACATTAACAGATCTGACTCCTGAGCATAATATGATGCAGAGATTACACCTTGGAGAGGGCGTAGAAATGAGCTGGCATGTTAATAACTGGGCCATATACAAAAACTGCTCAAGATTTATACATCTTAGTGCAATCCCTGTTCTTCCCCAAACCAATTACCAATGCTCTCTTAGACTCTAGAGCAAAAGCCATCTCACTGAAAACACACTAGTGCATGAACCTTTTTTTTTCCCTTCATTTGACTGAAGATTTTTTATCAATATGAAAGGATGGTAACCCCCAGAGTAAACACTTATCTGTAAAATAGAGATTATGCACTTAATAACGTTTAATATTTTGGCATCTCAAACCTCCTGTGTAGATCAGTCTGGGAGAGTGGTGTTTATTTTCTTGCTACATGTGAAAGTTCATTCTCAGTATCAAGTTTGTTTGGTCCACTAACTTTGTTAACCTTTGCATTTACTTCTGTATTTGATGGCCTTTCATGAGCAGCCACTTTAGTAGCCAGGATAGAAACAGTTACATCAGGGTTAGAGGTCAGAGCCATTATGGGATTTCAACTTAAAACAGTCGCTGCTTTAGGGGGATCACAGTATGTTTATGATTAATTATTTTCTTTGTGAGAGTTTCTATGAACAAGATTATTATAGTAATATATAAACCATCTGGGCAACCTTTAATATCTACCTACTTTCTTGATGAAATAATAATCAGGACTTTGTGAAAAATAGCTCCCTACCTAACCAGTCACTACCAGAGCAACAGCGCTTTCCTCTACCTCTTCCGAGGAATTCCAAGGAAGGATAAGTGGGGAAAAATCTACACCAAGTGCAAGTGCATTTTTAACAGAATACAATTTTCCGCAATTTGATACAAATTTAAGAGCCGCATCATTTTTTTTTTTTTAATGACATACTTCTAGCTTTAATCATATTTTAAAAATGCACGTGCAGATGAAATTTTCTGCATAAGCTGATTTTTATACTCCACTCCAGAATGTATTTTATTCAAGGCAAAACACCAAATAACATTTTAAAAACTAATAAAATTATATTTATATCTTTGAGAAACACATTCCCAATAGCACAGTTCAGATTCACAGTGCTCAAGAGACACTGAAATCATTGCTTAGAAACAGTATTTGCTGACTTCACCAGGGTAACAGTTTAATCCTTAAAGTAATCAACTTTCACCCTCTTCTTGGGTCTTTCGACTTTTAAGTTCTCACTAGTCTTTTTGAGAAAAAACAGCTCTAGGAGACAGCTATTATTCTCCTCCATGGGATAGTCCACTTCATTCAGACAAGTAATATCATCTTCTGTTTACACTCATCTGAAACAAGTGCACAGGGTCACCCTCTACACTCTGATGTCTTACCAAAGCAAAAGCAGAGACTCTTCAGCAGGGCACAACAGAGCTCCGAAACCCGAATAACCTGGGAAGCAGACTTTGCATGCCTATTTACTTCTTGCATTTGATCCTCTTGGAAAAAAAAAAAAAAAATTTAAAAAAAAAAATCCCAATATCATGTCCTCAAAGCATTTCTCATAGACTGAACCACTGTAATAGAGAAGTCAGCTTTGGACGGTATTTCCTTTTGTCTGTTTTTAAGTCAGGGGCCAGTCCTCAGCTGGTGCAAACTCTGCTGACCTCAGCTCGTCCTTTCACTCGAGGAGCTGAACATTGTCTTTAGTAAGAACATATGAAAATTTTCAGGGGGAAAAATTATTGATGCCGTTTAGAAGAATAACAAACAAACAAACACACAAGCAAATAAAAACCAAAAACAAAGCAAAACCCACAATGTTTTTCTTAGCATAGTCCTAGGAGGATGGCAACAAATTTATAGGAATAAACCACAATGAGTATGCAAACAGAAGTCCTTCACAGTTAAATCACAAGCCCTAAAATCTACTGCCTAAACAGTGAGGAAGCCAAAAGAGCTACGCAAGAGAGCTGGCCAAGAGTCTGAAGCGATGATCCTTTCTGCAGCCTGTATCTCAGAAAAACCTACAAAAACTCAGCATTATTTCCTGCTGCTTTCCAAAGCCTGACTTTGGCTCCTGTGAAAAAAAAAACCATCAATGCAAAGAATTGCTTGAGATCCAGTAACTCTCCAGGCTCAAAACAATGATTGCACGCTAACATTTTGTAACAACTGAATGCCCCTGCCTTCGAGGAAGATTTTGACTCCTTGTGACCCACTCATTGACTGACTTGTCTGCTCTGTCCAGTCCCTGCTGAGTGATGTGGTCACCCGAAATAAGCAGGGAGATGGCGGTTGCTGCCAACAGCCTGTAATGAGACCTCTGAAAGCAAGAAAGAGAATCACGGTTTGCTTACAAACCCCCTTGGCACATGGCTAGCCCTGAAAGATATATTGAGGAGCACATACTTCACAACAAAAACCCTCAGTAATTTAATCACTGGCCCTAAATCTGCTGGCTGCATGGTAGCTGACCAAAAAGCTTCCAGAATATGCGTCCAGAGGATCATCTTACCAGTCATTCACCCCAGCTACAGCCAATAGGGCTGTTAAAACTTTTTAGCTGTATCACATCATCTGACACCTTCCCTTTTTACTGATGCTGTATGGAAAAACTTGAAAATACATGAAGAGTGTATTTCTTTTCAACATCTATACATCCCGCTTGGACACAAATATAGCAATTTTGGGCAATGTTTTCACCGCAGAGTAGCTGCTCAGGTACTTTGCTGTGCTGATGAGGGAATGTGACTTCTTCACCCAGCCAGGCAGGTGCCCTTTGCTACCTGACCTATATATCTCCTCTCCTTGGCTGAATAGCACAGAGAGCAGAGGCCGCTTGTATAACTGTTTTCTGACTCATGCGTGGGGTATGTCTGACAGCTCCAGGGATCACTCTGCAGTTTCTAGGACCACACCCAGAGGGAAAACTTTTTGTTGTTGTTGTTGTTGTTTTGTTGTTGTGCTGTTTTGTTTTGCTTTGCTTTTATCTAAAGCCATGCTTGAATTAGGATTACTTTTATCACTGCTTCTCTAAATTGATTTTAGGTATTTGAATTCACTCAAATGCCAACATGAGGTCCCCAGATGCATGTTTTCTCTATGGGATGTGACAGTATTTTCCTAGATCCCTTCTGATATTACGATTACACATTAACCATAGGAACTCTCTGCCTATTGATTTTGATGCCACTGGTAACACACCGCGGTCCAGCAGTCAAAACTGTACTACCATTTGGTAGCTTTCAGAGTTTGTTGAAAGCCGGTTGGGGTGTACACTACATCACTGATTAAGCATTCTTGTTCAGTCTCTCCTTTTTCTCTGGGATTGTTTTTTAATGCCTTTATAGCTAAGAAAGTTTCGAGCAGAGCTGCAGTACTAGGAACAGGCTATCCGCCGTGAGCTTGCTCATCACGATCTCAACCCAAACACTGACACAGTGCTGTTGGTCACAGCAAATGCACTCTTGCCCTGCTCTCCTCTCTTTAAGCACACTCTATGGTGACCAGCCACACCTAGGACAGCTAGGATACCCTTGAGGTGTAAATATGGAAGAAAAGAGCGAGATTGTTCTCATGGGAATAGGTGTTACCACTCTATTTTTACCTCTCTTGGGTAAATTGTTACAGCTGAGCTGAAATCAGTGGGAGCTTGACTGCTTGCACCAGCTTTAACTTGTGCAGATGCTCCAGCCTGTTTCCCTGTCTGGTTCTAAACTAGATGGATGAAACCAAGGAATCCCCCCCCTTTTTTTTTTTTTCATGTTAATATCATGGGAACGGGGGAGGAAGGGTTTCTTGTCCATGGGATGTGTTGTCCTTCCTCTTGCAGACCGACCCAGGTCAGGGAGGCACAGAGCTGCACGCAGGACAGTGTTGGGAGGCTGAGGTGTTATGCCACCCTCTGAGCATGTCTTAAAACGACAATACAGATTTGGCACAGGAGGCAAATTTGCTTCTTTATGTTAATAGGGATTGGGCACATTTCTGGGAATTAAAACATCATCCATTACTGTGATAATACACTAATACCCATCCAGCAGCTGCCTCTGCAGACCTCATAAACCACAAAGGCCCCTCAAAGTGGCACACCAAAGGCTCTGCTCCATACCAAGCACTCACGGTTTTTCTCTTCCCACTCCTCCTCGGGGCTTTCCATCACACCATCATGGCCCTCTCAGATCATATCCACCCCCTTGCTCATATCCTGGTTGTGAGGCTCTCTACCTTCTGCAAAGCTTATTTTAGAAATCCTGTCACATCCTGCCCACTCTATTTTTTATCCGGCAGAGGAAGACTTGACACTCCAGTTTCTCGTAAAGCAGTGGGGGAGACCATTTGTTTCTTACCACTATATTTATTATGTTCAGTCTCTGAGAGAGGTAGGAGGAGTGAGCAAAAACCACGTTTGCTCCTATTCCCAAGCAATATCAACTGCTCCTACTTGGCAGCTACTAAGCCATCCTCTCCACTGCATATTATAAAATCCTACCCCTTTTCTGCTGTCTTAGCAACCCTGATGAGGACTTAAAAGGTGAACATGTGTTCCTACCCTGAAGTCAAACATGGTTTCTCCTGGTGGCAGCATTAATATGAGCCTCAAAGAAACTTTCCCAAAACTAAAATCAGAGCTGTGCTCAGAGGTCTCTCCAGAGGTCAAGCCAGTCACCTCCTAACACAAAGCAGGCTCAACCACGAGGGGTTGTCACTGGAGAAACAGCTTCTCAGGTGGTGCAAATTTGACAGATCTCTGCTGACTGGACTGCAGCAAGGCTGACAATTTACACCAGATGAGAGCCTGCCCTACAGCCTCTGAAGACACGGCCCAAGAGCTTATCCTGGAAAACTATGGCTGCTAGAACTCTCCCTTTGCCATCTGATGGGGAGGGAGTTGCCTTCCTACACTGCTGACTGGATCAGTGAATCTATGAGCCTAAGGACATTAAAGCCCCAGGGGCACTACCATCACTCTGTTTTTCCAGCCCCCCTGCAAGCGTGCAGGAGTTGCTGCCTTTATGGTTCAGGTGACCAGAGACTATTAAAGGTCTTGACGGGCTATGTTTGTTCAGAGTACAAACTGAGGAGGTGAGCCAAGTGTTTATTTGGTGCCTTTCTCTTCTGCCACAGAGAGTGGGCAATGCTCTATTTCCTTGGACTTCACAGAAACTACTAGGAGCAACCAGCTCTCTTGTCCAGAGATGAATCAGCAATGTGTGCTGGCAGCCCAGAAATTCAACCGCATCCTGGGCTGCATCAAAAGTATGGCCAAGGGGTCAAGAGAAGTGATTTTTCACCCTATACTCCACTCTGGTGAGACCCCACTTGGAGTACTGTGTCCAGCTTTGGAACCCTCAGCACAGGAAGGACATGGACCTGTAGGTTTCTCTTGCTCAAGAACTAGAAAACTTCATAAAGGATACTTTCATTCTACTAAACCACAGTTTATAGCCATTTACCTGTCAAAATTTGTCATGTCTTTAACTTGAATGAATAAAAAAACACAACAAAACATTGAAGAGAAAGAAATGGTGAGCAGTAACCATTCTAAAAATTACTAAGGCTCCTCCTCGATCTTAGCTTTGTACTGTGCTTTAACCAAACCAAAGCAAAGTTAAAATAAATCCAAATCTAAAGCCAGGGGCACATGGGGAAGACAAGAAGACCTATCAACTCAGCCAATATTGGATGCTCACCGTAACAAAACAGCCTACTTCATGATTTTCTTGTATTCCTATAGACCTGAGGCTTTTTCTGTCCCATTTTGAAGCACATCTAATGTTTCTCTCAGAAGTCACTAACTACTTTGCCAGACTTTAGCCCATTAGGCAAAAACTCTCTGTGCAAGGATTCTGCCTCAAGTTGAATTCGTTTTGAAAGCTTCAGCTCAAATGAGTCAGTGGTTTGTTTGAACAAGCTTATTGAAAATATAGCTTAGGCGGGAGACACGGGAATGATCCAACTCTTTCCTCTCCCTTCTCATGGAAGCTGATGAATGGTGAGCAGGAGCTCAACATCACTCCAGCCTCCCCAGGTTGGTGCAGTGCTCACTGATCCTCCCAAAAATGGAAATCAAAGTTACCACGAAGTTAATGCATCATAAAGTACACATTTATGCATCTGTATATTTATTTATTACAAAATACACTTGGAATCCCATCTGGAAACAAGGGCAACTCTAAGGTCATTCTAGAACAAGGTCTGTTCATAGGCTTTATAAGCAGAAAAATGTATCTCAAGTTTCTGGATTAGAAAAGCAAAAGCTGATGAAAAACATGCAGTTATTGGAGCTGTAGAGGCAGAAGGGTAGGAGCAAGAGACTGAAGTTTGTCAGCTTCAGTCTTGACAGATGGAGAACTGGACAAAATCTGAAAAGATAATGGAAATTGTGTACCTATTAATATAGATTTCTAATGCTTTTAGTATTACCTTGTTCACATTATGGCTTTATACCTTTATCGTGTAGACCTATGTATACTTTCAAAGCTTAAATATTTGCAATTTAGCATTTACAAGATGTAAAATCTAAAGTTTACAGAATGTAAAAGGCTCTAAAATATTACATTAAACTGATCCAGGATGTCCCTTTTCTGATCATTCATATTAATAAAACAGCACAAATTCTGTTTATTCAGTGCAAGAGTAGGAAATGGATCATGCAGCCAGCACCAGACCATGCAATAGAATGTCAAACGAAAACATAAAGTGAAAGAAATCTGCAAAAAAACCTTGCTGGACACATACATCAAAAAAGCTTATTTCTATAGTAGATATTTCATAAAAGAAAACTGTTTCTCAATAGATTGTTATAATGCAACTACAAATTAATATTAAGCTTGTTAATTAAACCTGTTAATTAAACCTGTTGTTTAATTTTTAAAAGTTACAGTAAGCTTCCTAATGAATTTGTTCTGTCTAGCTATACTAGTAAAACATGACAAATAACAGAAACAATAAGTTGAAAGAAATAGTGTCCATTTATAAATCTATAACTCCTGTAGTGCAACAATTTTTATTTCTTACCTGACAACACAAGTATTGACTAAAAGACTTTTGTTTTGAAAATTCCAAATACATAAGCAGTATCACTCTAGGAATGGTCTATTTAAAGCAAAATAACAACGTGATTATTGTGGCATGGCCAAAATTTACAAAGTGAAATCACGACATTTCTCCAGACTTCTTCTCTGTGAATCAACTTGGGATCTCGTATTTACCCAGTATAACCTTTCAGCCCATTAGTTCAGCTGCAAAAGTCACATGAGAGCTAATTGAATTCCAGCACAGTCTCTAACAGGTGCATTTTATAACATGTCAGACCCCACAGTCAAATGATTAAAGGACAGCTCTCTACTGGGTTTTGAAGTAATAAACGCCTACTTTCAATACTGAAAGCACAGAGAGGCTATACAAGCTGAAATAACGTACAGACCAGCTCTACTTGTGCTTATGTATCTCAGCAGAAAGAGAGCAAACCAACCAGTTCAGCTACTCCTACTGGTAGAAACTCAGTGAAAAGGTGACCAAAAGTATAATTTCTAAGATGTTACACCTAAAACATGAAACATTGGTCTGCTAATCAGATTAAGTCAATTGGCAAGACAAAAGCAGCTTGCACACAACGTTACTCCCCTTGGAAATATTACCCCTCACTGCCTTATAGCTAAACTGCTGTCATCTGTAGTGGGCAAAACTCTGACCAAGATGTATTTGACGCTCTTATTTTCATGCCTGCTGAGAGTGCTTTCTGAAAAATAGAACCGGTGGGAGTACAAGCTCTTTCACAGTGATTTCCTCAGGTCTCACAATCACAGAAGTTTTGTTCAACTCTAGATAGAAAAATTAAACCATAAAAATCCATTAATACACTCTGCATGAAATTCTTCATGGATTAAAAAACTTTGTGGAAATAAACTCTGTCCTGCAAAATGCAAACACTGTTTTATATACTGTATCGTAAATATAAAACCAGTATATTTTGTCTGTTTGTCTGTTTGCCTGAAACCTTGTTTATTTTATGGCTGCCTCTGATCTGACCTTCTCTTATTAGCAATGCTGGCTCAGCATCCTCGTTAACATGCTCAAGTCAGGAAGAGAGCTCTAATTTTTCTAACAAACACATTTTGCTTACCTGAATTTTGCATTAGTTACTTTTACTATCTGATTTTGTTGTTACCCTGAGGGTGAATAATATATTGGTGCCCTTTTTTGCTCCATTTTTTCTAATGACATTGTACACAAACACATCCACTCTTAAATAAACTCTTTCTCTCATGTGAAGAGAGACAATGGATAATAGAATATGTGTATATTGTCCTACCAGTGGAAAAAAAATAATTTTTAAAAAAGTCACAATTACATTAGAGCTTTCTCTGATTTAGGATTAGTTTAATTATATCACTTTAAACAAATTCTAGTTTAATTATGCCAGCTGAAGGTGCTACTTTTTCCCACTGTCCAACCCAGTAGCAATCAAGGTCTAAAAGAGCACACATATAAATGTGCCTCATCTGCTCCTAGCACCTTAATCTTAACTACTATTGAAGGTGGAGTTATTCTAAGACACTAGACTAAACTGGAGCAACAGATATCTAGCTGTGTCCACCCAGGAGTTGTCCAGTACAACCACAGAGGTGCAACCTCTGGTAGAAGGACAAGGTAGGTGGATGAGAGAGGTAAACACCTTGAACAGAACAGTAGCATTTACCAGATGGAGCTGGTTAGTTTTGTGGAGCTTGGAGAAGTTATTGCTGTCTTGGATTCAGTATCACCTGAGAAAGCTTCTATGCAGTAGCAGTCAAGAAGCACTGAAAGAAAAGTTGTTTTAAAAAAAAGTACTTATACAAAGTATATAGAGAAGAATCAAAATTAATTCATAAAATTATGAAGCACACAGGGATAATCTGACTGTTTCAGGATAGACTGAGCATCCAGATTTAACTGAGGTCTCACTGAGCTGCTGAAAGTCCCAGGTATTTTTTTCTTAATGCACCTGCTGATTACATTCTGGTCGTCTTCAGGTCCATAACGTGGTCAGCACAACCACAGTCAATTCAGAGTTGCATTTTCAGTTTCGTATTTCCAACTAGGTATGTACCTTTATATCCAGATTTCACCAGCGTTTCTTCTCTGAATTTAGTAGGTACCATCTGTAGGTTTTATAAAAGCACCTATAGCTTGAGAGAGGGAGTAAAATCTTATGTGTGTGAACTATATGGCCCAGACTCTTCTATATAAATGCCATGGGTGCGTGACATATTGTCTCAAAATATCCAACAGGTTATATGGCTGTAGAACTGGAACCTGCTAATTATAACCTGCTAGCGGTGATAAGGGGGTTCTGGCAGGAGGATTCTCCTGAATCCCTTGAAGAACAATGATTCAGCATCCACACTCATTGCCTACAACATTCGGGACAGGCATTTGGACTGGTGAAATGAAGGTAGGATCAAATTACTTTTCACGCTGTAATTGATTTCTACCAGGATGGTTTGGTGTATAAAGCTAATTCAAAGTCCTGTTTGTCTATCAGTGAGAACAACCTTTCTTTATCCTTCGCCCCACCCCAATGGCTCCTGTCCATGTTTCTCTCCTGTACCTACCTTTACACTTGATCTCGCGGCGGAATAAAGAATACATACCTAACCAAGGCAGAACGCCCAAGGAGTTATAAACCACAAATACTATATTAAGAAAAAAGTGTATCCCAAGTTCTTCCTGGGCTGATCAGATTCTACAAAACTGTTTATTAACAAGGGTGTACTCTGCATTAATTTTCACAGTTCCTGACCTTACATTATGTCATAAAGGCTCCTTGACCGTCAGGCTTTTAGTGGGAATCCTAGACTGGATCTCCACAGTCTTTCTGATTTGCAATAAAAATCACACTTTTTTAGAGGAAAAAACCAAACAACCCAGCCCTCCTCTCTCCATTGACAGGGGAATATACAAAAAGTTCCTTTGAAGAAAAAAAAAAGAATTTTTCCTCATTGAACTTTTAGGGGTTTGATGTTGTAGTTAGGATATCTAATAATGAAGGTTATGTGGGTTCTGCCAGAAATTTAAAAACCCCTTAACTTTTTTATACTGTAAAAAATCAGCTTTTTCCATGAGAGAATGGAAAAGCCTATTTTTCTTTGTCAAGCAGGGCAGCCTTCTTTCTTTTTTTCCTCCCCCCCCATCCCCTTTGAGGCTCTTCCAGCCAATTCACTGTTATTCTTCACACACAACAGCATCAAAAGTAGCATTCAAAGAAAGGAAGTAGAAAAAGATAAATTGCTGAAAATAAAGCCTGCTACTGGAAAATGTGCTTTCAAAGTTTCTGCAAGACTGTAAAGTCTATTTTTCCCCAGTGATACTAGATTGTGAGAAAAATGGTATGGACAAACCTGTCTAGAGATTAATCTTTTTCAAAGCTACTGCATACAAAGGTATTTTTACGTAAATGTCATTCATGCTTAAAAAGATAATCCTTTTAGAGTCGCTATGTAGCTGAGAGTGGTATTTTCTAAATTAAAATTTAATTGCAATTTATATTTATACATATCCAGACGCAAATATCACTTCAAATAATTTTCTCATTAGCAAATAGTCTTAATTTTTTTTTAGTTCCTAAAATAAAGACTATTTGCTCTACACGAATACCAATACCCCATGAACCTCTTTCATTTTTTCATTTCTATTGTACAGTATCCCTGAATTTCATTCTGATGTTAATTGATTTCTTTATGAATACTGAAATTGCCCTGCCACCCTAGTGCTTTTTGCATACACCCTGTCACTGCTAATAAGGTACATCTGGGAGTACGGTTGTATTCTAGCAGAATTGCACTGTCCTTAAGGTGGATGGTAACACAATTTGTGTCGCAAGCACAGTTTGTGGGTAGAAAGGAGTGCTAATCTCAGCCTGGTGTTTTCATCAAATTAAACTAAATTGACAAAAGATTTTTCAAACGGCCACAGTTCGTATTTTCTCATTGAGTGGGAATATGCTTTTTTGGGGGGATGAAAAGACTGAAAATAAACTTCCTTCTCACGCCAGTTTACATGTCTGTATTTCTTACTCTGTTGCACGGTTGAATTGAAGAGAAAACGATGGCTTCTTTCAGAGGTTTTCTCCTGGTGCTTCGTCTCGAGGGGTACTAATTGCGCTGTCTGGGGCGCTGTGTTTGTGGGGCTGGGCTCTCCTTGGCCTCGCTGCATCTGTGTTTACATCTCTCCTGTGACCGGTCAGAGGCCTGAGCTAGAGCATTTCAGCCCCTTTCAAAACCCCGTCCTGGAGGGGTTTAACCAAACCCTGCGTCACTGAGATCGGTTACTCCCAGGAGTTGATCCTGCTCAATTTCTACTTTCCACTGACATTTTGACATAAATAGGCAGGCAGCCCTGCACTGGTCTGGAGATAGGAGGGCTGAAAAAAGTGTGAATTCAAACAACTGTTGATAAATTGCTCTACGAGGCCTTCACTATTAATTTCTGTCAGTAGACAGTAAAATGGCAATGGCTGCTCAGCATTGTTCCAAAAACAACACTTCCTGCGACAGGGCAGACCACACTACGCTGACAGATTGGAATCGGTCGTGCTCAATTGGCTATTGAGTGCTATCTAAAATTATACAGCTGGTGTTGAACGGGGGTATTGTTCTCCCTCCACGTTATGAAGCTAAGCCCCACATAAATAACAAAGAGGGGATCATGCCCACATATCTCCTCACCAGAGCAGATGGGCCTTTGTAGCCTGCCTCTGGCAGGATTTGCCTTTTGTGAAAGTATTTCCATACATTTCCTTCTCTGAGCCTTTCCCGTTGGTTTCAGCTCTCAAAGCGGGTGACAACCTATAGGTCTGATTTGGTACATGAGGTTGACTTAGAACCTGACAAATGGAGATGGCTGAACATGTTTTTAGAGGAAAAGCACCACATTCTTTTTATTATTTTCCGTGGCCTTTGGATACCTAAGAAGATATATAAGGTAGGGCCTGAGGACAGAAGATAGCTTGGTTTGGAAAGCAATGGAAAACATTCAACTGGCTGGTGGATGCAGATGTAGCTGTCATCCTTCCCACCACAGACCATAGACAGAAAACAAGATAATGCAGATGGGATTGTACTGTCTTCCTGGCCAGGTTTTATGCAGAAAAAAGACCAAACTTGCAAGCTGACACACGGATACGACTGGCAGTGGGTTTAGGATGCATACTGAAATTTGCAAGATTAATTCACTAAACTGTTAAAGTAGTGCTTATCATCAAAGTGCTTGTTAAAACAACGGGATTACAGAATTTAAGGACTGAAGTACAAGTTATCAAAAACTCACTTGGTAAGTCCCAGGAAAAGCATTAGACAAAACGGCTACACTGATGTGCAGCACGGTGCTTACCCTGCGATCCTGAAGAAATCCACCAAGTGCCCCAATTAACTTTCCTGTATGTTAATTATAGTAAGGTACTTTATGATTAGTGTTTGCAAAATGAGCCTTCAGACTGAATGTGCTAGATACTAGTATCTATCAAATGTAGTATTAATACTCGTCCTTCATCCACTGCGGTTGCTCACAATCCACTAATATGGACTGTGATGTCTGTGAAGGTTCTGGAGCCAGAAAGAGCCCCACAACACAAGTGCTGTACTCTGACTTGGGAAATCCACCCTGCTGAGAAGTCGTGTGTTAGAAAAACATCTCAGCAGGATTAATCCCTCAATTAATTTAGTAGCAGCAGTGCTGTGTTTCTTGTTTGGGTCTATACTACGGATTGTCTATAGGTTTATCCACTTGTGTGGCACCACCTTGAGAAGCTCTCTCTCATGCTGCACTGGACGGTGTAGAGTTGCTCTTAATAAACTTCTACTAAGGCTAAGCTAGCATTGCACATCATTTTCAAGCAACAAATTGTGAATTAGATCTTGATTTTGGACATGTGCCCATCCAGACAGCAAAACTCGGTGTTTTATGGAGGGTTTGTTCGATCTAAAATTCCAGCAGTCGGTAGTAGGTCGCTAATTATAAGGGAAGCCAGTGACCTTCCCTCTTAGCCTAAGGGTTTAAGATTGCTTTGTGAGAGTGTAAGAGGCAAACAGAACTTGTGCCAGAGATGGGGAAAGTACAGAGTCAGGCAATTAAACAGGCCCGTTCTCAACTCCTCCTGTGTGGAGCTGTTGGCTTACCCTTAGAGAAGTCCAAAGCCAGGTGATGCAAACAAAGAAACACAGCGTCTGGAAATGTTCAGGAGATTGAAGCTTTAGATTAAGAGTTGAAAAAATGGAACTGACATTCACATGCCTTCTCTCTCATATCCATGTTTTTTTAACAGACTTCCCCTCAAGGGCTCTTTAGTACTGATTCCTGCAGTAACGCCATTTGGCAATTGCTGCTTAAAAATGTTGTGACACCACGTGAAAATCTTCCAGTAACATTCTTGGGAGATATAATTTTGTTTCTTTTCCATGTACCTCTCCCAACTTCTTTCAGGGTTAGACATTTGTATGGAAATGAGTTTTACTCTTTAGAGCTCTGTTTTCTTCAAAGTTTTGTCCCACAATGAACCCTCTAATTGGAAAATGCAGAGGCCACCGTCATAGATGCAAATGAGTTGACTTCACAGGCAAATAACTATGGCAATTACCAGCACATACAATTACATAATTTGCACCAACAACTGTGCCGATTATACAGCTCAGCTGGGCATGTAATTGTTCACATATAGTGAATATGCAATTACATACTTGAGTGATATAGGATTTTCCCTTTGGAGTTAATCTTTTCCTGTTGCTTATTGTGCATATAAATTAATACGTGTATATTCTTGGTGAGAAAAGAATGTGGTGACTGCTTATATCCTCACGGTTATTTTCTACAAAAATTATGAACTGGTCAAAAATCACATAACTTGGACCAAATTTATCATATCCTGGATCAATTAAGTTCTGTGATTTCAGGTGAAGACCAATTAGTGGCAAATTGGAAACTCAAACAATAATTGTCTTAACTTCATATATGCACTTCTAAAATAAAATAAATATAAACAATTATTAATAAAGATACAGAAAATATACTGGTGGGGGTTTTGTGTCATAAATCATAACGTACAGCAAAGGAAAACGTCAGGGATCTTAGTTAAAAAATGTTATTTATATGAAATAGAAATATTTGTCACAGCAGTATTACTTTAATAAATAAGGTGACGGCAATGAATTGTGCATTTTAAAAGGCACTTGAGAGTTTCCTGGAAGTTTCCACTGCCCAAAAGATCAGCCCTGCATTATATATAATTGCAAAAGTTTTGCTGTGATGACGAGAAAGAATCCTATGTTCAGAAGGCATAGCAAGGATGTGTTTGATTTTACAGTAAAACTGACATTTGCTTCTGGAAAGCAGGAAATATTGAGCAGACTCTCACTGCTAAGCTACTGTTGATCCCTACTGCATTACCCAAATGTACTAAAAAGTGAGGACAATAAGGACGCTTTGATTACAAATTGACTAGATAGAACAGATTATGAATTAGGTACAAGAAAATGAGAGGAGCTTAATTTGAAGAGAAAAAAAGACTCAGTCTTGCTGGATAGTCCTGCTTCTAAAAAATAAAAGAGCCAGACAGTATTGCACTTCTCATGCTGTCTGTCAATAGAAATTTAATGCTACCTTTGGATCTAAGAATTAGAAAGTGGATATGCTTAAGGATCTTTAAATACCCAGTCTGAATTTCTACCGCTGTGGTATATAAACGCATCCAGGTGAACAGCTGAAATTTGGTACAAAATTCTGCAAGAAAATGAAATGTGAAGTGTTCATTGTGGCCATGATCATGGTGAGGTTATTTCCTTCATACAGAACTGTCACAAGAATGAACTACAGCTAAAGACCACTAAATCACCACCCTAAAGGTGTTGCCTGGTATTGATTGACAAGCATTCACATCATCTGCCCAGACGTTTGATCCTAACTTTTAGCTCCTATTTGAAAAATTCTTGGCTTGACTCGACTTTCAGGGAGACAGCTATCTTGCTGGACCTGGAGAATGACGTCGTATTCTGCTTATCATGCAAGCTTTCTCATTACACCAGGCTTCTCAGACCTCTTGGAGGATGCATGACCGTTCCTCAGTTTTGCTGAGTCCTGGCCTTTGTTCTGCATGAAATACAACATGATAAGCAGAGTTACTAATCTAAAAAACAATCTTGAAGGAGAAAAGAAGAATATTTATGTGGAGAACCATCAGAGCACCCTTACTTATGGTGAAGTTTGCCTGAGAATGTACTGGGTCAGCTCTCACTTTTGATACAAGTCAGAACAAAGCCAGTTGTCACAGTACCTGAACGGTTATTTTTAACAATTATTTTATGATTTATTCTCTCCATATAGAAAAAAAGAGAGGCAGAAATCATCACTTCTAACATCCTATAGCATGACCCCCAGGCAAAGTATCTGATGTCTTTTGGTGCAAATTATATTAGCAAAGGGTCTGCTGGGAAAAGGTTCATTGCATCGTGTCATTCATAACTAAGCTCTTCCCCACCTTCAAAACAAAAACCAACTCAGGAGTCATTTCAGTCCTTAGAACCAACCTGGACTGGATCCAAATAAGCAAACAGAGGCCTTGGATATTATATGGCATAAAAAAGCCATCAGGTTTGCCACCATTATTAGAGATGAAAGTTCAGTTTCAGCAATGAGATGTTACGGTGAGTAAGAAAACCATGATGGGCATATTGGCACGTCTCTGCTACTGCTGTAATTAGGCCAATCACAATAAATAGTTGCCGAGTGTTTCTCTGTTTAAAAAATGTCATTAGATTGGACCTTCTGCTGGCTTTTAGGCTTTTCATCATGATTAAAAAAGGCTGGACTGGAAGCAGACTACTTAGGCTAACAGTGGTGCTGTTTTCAAGGATGAGGAAGATGGGGAGGAAAGGAGCCAACTGTGCATCTACAAAGCCAGCTGAATGACAAATGTTCCCTGAACCATTTCATACATTACAATCCTAATGAAAATGAATGGAAAGCTAACCCATGCTGCTTTCATTGGCTTACATAAATATATAAATACACCTCTTAAATATAAAGGTATACAATAGAAAGTGTTCCATTATAATTTAGTGTCTTGTATTCTGTTTCATGTTCAGAAGTGAAAATAGCTTAGATAAGATTTCATAGAAAGAGCTATGCTTTACCCAGTTCAATTCTATAGGACTTTCTCATTGTTTTATATCATTGTTTATTATATATTTACAAAATCTAACTTCAGTGGGTTTAAAATGAAAGCTGAGGATACAATCCAAATCTGACTGAAGCTTACAAGAGTCTGGCAGAAACAAAAATTACATCTTATGACTAATTCTTCAGCAATATAAATCAAAGTTACCCCACAACATTGCCCAGTGTAAGATGCAATTTCTTGTGCAACACAAGACATGCAAAAATGCCACAAACCAACCTTGCATCAAGGGACTTTGAGCATTTCACTGTTACACATAACCATCTATGCCTTATTTTAATTTTTATTTTATTGTTGCACCCAAACTGATATTTCCCTTTGTTATTGTCGTGGTTCTGACCTAATCAGAAAAAGATTGAAAAGGTACCCCCCTCTCCCTTTAAGAAAAAAAGAGGAGATGAAGAAATTAAAGAGATTCTGGAATTTAGAAAAAAACTAAACTTATTTTAATGAAAACATAAATAATAATAATACAATAAATAATTAAAAGAAATTTAGAAAAAAGGGAAAAAAAGGTATACAGTATATACAAAACCATATCAAGCTTTCAGGATGACAACCAGGTCACTAGCAGGCTTCGGGAAAAGTCCCAGACTAGACTCGGTGAGCAACAGGAGCTGGATTCCAGNTAATTTCAAAGTTTAGTTAGTTAGAAGAGGCCCAGCTAAAAAAGTAAAATTGTAAAAACAGAAAATTGGTTCATTTTACCTCAAACCAGGACAGCTATGTTTAAGTTTGTAGGGTTTTAAAAATGTAGTCATGGACACAGCAGAGATGAAAGACTGTCATTCATAACACCCAAACCTGGGGTACAATATCCAGTTTATCTCCCTTATGCAGCAGACAAGCTTCTTCATCAACAGACGTCCTTGCTGGGAGCTACAGAGGTGCCCGCTCCAGCGGTGGTAGCTGTGCAGAGCAAAGCAAGGTTTGGTGAGCCTCTGAGCCATTAAAATCACAAGCAGAACACTTGGTGGTGCATTTAATTTCCTTCCTGTTCTTTTCTTCCCTCCAGTTTTCCACTGAATTCTTCTCCTCCTCCTCCTCCTCTCTTTCCTTCTGTCATCTCTTCCTCTGAACACCAATAGCTGTTTCTGGAAAATGTGTTTTTAGTACCTATAGGGAGAGATCTCTGTTTCCCAAAGGGAATCTCTATTTCATTGCAGCGTCTCCTGTAAGAATTTGCCTCTGTGTTTTTCAATAACGGCTTCTTCTTTCTGTGCTTCTTTTGCTTCTTTTTTGACTAGCTTTTCCAATATTCCTAAATTCTTCCTGCCAACCAGCCCACTATGCTATATTTTCTGCAGTATTTCCAGGTCAAGGTTTAAATGGCAATGGATTAGCAGGAATAAGTTTAAATGCCGTAATGTCAGTGAGAACCATAGATAGGCACAGGGTGAATGAGCCCTAAGTGAAACACTACCCTTCTTGAAAAGAGAAAAAAAAGATTAAACCCATTTTGAATCTAGATGCTGCCATCATGAGAAGGGTGTCACTAATTACAAAATTTCTCCAGAGTGCTCTGTAAATCTCCAGGCCTCACAAATGTCAGGTGTAAGCCTTAAAGATTGTTGCCCCTTGGTTTCTCCATTAGATTCAATAAAAACCACATTGCGTTCTTTGTTACGTGCCCCTCTACTTAAAAAATGTTGGCTGATGATACCATCTGGTTGCATTGTACAGATCTACTAAATGAAACATTCCTGTACTGGCATCACCTAAAGGCAAAAGATATCTTAATGTATTATCCACTGTTCAGAAATTTTATCCCCGAGATAGCAGCATGACAAAAGGATTATCACTGAATCACGTCAGATATTCTCTTTGGAAGTTTTATATCTCTAATCGTACTAGAAGGCTATAATTGGAGATGACCTATGCAGTCAGGATTGTATCCGTAGCACCTTAGAAGTGTGAGGAAAACACACAGATTGTAATTAAGACTTTCTGTTGTACCCTGAGAGCTGTTAACATGTTGTGGGTAGGTGCATTTATTATGTGTTGCAAGGAGACTGAAGCTTCTTGACAAGATGTGGTCTCTATGGTAATAAGGATAAATATGAATTCGGCATATTAGGTGGTGAAAAAAATACCACAATTTTAGGTTCAGAGGACAAAGGAGATAAAGAAGTTATAGGCAGCATATTTACTTGGTTTTAATTCTTCTGTTTATAATGTGTTATCTTAGTTATTTGGGTCACTGCAGGTCTAAAATGAATAAAACTACAAAATCCCCTACTCAAAGTAAATTATGGACTAAGCTCCTGGAGTTCTTCAGAAAGTGTATAGTGTAGTTTTTGGGTTAATCGTATTGGGGATACCTTTTCTTACTTCAACACATAGCACATCATGAATTTTGCATGTATGGCAAGAGGTTTCAAACATGTTCATCTACTCCCAGATACGTTTGTGGTTTATCCGTGTTCACCCACTAGTTCCATTCCAGATTTTTGCAATCATCTCTCCCTTTTGTCATACTGTACAAATTCTTGAAGTCAAATGCCTATCTTCACATGTTTTGATTAATATGGGAGGTGGATCTTCTCTAACACTGGAGAGATTTGTATTATACCCATAGTCTTTTTTCTGTTTTGCAGTACAACAAACCAAACAAACGGAAAGTCAAACAAAAACTCCTTC
The DNA here is from genome assembly GCA_013398155.1 of Pedionomus torquatus. Taxonomy (NCBI): domain Eukaryota; kingdom Metazoa; phylum Chordata; class Aves; order Charadriiformes; family Pedionomidae; genus Pedionomus; species Pedionomus torquatus. The sequence continues at coordinate 116,958 of VZRU01000200.1, forward strand.
AGTTCTCCCACAGATCTTTTCCAAATGTATCTCAGGGGAAGGGCTTGAGTTTTCCAGTCCCTCACCCCCTTCCTGTACTGTCTGCTTACAATCTAACTTTCTTCATTAACTGGAAAAGGAGATTAGCTTCTTCTTCAGCTATTCACACTTTCATCCACAAACACTGTTTATCTTATTTCCTTAGTGAAAATGTACAGAGTTTGACAACATGTGCTCTAATTTGAATATTATTCCTCTCTCACTTTATCCTGAGCTTTGACAGTGGAAGTCCTATCGTCTCACCTCTTCAGTGCCTCTGCAGCTATTTCCAGGAGGCAGAGGTACCTCTCTTCTTGGTCAAGAAACAGGATTGGGAAAAATCTGTATCTCTTGAAGGTCTCCTGTACATACTTCAGTGGAAAGAAAAAAAAACTTTGATTCAGTATGGCATGAACCTCTTCCTTCCTGTCCCTTTACAGCCTAAAACGAGCACACCATGATGACAAAATATTTTCAGCTTTTAGTTAAAAACAAAACAAAACAAAACCAACCAAACAAAAAATGTTTCAATCATCAAAATTAGATAAAAGTAATGAAAATATGAAAGCAAAAATGTGTCAAAAGCCAAAAGGCAACTCCTCCTCCAAAAAAAATTCTTCAATGTGCCTTTTCTAATCACCGCCTTTAAGTCAATCTCAATTTTTTGGAAAACTTTAGTACAGCAGTAGTATGGACAATTGTCTGGAAAAATTCTGCATTTGCAGGTTTCTTACCTTTAATTACATTTCTTAGTGCAGTGTTTCCTTAGAATATTTTCCTGGGCCATCTCACTGAGACTGGCCATGCGGGGCTTTAACATAGTTATTTTGTTAGTGATGATTAGTTGCATATCCATGCCCTTCTTCTTTTTTTTTTTTCTTTTTTTTTCACTTCATTTCAACTGGTGAGCATCTTATCTGATGTGTAAAGCATGGGTTAATCTGAGAAAAACAAACTAAACCAGAAAGAAATTAGAGCACCCCAGAGAAGTGAGGGCAACCAGGGTCTTTTATTTCTTGTTTTCAAACGTGCCAGATTTTCCCATACATTCTGTTCCCAAAACAGAATCTGCAGCCTGACTTCTTTTTCTCTTTTAATCAGAAATATCAATGTGATTTCCTAAGCAGGGACATGATCTTTAGTCCTCAGCCAGTGCCTGAATCCTCTTCACAATGATCAATGAGCTCTCTTTGGTAAGCAGGTGTCAATGGAGCTTCTTGTTCTTCCTTTAATTATAAAATTGGAAAAAAAAAAAAAAAGAAAAAAGGAGAGAGAAAAAGGAAAACAAAAAGGAAAAAAGGAGAAGGAAAAGGAAAGGGAAAAGGAAAAGGAAAAGGAAAAGGAAAAGGAAAAGGAAAAGGAAAAGGAAAAGGAAAAAAGGAAAAGGAGAGAAGAGAAAGAAGAAAAGAAAGAAAAAAGAAAAAGGAAAACAGAAAAAAAAAAGAAAAAGAAAAAGAAAAAGAAAAAGAAAAAGAAAAAGAAAAAGAAAAAGAAAAAGAAAAAGAAAAAGAAAAAGAAAAAGAAAAAGAAAAAGAAAAGGAAAAGGAAAAGGAAAAAGAAAAAGAAAAAAAGAAAAAGAGAAGAAAAAGAAATGGGGATGGAAACAGTAAGGAACTTAAATATCACTTTGCTTTGGCCCAGCAAGTTGTCTGTTGGAGCCTCTCTGCTTCCTGCCCCCACCCCCCCATTTGAATTTCTACCCTCCGACTCAGTCTGGATGTGGACGTGAGTTTTCACTGAGCTCACTGCAGAACAGAGGCCCAGATGCCTGAGAGAGAAAAGGAAAAGTCTTGGCAGATTGCTAACATATCAAGTGTTAATGAATACAGTTCTCTAATTAGAAATGTCTGCAAGAACTGAGTAATGGGATCCTTTGAAAATGTGACAGTTTTTAATTTCTTTTGTTAGCAGAGTTTATACTTTTCTGAATTAAAGCTTTTATCAAACTGGCATCAGACTTTAGGAATGACAATAATACTTGAAATATAAATAGAGTTTCTTTTGAAATCACTAGCAAAGCTAATATTTTATTGAAATTCTGAGTTTCTGGACTTTATTAGGTTAATAGATATAATTTAAGAACCCTTTTTTTTCCCCTCCTTGTTTTCTTTCGCTGTTTTAAAAAAAATCCTAATGAGTGTAAGATTGGCTGGCTGGAATTTGCTAGCTAATTTTCAGAAACATCTTGACTTTTTTTTTTTATTTAATTTCAAATGTAATACCTCCCCAGATGGCAGACTTTGTAATTCATGGCATCGGTTCAAAAAGGTATATTAACTGCCTCTAAACTGCTTAGCATCAAGCATTTACTGGACTTAATCATGAATTGACTTAATATTAATTAAAATGAGTCCCTTCCTCAGCGTGAAGGTTCAGGAGATGCAGATGGTTTTACTTCTGTGCACCCGTCTCCATTTTATTCCAAATGCCCCAAAAACAGAACAAAATGCTAAAGTCCCGGAGCAGCACATAAACACTCTATGTCCCTTGAAGTCCTCTAAAGGAGCCTGAAAAGGATGGTTTCTTTCATTCTTGGCCAAACAGTGATAGACAAACAGGTAAAAAGGCAAGGAGAAAAATACCATTTACTCACTGTAGCAGCAGGAAATCAAGCAAAGAAAATAAACAGGGTTTGAATCCTGGGCCTTTAACCTGCTAGTCAGACAGTTTTCTACAGTTTCATTCTGTGCACATTTGTGTGCTGGTAAATGATGAAGGGGAGGTAGAGGAACTGAAGGCTTGTGGGATCCCTGGGACTCCCACAGCTACGAGCACAGCTGTACAAACACACGCAAGCTTTGTTAAGGTAGGGTGGGCAATAGGCTGAAACTGCTGAGCTGATTTGACCTATAAATCCCTTGCAAAAGCTCTGCCTGAGAGAAAGCCAGAAGTTATGTGTAAATGTTTTACCCAGCCAGTTGTTTTGGTCCTCTTCCGAATATACATAAAACCTCTAACATCCTCCTGGTTAGATAATTTTGTAAGTGGAGGCTTTGAACATCCTGCTGAATTGCTGATTACCTGGGGTGGGGGGAGGAAAGGGGAGGGATCTGTGGGTGGATGGAGGAACTAATAACTCAGGAACTCATTCAAATGAATGTAGAGTTTTAAAGGGTACGTGATATATCACATAAGCTGACGTAGGGCTAATGGCTACAGGAAGTCTATAATAAAGAGAATGCGACATCCAGCAGCTTGTTTGGAGGGGAAGGATGATATGAATTGGGCAGATTAGTAACAGGAAGATTAGATTAATTATTTTGAGTTGGACTGATACAGTCTCTCTCTTTCCTTCCTCCCCCAGCCTCCCTCAGCCGATCTCCTGCTGCTCATTTGCAGATATGATCTCATGCGAGGACACAGCATCACAACCCTGCACTGTCCCGAGTGCCTGTGGACAAGCCATAGCAGAGCCAATCCCCAATAACACTTGCCATGCAAATCACAAAACCATCAGCACCCTTCCCGAAGAAAAGAAAAATAGGGAATCTTTCTCAGACTTCTTTTTTTTTTTTTTCCCTTTGCAAACATTTCTGAACTCTGTATGACCTCCTTTACGACTGAATCCGAGCACCTCTAAATACATAGCAAATGTAGACAGTAGAAAGCAGGGTAGCACATCACAAACTGAAGGAAGCTAAAGGGAATAACGAGAAGGGAAACAAACAAAGCTGAAGGTGAAAATTAGGCAGCCTAAACCAGAGAAAGTTGAAATAAAACATACGGATCGGAATATTAAATGTAGTGTGGACTGTGCAACCTGCCCCCATTTTCTTCTCCTCCACTGTCCTTCCCACCACCTAAAATCCAGTTAAACTACAGGGGGATAATATCACACTTGGGATGTATGAAACCAAATCAATGAGAGCAATGGGAGTAACGTCACTCCTGTAAATGATCAAAATCTACCAATTACAGGGAGGTGTTAATCCTCATCAGACCTGTTTGCTGCCGTGGCAGCATTTGAAGTAAAGCTGCTCTGGAAGTGTTAGGCGAGCAGCTATTCACATAGTGTTTGTAGGAGTGAAGGTAAAAAATCCAGCAAATGTTGGGTGATGAGCCCAAAATTCCCTGCATTAGTTCTGCTGCTGGAGCTTTTCTCATGTGACTTTCACCATGTCTAGACCTCCTCAGTGATCTGATAACTCAGTAATTGGAATTGGCTGCCTTTTATGCTGTATATTTTTATGCTCTATGACAGAGGAAATCAGAGTTAAAATATTGCTGTATTTGTACTTGCTTTAGCTGGTAAATGAAGCACATTCCTAGATAAGTAAAGAACTACATCTTCTGAGCTGATCTTGCCAGGAAGGATCACAAATGCACAAAGTTTTCAGGATCGAGTCCTGGAAGCCAAAAAATCTATGGCAAGTCAACAACACAGGTGCTTGAGGTATGTTGGGGTTTGCCCTTTTCTATCTCTAGAAATATAGTTTCATAAATACAGATCATACATTGAATGGCTATTCTGATCATTGAGAGATTGTCTTTCTCTCTCTGGGTTTTAAATCAACAGACTCAAAGTCTAAAGCTTCTCAAAAGCCAGTTTGCTTCCTTTGAGGTTTCCCATTTTCTGCTATGGCACTGAGGAAAGACAGAGGTAAGAGGGGAGATGGGAGACAAGTCCCAGCAGCACTTGGACCAGCTGTCTAAGTACTTCCTTAAGCAAATTAGGCAGTGAGGCTGTGGTCATTTTTCCACTGCACCCTATTTCTGATTAAAGGCTGGAGGCTGTGCCTTGGGTTAGTCCTGCAGAGATCAGTGCCCTCTAGAACCATCTACAGTTACAGAGGAGGTAAAAGGCAGCATTGTCTCTGCAGAACCTACTGAAAGGTGCCATTTGGAGTTTCTGCAAAGCAAAGGGACTCTTGGGTTTTGCAGGTAAAATGTACAAATTAACAACAGGCTGCTCAGAGAGGCTGTGAAATTCCATGCTTGAAAATATTCAAAACACAACTGGCTGCAGCCTCAAGAGAGCTGCTGTAGCTGGACTTGCTCTGCACAGGGGGTTGGATGAGGCCATCTCCAGAGGTGCCAGCCAGCCTCAGCCCTGCTGTGAGCCTGTCACTCTGTGAACAGTAAACTGTGTTTCCTTAGGCTTGACACGCTGCAGCGTGAGTGACTGAGCTTCAAAAGAAGAAAACAGGGGTACAAAAAGAGGGCCACTCTTTCTCACTGGAACTGTGAGACTCCTCTACACCATCAGTCAGCCATTTGCCATGCATATGGCCCTGCCTAACATTGCTGTTTGCCTGGGCAAGCAGGACCTCCCACAGAATCACAGAATGATATGGGGTTGGAAGGGAGATCATCTAGATCCCCCTGCCAAAGCAGGTCCACCCGGAGCAGGTTGCACAGGAGCATGTTCAGGTGGGTTTTGAATGTCTCCAGAGACAGAGATGCCACCACCTCTTTGGGCAGCCTCTTCCAGTGTTTTGCCACCCTCAAAGTAAAGAAGTTCCTCCTCATGTTTAGATGGAACTTTCTATGTTCACGTTTGTGCCCGTTACCTTTTATCCTGCCCCTGGGCACCACTGAAAAAAGACAGGCCCCATCCTCTTGATCCCCACCCTTTAAGTGTTTATGGGTGTTGATCAGATCCTCCCTCAGCCTTCTCTTCTCCAGACTAAAAGGACCCCATACAGTGGCCATGAGCTGTGGGCTCAGTCAAAACAGGTAGGACTGAGGAAGCCTGAGATATCACCAGCAATAGCATGGCCTTTTGATCGTTTGCTTTCCCTCAGAATGATCATGATCTGGTCATAAAGCACAGCAAAATGTAATAATAGCAATACTTTAATAATTATAGGGCTTTTTTCACTATTTTTTCTTTTTGGCCACACAGAAAGTGTCCTGTCCAGAAGAACAAACAATGGAAATTTGTGTAGCATGGAGAGCAAATCATGAGGTTCCAACTACGCCCCTGATCATACAAGGAATTCTGTTCTATTGAAACACCTTCCTGGCTCTCGGCTCAGACCTGTGAACACTTCAGCAGATGGCATCTGCACAATTGCAGTTGAAACTCTCCAACAGAACCAGTAAATATTATACTGCTAACTCCTTTCAAAATGTGCCAGGGCACAGGAGGCAAGAAATTAATGACATATTGCAAATTTCCAGCATAATCTTTTTATGCTATATGTAATGTTTTACTAAAGTCTTAGCTTTGTGTTGTACTAAGAAAATGAAAACATTTGAGGAGGTGTAACCTCATGATAACATTAAAATATAGGCCCAGCATAAAATTGTCAGCTGAAATTTCAGTTTCAAGCCTATAATGGTGCATATACTACCATGAATTCCATTGATCTCTGAAAAGTGTTACCAAATGCTGCCTGACAAAGACAGGTTACTTACCAATGGAAATCAGTACTTACTGCTAATCTGAAAAAACAAAGGCCAAATGAGGGTAGATTACTTTTTTTTTTTCCCCACTTACCTTTCTTTGTTTCACTAAAGGTTCAAAAAGCCTATTTATAATACAAAATAATTTACAGCTGGTGGACCTGAACTTGCACTTCATACACAGCCCAGTGAGCTTCCAGAAGATGAGTCTATTTTCTCAGTCACAGAAAACAAGGGTGAAATTTTGGTCCATCAAAAGCTAATGCAAAAGTCACAATGACTTCTCTGGAGCCAGGATTTCATCCAATATATATACCTGTATTTCTGTTTTAAACTACCATCAATAGAGATACGGTGGTCTTATTTGTAGCCACTGAATATCCTCACAAAATGGAAAATACCCCAGTTACTTATTTCATAGTCTTGGTGGAGAATACTTAGCTTGTAATTTGCGGTGGGTTTGCAGTTCATGCCTAGTGGAAACTGCTCTAGGTTGAGGAATCAGAGCCTTTGTCCAGAAAAAATACACACATTGGTTCCAAATACGGACTCTGAGAGCTTAGGAGGAAAATTTTTATTGTGTGGCCATTAATAACCTTGTACATTGATCTGTTCTTCTCATTTGGGAGTTTCCCTGTGGAGGAGAAAGTACTCATATGAATATTCATAGAGAACCTAGCTCAAATGGCTTGTAGATACTATCAAAAGAAAGGTTTGCTGTTTTATTTCAAGTGCAAACATGAAAATATAGTTTTTGGCAGTATTTATCTAATTGTCATGAAAAGACAGCTTTTTCTTTTTTCTTTTCTTTTTTTTTTTCTTTTTTTTTTCTTTTTTCTTTTTTTATTCCCCAGCCTGAAGCAATCTGTAGCACTATAAATCCTACTGATAAGGAACTTGAAATACAGATTTTTCTTTCTAAATCCTGAAAGTATTTCTTAGAAATGCACGATAAAAACTCGTCACTGTTTTGTAGCATGTCCCCAAGTGAGGATTTTCTTCTGTTTCTTAAGGCTGTTCCTTTGTTACTCTGCTGCAATCACATCTATCAGCTGGTGTGCTTCATTCTTCTTAAGCAATTGATTGAAGACAGGAAGTTACTTTGTTTATAGAAATGATAAGTTAGGTCTCTAGAAGTGCTATAAAACAACAGATAGTGAGTCGATCATGTTAAAAGTATTTTAACATTTTTCAAGGGTCAAGTTTCAAATAAGAAGTGGTGTTTTCCTTGGGGAACTTTAGCTTGACCAAATCACTCAAATTATTTGAAGCTCTCCCTGAGATCCATGTGCTTCTCTACACTGTTAATCTCCCGTCTACTTTGATGTTTCACCATGACTAAGCTATATGAGGTCCCCAAGCATTTTTTTAGATGAGTCTGAATGCTAATAAAAGATGAGAATGTAAAATGATGCTTTCAACTGGTAACTTGTTCAGAAAATGTGCTGACAGTATAACTGAACACAGGACACAGTATTAGTGTATTTACATAAGTCTTATCTAAGCCTCCTTTCTTCCAAATGCATGAGCAGCCTGTGTTACTCTCCTGCATATCCCCACAATGTTTGTCCATATTGTTCTAGAAATATTTTTCCAAGACATTATAAAGAAATCTAGATGTTTTAGTTTAACTGTTTAACTGCTGTCAAAAAGATGGTATTTATGCAGGCTTATCGCAGAATCCTGCTACCTGCTTGATACTTACTCATTTTGTCACCTGCAGCTCTGAAGAAAGCACCTTCAACTAGATTGGTTTTCCGGCCTGTGAGAAATAGAATCATAGAATGTTTAGAGTTGGAAGGGACCTTAAAGATCATCCAGTTCCAATCCCCCTGCCATGGGCAGGGACACCTCCCACCAGACCAGGTTGCTCAAAGCCCATCAAGCCTGGCCTTAAATACTTCCAGGGATGGGGCATCCACAACTTCTCTGG
>VZRU01000200.1:138468-150382 GCA_013398155.1 Pedionomus torquatus
AAAAAAAAAAAAAAAAAAAAAAGAAAGATCCCTCAGTCAGGTTTACGATACAGTAGTAGGCTCCCTCCTGTCTCTTTCCACTCTCTTTCAAGCACGGTAGCTGCCAGCTCTTTGTCACCAAGATAGACACAGGAGGAGGGATGTTTCTAGACACAGGAAATTTAGAGCTCAAAATAAACTGGGGGTAAATTTCCAATGCATTAAATGTCCATCACTCATCCTTTGGTAACTACTTGGTCTTCAATACAAAGTGCCTGGAGATTGTTAGTATTATCTATTGGGAATGATCTCTGGCCCATTTTAATATCCAGACTGGAGTCTAGGATGTGTTCAAGTTGGATCTCTGGTAACATGCATCTGCGTTGAACTGAAATGGCAGTTCTGTTTTCCTGGCAAATCCTGCAAGAGAAAGCAAGTGTTGATATGTCCCAAAGTGGAAGACTTCAACCTGGCACACAGAGACACTGCTTTGTCCTGCTAGCTTGAGCCAGAATGCGTACAGCTTGGCTCTGTCATAGCCTGTTGACAAATCAATAGCAAAGAATAGCACAAATCCTACGAGGAGGTCTTCTGGCCTTGGACAGACCTTGGAAAAAGAGTCCAGCCTTGCTTCTGATCTGCTGAGTGAACACAGGCAAGTCACTTCTCTGCTATGTGCAGCAGCTTTTTGTCTCTCAGCTAAGTGTTGTGATGATGTCTATAGCAACCCGCTTAGAGAGTGCCCTAACATTTGCAAAAGTGCTACAGAGAAGGAACATGCTAGTCATCGACCCTCTTTCATTGTTAAATAAATTAAACTACATTACATTTATGATTATATTATTTTATAATCTCCCCAGTACTAGAGAGGTCTGTCAAAGCAGAGAATTAAACAATAATGTATTTTTAATACAACACGTAAACCTTAGGTCCATGCACAAAAAGACAGGAGGAAAAGGCAGAAGTCCCAAAATGGGGTTGAAGTGGATATGAAGCAAGATCTCACTTCATGGGCTGTCACCCCATGTCAAGAGTTGTGAAGAGACAAGGAACCAAGTGCAGGGTTTGTCCTCCACAGGTTCCTGGCAACAGTTGGTTTCCAGGCTTTGCTGGCCCATGGGCAACTGTACATAGAAAAAAATGTGGTGAAGGAATCATCGTATTTCACTCCCTGGCAGCTTTACTTAAACTATGTCCCTCTGCTGTGAACTGGAAATTGAGTCTAGTACACAGTGTTATGTTTCAAGCCATGGGTTGTCAAAGATGCTGAGAGCATTTTTCTGTCATGAATACCTGCAAAGTCTCCATCTTTCAGAGAATTCAACGTTTTTATCCTCAGTCTGCTGTAGCTACTGCAGTCCTGGTACAACAGGGTGGGAGAGAAGAGGGAGGCTCTAAGCCCAGAGACTGTAAACAACGTGTCCAAAGCCACAGAATAGGTGTGGCAGAACGAAGATCTGAATGTAAGTCTCCTGGGAGCAAAGGAAGGGCATTAATCATCAGCTTTCCTAACCTCACCCACCCTTCTCGTTGTTTGTTGAATTATCTTTTGCCGTCCTTTCCATTTCTGTTTTCACTTAAATTTTGAGTCTGCTTGGACCTTGCTCATTTGTTTCTAGAAAGCTACTTTATTTTTAAAGGAACTTCTTAAGAGGTTTCGCTGCACACTTTCCCCCTATTTTCCCTCCCAAATTCTGCAATGCCATTCTGTCTCCCAGGTCTTTCAGGAGATGGGGTGCACTGGCTGGAAGAGGGCTGAGGCGGGGGCGCTGCCGGGCAAGCGTGCAACTCTGCTTCAGGGAACACTCTGCGTCTCCGGCAATTCCTTTGATGTTTGACAATATATTTTATTCAGGGAGTCACATTTCACCTCTAATATATTTAAGTTTTTTCTGTGGTTCAAGAATCACCATTAGAGTTGTTGCTTTTGCTGTGTTTTGGTCTTGGAGACCTAACAAAGCTGCAGCCAATAAAAACTCATTTTTTCTGTTGTATGCCCAAAAAATATCATCATGTAACTAACAAATATCATATTTTGGTTACAATATCAGATGGGCAGAGCTTGTTACCTCCCAGCAGATTAACCTTTGAATCTCTACCGATTCATTAACCGTGCACATCAGTCACCAGATTTCAGTAAAATTTATTGCAATTAAGTATTGCAGTGCTGTGGAGGCTGAATAGGATTCTCCGTTATCAGTACCATTAATGGCTTTCTGAACTGTTGCCAGTTCATTCACCCCACCCAGCTTTCAATAATAAAATAATTTTGACAGAGGGCCCATGTTTCAACATTTTTAATAAAAACAAAATAAAAAAACCATCAGTAACAGAGCAGTAAAGTTTTCCCTCTCTTTCCTCTTTGCCAAGACTAACAGAAAGGAAAATGTCAGCCTGGCTTGGCTCCAGAAAAGGAGGAAATTGAATGGTCTTAGTTCTTATTCTTTGACTAGTAGCATTGTGTACATAGAAGACTTGACTCTTGGGCTCATTTTGACGGATCTGAAACACAGATAAGAATGTAGAAGACTAGATTCTGTAATTTATAGCCAATGATTCTGTTTAAGATCTTTCAGTACCACATAACAAATCAATGTGATTTAGAAAATAACATGGTTTCTGCCATTGACATAAGCCATATGTGAACTGCTAAGCTACTATGTAAGCCACAGCTATAAATTTTAGTCAGTAGGAGGAGATTCTTTATGCTTTTCCGCTCAAAACTATTTAATCCATTATCAACATTTTGAATGAGTCCTTGCTAAATTGTAGTCTGGTAATGTGCTGGAATGTCTCTGTTACACCAAGAGAAGATAGAAGGCTGTCTTCTGCTCAGTTTCCTATGTAACTCGCTCACTTGAACTTTTGAAATAGGACAAAATTGTATCTCAAAATCCTGTAAATACGCTGCAGTCATAGATAGATTAAAACCTCACTGATTATATTGCATATGATCTGTCCAAATAATAATAATAATGAGTAGTCAGCATTGCAAACCCCAGTGAGCAGAAGAGCTAAGTAGCTGTAGCAACACTGAAACAGCAAATAACTGGCCAGAGTCTTCCCTAAAAAAAGACCGAGGTTTCAAATTCAGTCTGAACTTCTCTGTGAACTTCACGTTTGCTTGTGCTTCTCTTGCCCAGCTGAGATTTCTGACAGTTTGATGATATAGAATGAAAGAGTAAACATTCATATAACAAAAGCATATACTGCCCGTTTCTAAGGTAGGCTTCTTTGGGCCCATCTGTCATGTGTGAGGCCAAATTCCAAGTATGTCATTACCCACCAAAAGGCAAAATCCTGTACTTCTACACATGCTCATGTTCACATGCAGGTGTTCAACTGATGTATGGAAATGTTACAGGCAACTGAGGTTTTCTCTTGCTGAGACTGGAGTATGAGGGAGCTCTATGAGACTTCCCAGCAGAAAGAGACAAGGTGGGATGGGCTCTTCCCACCCAGTATTAGACACTTGTCTGGGCTACTCCACTCAGCCTCTGCCGTTATTGATGATAAATAGGTACTCTTTGAGAGCGATTTGGTCTTACTTTGCTTGATTACTACCTGAAAACACCTCTTGGGGCTCAGAACTTCCCTGCTGAAGCTGCTTTAGGTAACTATCTTTTGTGGGGAGGGATAAATCTGTGCCTACAAATCTCTCACTGCTCCCATAAACGGCAAATACCTGAAAGACAGCACAACCGTGGGAGGAAAGGAACCCATGGATTTTATCTCTCCTAAGCTTATCATCAAGTGCCATGGAATGGGTCTCTCCTGAGGGACATCCTTTACTCCCTGATGGGTAGACAATTGCAAGCAAATCCTACCCAAGGCTTTGGAGCACAATACTCAGTGGATCCATGTCATTAAAATAGTTCTTGAGTGGAAAGTGGGTGGAGTAATCAGTTTATTTGTCCCAGAGGCAACAAGTTTCTGGAACCGTGATTGCTCTTTGCCCCCTGTATCTTCGTGCACCTCCTCACCACACTGTTTTAATGCCAGAGGAAAATGAACCACAATCTGTTCCCCTTTCTGCCATGCTCTAATTTCTAAAACACAAAATCCAGAGGGAGCTATGACATGCTCTGCTTTTTTCTTCTGTTTGGATGAATGATGCTCTCCAGCTCTGCTGTTTAAAGGCAATTAATGCACTTTAAACTCAAAGTTGATTGCCTTATCGGGGTCATATGTTGCTTCTGATGCAGAATTACCATAACCTCCTGTCTTGAAATGGAAGGGCCGAAGGGAATGATGGTAAAAGCTGAGCCACAATTTCTTGAATCCTAGCTCAGCAATCACTTAGCCCAGTTTCTACATCCCTGGTGTAGAAATCCAGCTGCATGCAGCTTTGAAAAGGTGATCTGCAAATCTCTTTGTGATGTGAATAAAATAAATAGCTCGCACAAACTCAGAGTGTTTCTGGTGTGTACATTTGTTTTGTTTATTAAAAAATCCTGTGCTTTTGTAACAAAGCACAGCATTTGGAAGCAGATCTGGTGTAAGGAAATGAGAACAGATTTCCGAAGGTGAAGGGATGCTAGGAGAGGACCTGTTATTACTCTTAAACAAACAATACAAGAGGTTGAACATTTCTTTCTCATCACTGGTCCATGAAATAGTTTTAGGAAATGTACTGATTGGGAAAGTATTTGGTCTGGCCCCATAAAAGTGTTACTGACCCTGGCTGTTAGCAGAATACTGGCTCTTACAGTGTGGATGTCACTTTGGCTATTAAAATATTGTTATGAGCTATTGAGTGTTAGTGCCATGCAACTTCAATGGCTTGTGAAGATTAAAGGAAAATTAATATTTGTGTCACTTCCATGGGCTAGACTTTCGTGAGAAGCCATTCCAGCCACATGGCATAACCAGCTCCTGTTTTTTTGCAACCCAAAAAAGGAGAGAGATTTCAGTAGATCAGTTAAGAAAACATTAATCTTTCATGGGAGATATTTCAGTAGATTAATTAAGACAATATCAATCTCAAGTAATCAATCTCAAAGTAATCAATTTAAGAACATCTAATGTCCTGTGAAAATCACTTTCACATTCAGGAAAAGATATCACAAGGTTTATAGCTGCAAACAGGCTCATAGTGAGATTTTTAAAAATGGCTAACCTGGATAAGAACATCTGAAGAGCTCACTAGGTGCTTGTTTATATAGATCTAATTCCCATTAAGTTCAATAGAATTTGGGCACTGACCAGTTAGATGTCCAAGTCACAACAAATTGTTGGAATTATACCTAGAAGAAAAAGAAAACAAAGCAGACAGATATTTTTGTGCATTGTGAGGGCTTACGTATGAATTTTTACAGCACAATACAAAGTTAAAAGAAAAAAAATGATACTTTGTTTTTCTAGTTTACCCTGTTGTGTCCTTGCAGCTCAGAATGAACATAGGAATTGCTTATGAAGACAGTAGTACTGTAAACAGTGTCTCAGCCTTAGCTGGGAAATCAGGGGACAGAGAATAAAAGTGTTTCTTGTTTTGTGAAACTATTCATTTTTGATTAGTCTTCTGCAAGACAACAATAACATCATGATAACTAGGCTTTTAAAATAATAAAATCAGGCATTAGGTTTTTAAAGGGTTTTCTATGCTACTGTAGCCTCCAAACAATCATGAAGCTATTCTAGATGCTTGTAGAGGAGTAAAAGTAAACAGGACTTTGCTCTAGTGGGACATTATGCACAGCTGAAATTGAACAATGGTCATCTTCCCCGTTTTTCTGGTGGGTCTTTTTACATCAACGAAAAAAAGGGTCATGCTTTCTAAATACATTTAAGCATTTCTATGCAACTAGATACCTCAGAGGAGTTTCATATTAGCTTAGCTGAAGCCACCTAGATTTTACTAAAGCTTTTGACCCTTTCCCACAGAATTCCCCTGGAGAAATGGGCTGCTTATGGTTTGGATGGAAATAGGCTATTCTCAGTAAAAAAATGGTTAATCCAGTTGATGGCCAGTCACCAGTGGTGTTCTCCAGGGCTCAGAATGGAACCCTGTTCTTTTTATTATCTTTATCAATGATCTGGACAAGTGAATCATGTGCACCCTCAGTAAGTTTGCAGCTGACACCAAGCAGGACAGGAGTGTTGATCTGCTTTAGGGTAGGACAGCTTTACAGAGGGATCTGGACAGGCTGGATCAATAGATCGAGGTCATTGGTATGAGGTCCAACATGGCCAAGCGTTGGGTCTTGCACCTGAGTCACAACAATCCCAGGCAGCGCTACAGGCTTGGGGAAGAGTGGCTGGAAAGCTGCCTGGCAGAAAAGGTCCTGGTGTGTTGGTCAAGAGACAGTTGAATATGAGCCAGCAGTGTGCCCAGGGCATTGGAACAGGCTGCTCAGAGAAATGGTTGAGTCCTCATCCTTGGAGGTACTTCAAAGACATGTAGATACAGTGCTGAGGGACACAGTTTAGTGGCAACTTGGCAGTGCTAGGTTAACAGTTGGACTTGATGTTCTAAAAGATTTCTTCCAACCAAAAAGATTTTATGATCTATTTTTCAAAGACCTGGTCAGCCCTGGATTCATCATATCTAACTTTAAGCTATTACCTGAGATGCTTAACTTCAGTGTCCAGACTCCGCATTTTCTTCACAGCCAACAAGCACATTCAGATACCTGCAACTATATCACAGGAGAGCTCTCTCACCCTTGGGTGTTAGGGGAGCCTGAGGCAAAACAACTTATCTGAGTCAAACTCTGCCTAACAGTAATGGAGGTGAATTGTGGTTTACAACTGCAAAAGAACCTCAGCGCCTTTCAAAATGTGGCCTTGGACCATACCTATATGTCAAGGTTTGAGAGAAGACAGTGTTTATTTCATAACAGGGAGAAGTTATACACATAGTTAGGCAGCGAGCGCTATTTAAAAATACAGTCTCCTCAGCTCTACCTGAGCAAACTTCTCTCCTATAAGCAGCAGGAGTTAATTCTGACTTAAGCAGAAGCAGTTTTTGCCTTTGTGAGTTGCAACTCCTACTGAACATAATCAAAAAAATGCTAGGAAGTAGGTAAAATTTCCAGTTTAAATCAGTAAAGGGATATATGTTTTCTATAATAGTTAATAGATTTTCTTAAAGAAAGTTTACCCTGCTGGAACTTTAGTTGCAAACACAGAAAACCTCCCCAGTAATAAGAGCCAAACATTCCCATACAGACCAGTTCATATCTCAGACTTCCAGCTCCTCCAAACTGCTTCAATCTTTGCCCTCTACATGGTATTTACTACAAGTTTTGGTTCAGAGCAAGGCAGATAAATGGTTCCTCTTATTGAGTCTTCCACGGTCTTTGTGTGATGTAACATCTGTCAGAAAGTTATAGATTGATGTTTCAGTTTTATTCAGTACTGTGGTCTTTGGCCTCAGAACTAAAACCAAAATAAATGTGAGCATATTTGGACCTTTTGCTAAAACTACGCTATGCATTCCTTTAATCTTTCTTTCTAGAGACACTGTACAATAGTTTCCTTGTTTTAGACCTTCAGCATTGCTGACATTAATGCAATTATTTTTGACAAGTTGAAAATCTTCCTGTAATTGAGTTTCTATTTGACTTTAATGTTTGCCCCATTTGGAAGGCCCTGTTAACAGATTTCAAGCTGTGATAATAATATTTCCTTCCTCTATTATCAAACGTCCTAATCTGTTTTCTTTCCAGATCACCACTGCTCAAAACGGCCAGGAGATATTTTTCAAAAGGTGGAAAAGGTCCTCCTTTCAAAAGTTTAAGATTTGGAGATTTTTTTTATTATTTTTTTTTTTAATCTATATCCAAATGTCACAGTGAGTCTCAAACAAAACAATTTACCAAGACTGGAAACACAAAGTTGGAATTTAAGATGAAAATGTTTACTTAGCACCTTTCATAAAACACTACCTTTGTTAAAAAGTAGCCTCTATAATTTATGTGTCACGTATTAACTGATATAGGTATAATGAAATATAGGCTTGCTGAAAGTATTTTTCTCAACTGTAGCTACTATAAAAGCTGTATAACAATTAAATTTAAAATAACTTTCCCCTCTAAGTTTTTTCACTTGAAATATTTTCCTTTGCTTGTATGATGTTTCTTATTTCTACACTCAAGGATGCATTAAAGAATGCAAAAATTAAAGACTTCAGTCTTTACCAGTACAAATTTCCTGAACTGTCACTCACAGAAGTTATTGCCACAAACTTTCTCTTGTAAAGCACACTGACAATGAAGTTATCATTTTGGTTTCAACATGATTTTTCTTTTTTTTTTTTTTCCTGGCAGGATTGCTTCAAGTAATTCATTCTGAGTTACCCGTGCCAGAGTATAGTTATGTTACCCTAACAAATAGACTCTGAGGTCTTTGTGACTATCTGATAGTTTGAGTTTAAAAGAAAAATGTCAGCCTTCAACTCTGGCTGTAACCCCTTGCTTTTGGAAAGGGCAGCGAGGGAAACTGTATAGATATTAAAAGCAAAATTCTTTTTCCCTCTACTCACTATTCCAACAGATATTTCAGGGATAAAAGGTAAAGGAAGGTTTTAATAGAAATAAATCCCTGCCAAATCAGCCAAACAAAGGGCATTTCATGGACAAGGAAGATTGTTTTTAAGTACTGCCTAGTCCAAACCCTTGTTCTTGGGTAACATCAGCTGGTGGTCACCTAGACCAGCAGGTTTGGCAAGGACATATACTACCAGTCAAGTATCACCCAAGATGTGCATACCAGCACTCATTTAAAGTATTAGTAAGATTTATTATGCATTTTTAAGAGCGTAAGGAAGTTGGAAACAGATGAGAGAGGCTCTATGGTATGATCTCAACTATTCTTTCATTGGTGCAATTATTGGCAATTGCTCTGACACCCCTTCTCTGAA
This sequence comes from Pedionomus torquatus, assembly GCA_013398155.1. Classification (NCBI taxonomy): domain Eukaryota; kingdom Metazoa; phylum Chordata; class Aves; order Charadriiformes; family Pedionomidae; genus Pedionomus; species Pedionomus torquatus. Next base: position 147,311 of record VZRU01000200.1, read on the forward strand.
AAATTCAAAAGCAAATCCTCTCATCGCCAATGTAGAAAATCAGAGACATAACTGTTATTATTATAACATTATTATTATGTTCATACTCCATGGGAGAATGGCCATGCTATGTTTACCCCCTGTGTGTTTCCTTTGCCTTGGATACAAAGAATTTAATAGGAAGGGGAAAGATTCCTTTGGAAGAGGGTTGGCCCAGATTTCTGCCATGGACATATAGGAGCACCGATGGAGAATATGAAATCGTAAAGCAGCAATAATCATTGGAAACTGTGCAGATGCTGCTTCTGGGAATTCTGCATCATCACTTCTCTTTCCCATTTTTCCTGTTTTCCTTGGTTCTTCTGCACACTGCCACTGGGCTGAAGCCATCTACCAGGAAGGACGGCTGCCTGTGCAGTCAATATTAGGCCATCAACTATCCTCATGCTGAGGAGAAATGTAGCTATGAGACTTTTGATGAAAAATGGAATTAGAGTACAACACAAACCTCTCAAGCAAATGACAAAGTGGCATTTCATTGCCACCTTGGTCTCATTCATAGATTATGTTATAGAACGTGTTTCCATTAACAAATAAATAAATGCTTATTTGCTACATCTGGTAGAACAACATAAAAACAGACTGCAAATACGTGCACAAATAAATGACTACAATTCAGCTTGGGATCATTCTTGGTTTTATGGTCCTACTTATCACCAGGTACTCCAAATTGTGCTGGTGTTCATGAAAATTCCCACCAACCACTTCCAGAAAGGCAGTTACTCATTCTTTGTTCTTGTTCTCTCATTAAAGAGGGCAATTCTTCTGATGAGGGAGCAGGAAGCATGACCCATTGCACGCTGCGACTGGAGAGCTTGGGACCTTTCAGGTCTGAAACCCGAGCAGGGAATTGAGAAGGTGCAAACCCGTGCACAGCAAAATGAACCCTGTGTGACACAAGAATGTCAAGTTTTACACAAGGCTGGTAGTGGCATTCTGAGGATATAATGAATGTGGGGAGAAAAACTACACCTTGCAGTGTTGGTGTAAGAGATTTTGTAGTCGGTATTTTGTCCTGCATATCTACAGCTCATACTTTCGCTCTAACCAGTGTCTTTGTGTCACACTGAAAAAAATTCTTATGTTGAAACTTTCCTTACCATTTCTTTACCATTCCAGAAATCTCAACTTACTTTAAAGCATTAAAATATGTTTCTACATATCATTTCCATGGCCAGGAAGTTCTGCTATGTAACCAGAAATGTGCAGAAAAAGCTTTTCACAGAAGAAATGACCAACAGAACTGATAGCTATGCTCCCCGTTGCTTGCCATTCCTATTAATAGTGTGATGCTGTGTATAATAGCACAAGATAAAAGGGAATGTATCTTGAGTAAATAAGCATATACATTAAGACTATCGGAGTACAAAGTCTTCAAACACCTAGCAATTTCTGGGCTGTTGATAATGTATGCAGGAAGCTACTGAAATGTTTACTGTACTAACTTTGCAGCAATGTGAAACAATTAACACTTTTTCACATTAATGCTTTTTCTTTTTCTATTTGCACACTTAACAATGCATATCTCAGTTAATGAACTAGAATGGGCATTCTATACGTGATTTTTTTTTAACCTGCTGTTACTATATAAATTACCCTTCCATGTCATTAGCTTTCATTGGCACCTTCTAAAATGCCCAGACTTGAAATTTTTGTAATTTAGGATTCCCTGGAGAAGAGTCCAGCTCTGAAGAACATTTATTTTAGCATTAGGAAGGATGAAAGCTACCGAGTTATTACAAGGCCTTAGCAATAGGAAATGTAACTTGTTGATTTTGAAAGGCAGAACAGAAATCTGTACAGAAAAAGTACCAAAACCTGGGGAAATATATTTAATCCACCATTAAGCAAAACAGAGAGCAACTCATAAAGCAGACTGGCGAACATATTTGGCCACCAAAAATGGCATAATATGGAAATAAGCTTGTTTAAACAGATGTTCACACTGTATTAGCTGGATGCATGAGAATGATGTACGCCAGTTCTGCTAAATAATGCAGATTTCTGCACATTCTGCTGTATGACATGTTAGGCAGTGCTGCACTGGATATAGGTTATAGAGATATTATACAGTTTGTAATTTGTACTACTCTCCATTCTCCTATTCTTCTGCAAGAGCATGCAAGACAATACTGTCCATAGTTGCCTCAATTCTTATTTTTTTTTATTCTCATGGGCACTCATGTTAACTGGTTTGCGATTTGAAATCTTCATGGTACATGAGGCCACTCTGAATGATCAATAGGGTTGCAACTGGTATATCGTACACAAAACAAGATAAAGCATATAAAGCTTCATAAAGTTTTTCTGTAGATGAAAGGGGTTGGCCATTTTTGTTGGGAGTAGCACATTTTATTCTGATGTTCCTTGTCTTTTCTTTTCACATGACAGCATAGATCTAACGTTTGTCGGAAAGAATGGGACTGCTCCTATTACTGAATTTTGCCACCATATTGTGACTCATACCTGCATATGCTGCTTTCCATGCATAAATAGATAATTTAGTCTCAGTCTTAACCATGTCTCATCCTCTGTGGACTGAACTTGTTAAATGAGCAGATTTACAAATATGCTTGTGATAACGATAAACAAACTATTGTTAGCTGTGCAAAAGCCATACATTTTTTACACCATTACATAAAAAAAAAACTTTTCACATTCATATCAAGGACTCTGGATGTGATTCAAGTAATTTTGCCCCCCAGGAGAAAAATGTCTTCTCTAAGATAACAAGTCTTGGGCTCCATCTGTAGTGGGGTAGCTGCATCTAGGAGGTGATCTATCTTACACAGATGTCTTGGGTTATAGAGTAGGTTTCACACTTAGCATATACTGTTGTGTCCATAGGAAGCTTTTAAGGGTCCTGTGCCACTGGAGAGGTTTGAAGGTTAGAAAGGTATAAAAAGAGTGGAGTCAGGATCTCAGGAGAGAAAAAGAAAGAGAGAGAGAGAGAAAGAAAGAGAGAGAGAAAGAAAGAGAGAGAGAGAGAGAGAGAGAAAGAGAGAAAGAGAGAAAGAGAGAAAGAGAGAAAGA
>VZRU01000200.1:150796-200792 GCA_013398155.1 Pedionomus torquatus
AAGAAAGAAAGAAAGAAAGAAAGAAAGAAAGAAAAAGTTCAAACAAGAATCTGGTGAAATGAGTAAGACCCACACCAGCTGACACAGGGATTTTGGTTTAGGGTTGTGAAATGCAGTCTCCTGTTAAATGTGGTAAATTTGGCTCTGGTGCTTGTCTCTGGTGTGAGACATTCCATAACAGCACAGTTCTTTGCAACACAACCATTTTGTAACAACCTAAATTTGTGCAATTCCAAGTGTGATTTTCTCAAAGTATTAATGATAATGGCACTATAATAAATGTCTATACTCTGAGAAAATTCTCTGAAGCCCTTCTTGCCCTTTAGTCTGTACTTATTTCTCCTAGTGCTCAGAAAATCAATGCAGCTACGTTAATTTATATTCACTGTCTCTGACCTAAAATGTTTCAGGTGTGGATTGGAATGACCTTGATCCTTGCGTTTTATTATACATAGATTTATTAGACAGAAATGCAAGAAGGCTTTCAAATGTTGATTTCTGTGCATATTATAACTTTTAACTACAAAAATCAAAATGAGAGGGGAGTTTTCAGTGCCAAAGTTGCCTCTTTGTTTGAAAGACCAAACACGACTCAGAGCACTTCATCTCTTTGTGTATATGGGGAGACCAAGAACATAACTCATTTGAGGGGTGTTGGGGAGCTCTTGTGTTAGATAGTGGAATGTTCATACACACATGCTGTGAAGTTCTAGCATTAAAGATTAATTTATGGGAAATGCATTTTAAGTATGCAGTGTTTATGCTGTCTCTAGTCATCCCATCACGTCACCATCATGACTACATGTCCAAGCAGTGCTAAGGGGTTATTTTTAGCCAGCAGCTGACAATGACTCACAAACTCAGAGGGAATTCTAACAGTGGAGCACAAAGGAGGACATTGCTAACCTTCATGTGTTCCCACAGATAAACTCAACATCTTGCACGGTGATAGACGGCAAACAAGGATGCCTCATACCCGGGTGCTGAGGTGGTTTTCCTGCAAAACAAAGACTAGTTAAAACACTATGCAGATCCTTGAAAATCAAAGGCCTCTGGCTTTATAAGTCCACTTTACAGGCTGGTTTTGAAGTTTTCATTTTCAATGCCAGACAGGTTCAAAAAGAATGTCTGTTTTCATTTCAGCTGGGCTAATCCATACATAACATCCTTTCCCACTATTTACTAGACTGTAGCTATCAAATGAAGATATGATGTCTGTGTTTGGGTTAGTTGGTTTAAATTCTACTGACCGTGATGTAATCACTATAATCAAGCAAAGCTTTTCTGTCTTTAGATTTGGGTCTCTTTGCCATAGGCCTGATGTTTCTAGCTTTCTCGTTAAACTAACCACAACACTGCCTAATTTTCAATTAAAAGCAACCTTGCTATATGAAGTGGTGTGGCCCTAATTTAAATGTTGCTTCACAATGTTCTTTGTTCTTTTTTAACAGTTTACTAATATTTAGCTAAGCAACATCAATTTGTAGGAGATGCTTTGTTAGATTGAATTTCTCTGGGTTTTTTTGGTGGTCATCATGTGAGGGTTTTTTTCCAAAAGTGCTCATTAACTGTCTTTACATCTAGCACAGGTAAAACTTTTGAGTAGCATTGCTCAGGAAGAGCTTAATTTAAATTTAAATGCTCAAAATGTCTAGTAATAAATAAATAAAATTAATCTCTTTTATTACCCCAGTTCCTCTGTATATTTTTCTGTGTTTAGGGAAAATTTTATATAAAAATATAATGGTGTAAGTCATGCTTCTATTAGGAGAAAAGATGGAAACTCTGGATAAATTGCAGTTCTGAAATAATGAAGGGAAGAGAAAGAAATGAGATTCTGACTGTAACTGTTTAGCTTAATTTACTTTAATCTCTCTACATGAAAGTTTCATTCCTTGCCTTTGAAAGTAAGAGGTTTGCAAATTTTACATCATTTCTCTGTAGCTGGTAAATTTGGAAAAAAAAAAAAAAAAAAAGCTCACTCAACACAACTTTTACATCACTCCTTTTACATCATTTCACTAGGTTTTAGTGCAAAAAAAATGAACTGATCAGAGAATAGCGATTCAAATATTCAATATGTGAAGACTTAAACTAAAAAAATATGAACAACTTAATGCACATAGTTGAACAGAACTGGATTTACAAAAAGAGCTTAAAAAAACCTGAAGATGAAAAGAATGAGAAAGGAAAATGTCCCATTTGCAATCCACAAAGACACAGTAAGGATTGCTTAGGTAGGACTAAGATATGAATTCATGGTAAGTATCAAGAACAAATTCCTGCCAATGAGACATTTTCAAAGAATAATCTATTTGGGTATTTAAAACTGCATAGGAAACAAATTTCACAGAACAATTCTTTATGGGCATAAGATAGACTGATGTACTATGTCACACTGGTTGAAAACCTCAGATGCATTTTTTTTCTGTTACTATTAGGGTATAGGACTTCTGTATTAGATTACCCTGAAGATATGTCTTGCCCAGTACCCTGCTTCTGACAGGAACCCATTGTGGATGCTTAAGTGTGGATGTAGAAATAATGTTTAACATATATTATGTGCTTAAATAATTTGATTCAGAGTTAGCAAAATAAGATAAATATAAATGTTGATGAAGTTATGTGTGATTTCTTCTTATTGCCACTTGATTAGGAAATGTTGACTGAAGTGTCAAGAAAATCATTAAGCATTCTTCATGCAGCTTGGATTCCTTTTTAGGAAAAGAGATAATTTCTTGACTCAAATCAGCCAAGCTGTTCAGTCTGTAGAGAGTTTGTTTGTTTATGACCAACTCTAATAAAGGACTTAATGTAGGTTTGATTATCATGTTGTCCTACAACTGCTCACGTGCATGTGAGGGTCTTCCCTGATATCAGAAGACTGCTCAGCTTCTGATATTCACTTCATATTTATAGGTTTACTAAAGTCTATCACATAGCTAACTACAAATATTCCTCCAGGAAATTAAAGACCCTTGCATTTTTAAATAAATTAATCTCTGACTATAACAAAAAGATTTTTTTCCCAGTCTTAAATGAGGTTAACTTCTAGCATGGCAAGCATGGCCAGAATTAAATTTGTGAATAGCTACATTGAAATGTTAGTTTCATCCAAATGTATGTGGTGACCATAGTATCACTGATGTCAGAAGTGGCTCATTTCTGATTCCATTACTTTGTGGACCACTCTTCAAAAAAGGGTCATCATTAGTGCAAGACTGGGCCCAGATATGTTGACTTGAAGAGTGAAGACCTCTCCTTATTTCCTGGGACAAGAGAGCCTGTTCTAAACTTTATTTTCTGATTTTGAGACTACTTAAACTCCAAGGCCCATACTGCAGACTAAATAAAGTCTTTGCATAGACAGATACTTTTCCAGCTCTGCATACATGGTGGTGGAAAAGGGCAAAACAAAGTAAACTGAAAGGAATAAAAAGCAGAAGGTACTTGCCAGGAGTTGGGTTCTGCCCATTAACACAGTGCAGCCATTACTCACTGGGCATTTAACTGGAACTCCCAATGAATGGAGGTTTTGTAATGTCCCCATGGGCCACACTCAACTTATCACTGACTTCCCTATTTCCAGGCCCAGGGCAAAGTGTGAAGCTACCAGCCAGCCAGACAGCAAAGAAAACCCGCCTTCCAGATTTCCCCATGCCCAGATCACACTGAAAATGCCAGCAGCGAGCCCCTCTTTCCTGGTCCTCCCATCTGGAAAGCAGTGAACATAGATGTTTTGCGGGCCAGCCAAATTTGAAGTGGTTGTGCTAGCTGAAAAATAACTTTCCAAGCTGTCCAAACCCCTGTGAAATCATCAGGCTAACTTCTCTGACTATCTTAATCCCAATTTTCTCCAGTTTCCAGAGACCCAGGGGATGAACACAGATATTTATGATCTCCCCCTGTGCAACGCAGGAGCGGAGCTGGCTGTACACCAGCCAACTCCCCTCAGTTTGACTGTCGCTTCCCATATACTGGGTTATGTTAAATTCTGCCCAGCTGGCGGGTTCCCAAAAACTCTTCCTCCCATGGCATGAGCCAATGCTTTATTTTTCACTTCTTGCCATGCCTTTGTTAGTGGACCAGTTTGGAACTGATCACACCTCATTTTAGCCACCTAAAAGTTAGCTGTAAAATCAGATGGTCTCTTGGCATCCTTCTAGAATCCGTAAGAGTAAGAGGACACGTAGGAATGGGCATTTATCCCACCTGCCTTCAAACACCTACCTTAAAATGGGACAAATTGTTCTCAGGAGGTGCTTATTATTTTACCAACTATCAGAGAAGCTTAGATGACTAATTTATATTACCTGCCAAAATCTTAAGGAAAAAATTAGAAATGAGAATCCAGCTCTGATTAAGTGTTGAAGAGCAACAGCAAAGCAGCTGAAACTCTGTGTGCTCTGTCATGTAACCAGACAAACAGCCCAACCAGCTGACAACTTCTGGCCCCAAAAGCTGCCAATTGCTTGTTGTTGCGGTTTTAGAGAAAGAGAAATAATGCGCAATAGCTAAGTGCTTGAGACGAGAGTCATGGGCAGCAGGAGCAATGGGAGGAAGAGGGAATTTGCGTTGGTTACCACGAGGATGGCAGCAATTGTGAGAATAGCTACTTGACTGAGTTTAGAAGTTCAAAAAGTATTGACACCATTAACAGTTGACTACTGCGCTGTGTAAATCTTGAAATGGGGCTGAAATGTTGCCTCTGACATTTTTCAGATGAAGCTGTCTTTAAGAAATCACCTCATGTTTTGCAAAATGCATCTGTGCCAATACATCTTTGTCAATGTATAAAAATACGTAAATATCTGGACCATATCCCTCTCTTTTTAATTTCAGTTTACTGATAAGCTACCTCTCTACCTGTCCTAAGAGACTATGGCAGCTTGGTTGCAGGACCTCTGAGGACAAAGCACCCCCCCTTTTAGAGCAGAGCAGTGTTCAGCACAATCCCAAGCTCAAGTAACCAGCCCCAGTCACCTCCCAGGGTGGCAGGAGAAATCTTGCTCTAATCAGGTATGGAACCATTGGCCCATAGAGGACAATGATGTGTTTTTCATTTCTTACCTTAACACCTGTTAATTAGAACTAAACTTATCTCTGTTGCAGTCTCGCTGGTTTCCCTCTGCCAGCCCTCATGAGACATGACCTTTTGCTGTTGCTGCAGCTTCTAGAGATTCATGAATGTTTTTATTCTTCCAACTCTGTGAGCCCAAGTGCTAACCTGAGTAGCCTTCCAAGAAAATGAAATAATTTAACGGGAATGATGTAATGCTATTTAAGAGTATTCGGGCTCTCACATGCCAGTGTCCTGCAAAAGCCTTTCCTCCCAAAGAATAAATTATAGATGATGAAGTCGGCTGCAAACCACCCACCCACACTCAGCCTTTCTCTCCTCCCCCACACCTACTTGTCAACAAATTGGATCAGAAAATAGTCCATGTTTTCATTGCTTCAATCGACAACAATCTCTGCATTATTACCATGCATGTGAAAAGCAGAGGACGTTGCAAGCAGGAAAACAGAACTTCTAAGGCCAAATATTTGTACGTTGCTTTGTGGTTATTTTTACCTATAAAATGAAATGTTAAATGTGGTTTACTTAGCGTGTTTTACTAAAACTTCATTCACCTATAGACATCTGTGTTATATGGCACAGTATAACTGTAAGCAAAATCAAGATGAGGAAGTGGAACATATTCATTCATGTAAGTCTTTTATTTTTTTTTTTTAGAAGAAACAAGGAAATACTTGCAATTTTTCTCAGTATTAGAGCCAACAGTTTAAAAAACCCCAAAACATACAGATGTTGAAACAAAAACTGTGATGTTTATGAAGAATAGTAACTATTGAATGAAGGTAAAAATAGAAGAGAGCGATCCTTGAAACTTTTGCTGGTTCTTATTTTAGAAGATGACTACACAAAGCAAACCTAAAGAGTGGGATAGGATTTCACATTTTATTGGTATTTGGGGAAACTTTATACTCTGTCTCTGGAAAATCAGAAAGGGAAGTGGTTGCAAGGAATCCACATAATAATGTATGGGAAAGCCAACTAGAATTTACAAGGGAGTGGACTGTGCTGGTAAATCAAAAGGTTGCCATATCACATGGTTCACAATTAATAATAGTGGGGTGTTCCACCAGCAAGCAGTTTCTCCATTTTCTTTTTCTTTATTACCTTTTTATTCCCACCAAGCCACTAAATTATTTTTTCTGACCTATTGATGCAAAATACATGCTATTGTAAAAACATATCGGGTGTATAATGAGAAGCAAATAAGCCCATTGTAGTTTCATAAAAAGCCAGGAACGTTCCAAACTGTGGGGTGTTTTCTTTTGGTTTTTTTTTTTGTTTTTTTTTTTTTTTCTTGCTGATAAATAAGATTTTTATGGCCAAATGTTATGAGAACCAAGTATTCACAAGAACCAGAGTTTCAATGCTCAGTTTGGAAGCTCATTTTTAGCTACATAGCACAAACTTGCACTCTGTGCACACTTTATGTCAGTTCTCCAGCTACAGTCCCAGAAAAAAAGATGTTTAGGGACAAAAACTGAGAGGATCTACCTAAAATTTAGAAATATATTGGTTGATTTCCACAAAGCCAAATATCACAAATGTCTCCCTTATGTCCCACCACATGGTTCTCGAGGAGCTAACTAAGAAGTATCATTAAACAGAACACATTGCCTTATAAAGTGAAAAGGAATGCCAGCTGCCTGTGTAATCCTAGTTTCCCAAACAGTTTTGCCCTAAAACCAAACTATTTTGATGTATTAATTCTGTCTCACATTTATTTGTAGTATCAACATCCAAAGGATTTTTCAAGCAGAAAACCAAGGAAAGAGTGCTTTGCAAAGATAGCTCTAGAGTGCAGGAGGGGAAAACATTAACGGGAAATTTACTGTTCCAGGAATCATCCTAAGAAATGGGCATCCTCCTCACAACTGGAATTTGTCTGTCAAGGAATTTAGCTTTATATAGTTCAAAGAGCTTTCTTGCTGACCAGGGGTAGTGCATGTTTATTGCTCCTTTGACTGAATTTCAAGTAATGAGTGAGCTCTAATGAAGCTGCTAGATTCTGGTTTCAGAGTTTCTGATATAAATGAACTGAAACCACTCTTGCCAATATCAGTAATAAAAACTTCAAAGAAAGCATCAGCAACAATCTGTGCTAGACTGTGTTCCTAGCTCAACTCTACAGTGCTTTGATTGTTTGCTCATAGACAGGAAATGATAATTTGTCAGAACTCATCCTGGTTTTAGCAGAATTAAAAAAAAAAAAAAAGAAAAAAAAAAAGACCCTTAATGTTTAAGTGCAACGGAGCAAATTAATTCCAAATATATTTCTAGTCAAAACTGAGCTAAATCATTCTTAGAGTTTGAGGAGTGAAGCATTTCCCAAAAGCTCTCAGATCTGTCCATAAAGACAAGGCTCCCATTGAATTCAATGGAGGGGAGGTTGACACTAGACATTTCTGGAAAGATTTATACATACCTTCATTTCTTTAAAACTTGTTATACATTGTATGAAAAGGCAGCATGCCATATGGCATAAGTAATTTCAGTGTACGTTTTCAGTGAGACATGGCAGTGGTGGTTTATACGTAATTCAGAAACACAAACAAGATTTAATAAAAGTCCTCTCCCCAAAGTACTTACAGCTTTAGAACCAACCCTGCTGTCTTCCATTTCACTTAATGCAATTCCTCCCTACTCTGGATGTTTTTAGCAAGCTCAGTTATACCAAACCTGGGTAAGTAAGGAGGTAAGGTAAACACTATCATGCTGATAAGACAAATGATTATACAGATTTAGTTTTGGATTAAAGGTATTCAAAGGCGAGAATGTAAACAGTAACTTCAGAATGTTTCTTGATGTCCTGATTCATAATTTTGGATAAAGGAGAAACTCAACACTTTTTTGTCAACATAAGGCAAAGAATAGTTCTAAGAATGAGGCTGTGTTTTCAGACCATAATGGAGAGACAGAGAATTCCTCATATAACTTTATAGATGGTTATTGTTTATAATATAAAAACAATCACACTAGTACCTTTTAAGTATTTCAGTGTATATTGAAGAAACAATAAAAATATTTTAATATGGATCAGAAGCTCACCTTGCATCTACACAGAGAATAATTGACTTAAACTGGCATGGAGAAACAAAACAGTACCATTTTTAAATAACAGTTCAAAAACTAGAGGCAGAAGCTTAGTAAGTTAGGCATCAAGGAAGGCTTGGGGCAGAAATATTTCATTCAAAGAACAGTAAATTTATGGAATATGTTTGAAAGCATAAAATAATTTGAGACAGCTAAACATTTTTATGGAGAGGGTTCAGCATTGAGGGTTCAGAATTAAGGGTTCAGTGACAAAGTAGAAAGTTAAAGATAAAATCAAATAGAAAGATACAAGCTTCCTTCCTATTGAAATCTCCAAATTGTGGTGTAATTATTGTGTTATTCAGTGAGGATAATCTAATATGAGAAATGTCAATATCTATAATGACACTAGAAAACTGCTGTGTGTGTCTTGTCAGAATATGTCAATGGTGGGATTTACAAAGACGCTCAGTAATGAACTAACTTTGCTCATATTGAAGATAATAAAGCAGAGTTTAGCTGATGCTTTGTGAAATCCTAAATCTAATGCTCATACTGTATCACTGCAACCTCCTCCCATTTGCCTGAAACTTAGCCCTAACCCTAGCCTTATCTTGGCCAGCACCTGATCTGCACCTAGTCAGGTGGTCTTAAGGTCATCAAGAAGAAATTCAGTCTGACATTGTGTTCCAGAACCAGCTTTAGCCATTGGACATTACCAATAAATCGTGATCCTTACTTCAAACTTAATCTTGGCCATTTTCATACTTCCTTACATTATACTGGAAAGGTTGAATCCCACAGATCTACCTTAAGAACCAAATCTGAACCAAACACAAAACTAATTTTTTCAAGGCTAAGGACCTGTAGCGATACAGTCTATCATAGTTCCCAGGCCTTCACCTTAGTCTAGTGTAGAGTTGCTTCATTTGCCATTGGTGAGTCTTTACTTGACCTGAGCTTTAATTTTAGTCTTGAGTGTAAGTACAACCCTTTAGCTCAAGGGCTGTAGGTGAGTCTAGCCAAGTGACTTCTGACAAGACTAGACCAAAAATTTAATGATTTCCCTTTCAAGTCCCGTCCCCCCTGCCATCTCCAGTGGTAGTTTAACACCCATGTCTCTTCCAACAGCTGCTAAACCTGGCAGTATGACTTCCACACAAACTCACTGAGCACATAACCCCACCTGCTCAGTTCTAGCATTGGTGTTAACCTAACATACACCCACAGCTTCAAATCTAACTCTTAACAGATTATTTATCTGCAGTACGGCCACTAAACTCCAATTTTGCTGGGGAATTTAGGCCTAGGGTTTGGAATTAAATTATGATTGTGCTGACTGCTCTTGACCTTATGTTTATTATGTTCACAGCTAAAGCTGACAGGAACGTACTGAGCTGATGTGAAGGCTCGGTTTGGGTTTATACAGAGATTGGTGAAGTATCTTCCTTCACAGGGAAGGTTTTGAGACTAGCACTGGAAAGAGACAAGGGACTACATTTTGATCTAACAGGTTTAAGGAGGGACTAAAATCTGAAGATTGGGCTGATTTTCTGTTTTTAGCCAAAAGGTCTGATCATCTGAATTTCTGTCCTGTTAACATCTGATCTGACACTTGTAAGTCACCTGCAGAGGTATGGGTCTGAGAAATCCTGAATTGCCTTGGGGTAACCTAGGCTAAGGATTAAGCTATTGACCACATTAGGGGATATGGCATTCCACTTTTTAAGAATACTTCTTGGCAGGCTGGTGAAATACTTCATGCGAGCAAGCAGATTTCTCAGAGACAGCCACAGAGAGAGACTGAAGTTGTGTTAATTACTTCTCTTTGAGCCTTGCAAAATTTCCTTGAAGACAATATGGACTCTCAATCTTACCTCTCCTACTTCTCTTCTGCTACTCTCCATACTTCTCCTCTTGACAAATACGTCTCAGTTGTCTGCAGCGGAAGCAACAATGGGAACATTAGGTTTAAACAAGTGCAAGAAAAGGAAGCCCAAATTCATAAGCTCTTCAGAAACCAAAGTAAATCAAATTTAGCTATTCATTCCTAGGCTAGCCAGAAGTTGGCTTTTCCCAAGTGAATATTTTTTTTGTATTTGCATCATCACTTCTTCTGTAAGAGGCTTTTGATTGACAGATGATTGCGGGAATATCCAAGAATATGACTGCTAACACACAGTTTTGTAATAGCAGGTTGCAGTCAGAGCCTGAGCTCAGCTTGAGTCATTGTTGTTCATGAATGGAAGCCAGAAGCGCCGGAATCCCTATTTACGAAGAGCTGAGGACTTTGCGGCATCTTTCTGGCAACAATAGGGCATCAGAGGTATATCTTCAAGACCATGTTGGCAAACATGTTGTAACATTTGTGGTCGCCACTTGACAATGGAAAACCTGAGGGTGAATTTTCAGCTCATAAATAAAACAAGAAGGGTTCATGCTTACACAATCATGGCTGTTGAACCTGGCCATCTGCATAATGTTCCCACTTGCAATGACATTCCTTAAGATGAGCCGGCCATCATTATACAGCAAACACATAATTATGGTTACAGACTTGTTTTGGCAATATTTCTGACATTACTGCAACCTGCTCCAGTGTTTCTTTATATCAGCTGATCTCAGGCAGTTCACAAGTGACATATTTTCCCACACTCTTTCAGCAGCTACCTTATCTCAGAAGGAAAAGTGGTCCAGTGCAATTTACCAGAGTTACTAGAGTTGATTTAAAACTAATTTTGTTGTATACTGGCAGTAAGTTTAGTGGTTGATTTCTAATGGTGGCGTGGTTTCAGCGACAAATGGGCAGAAGATTTCCAGTCTCAGACATTTTGTAAATATAGACAAATCTATGAAAGACCTTAACATGTTAAAGTTGTCACTCATAATTATTCAGGGTACTCATTTCACTATTTGCCCTAGAAATAGACCATGCGTAATTAAGTTCAATATCTATAGAAAGATATCCTTTTGGAGTGCAATTTTTTTGTTGCCATGTAGGAATACAAACAAGACCTTTAAATTGGTTTGAGGGAAAAATTCTTATTCCCCATAAAATTCAGTACTTAGTTCAGTTCTGGAATGAATAAAATGCATTTTAAAATCATATGAAGACCTTTATAAAATTGTACGACATTATATGAATTCTTTATAATGACTTACAGTAATTAAGACATTTCAGTTGAAAAATAGCCCCAAGTACATTTTTAGAGATGCTTACATATTTGCAAAATGTGTTTTCTCTCATGTACATAACATGTAGATAGTATTTGACAATGTGTTTTGGATTAAAGATCTTGTTGGGACTTGCTAAGAGTGAGTCAGTCCTGATTTTATTACCCGTGAAGCCATCCCAGACTCACACAGCCATTCCAAACTCTCTTCCTTAGATTAATAATATTTGTCTTCCATGTGTTAGGATATGTATTTGTTATGCTGTTTTCTCTTTGGCCATCTCTTGCTCAATTGATATGCAATCTATATACAAGAAAGGTGGGAGATATGTATTCTTTATATACATGTATAGTCTTTATATACATATATACAGTACGTCTCTGTATTCCTTTTCTTTTATCTGAATATGTGTGTATTTAATAATTACAGGGTTTTTTACACTAGCTTTTAATATCAAAATGGCAGTGCCAGAGCATTAAATATTTAAAACAGTCAAGAAGACCAGTGCCTGAAGACAACATACATGAACACAGACTAGGTAATTTAAAAGTTACTGTGGTATCCATTAGTAGGTATTGGCTTTTTTATAGTAAACAACAATGTATCTGTTTTATTTTTAGTTGTTCCTTTTGCAGTCTTACAGCATCGATTCATGAACTTCTGGATTGTAACACTTTAAGTCATTTCCTTATCGTACAGTGGGCCTCCAAGCTTATTTCCTGACCTGAAATTCTTGGTGTATCCTTATTATTTTTTAATTAAGTAGCCTTAGCCATCATCAAAGTTTTGGATGACAGTCCAGGGAGTGTGAAATTCCAAATTTAAGCACCTCCTGGGTGGAACCAGGGATGGCTTGCCAATTGTAATGGCATTTTTCGTAATGGAGGATCTTTTTTTTTCCAGGAGGAACTGAAGCTGCCAGCTCTGTTTAGAACTGATTGGAGCTTGCAGCTAGTGATGTGGTTATATCAGCTTGGCAAGACTTCACTTGACCCTGTGTCCTTTTCCAAGGCAAATTCCAGCTTTTATTGTTAACAAGCTACTCTCCTTTAATTAAAGATGGCCTTGCAGGCAGCCTTTGCAAAAGAGAAGGTTATCCATTTGACTGGCTGAAGTTCCTGCTAGTAAATATCCTTACTTTTTGGCCTCTTTCCCGAGGTTTCTTACACTACTATTAAACTGATATAACTAGTGTTGCTAGGAAAGCTATTGTTGAGAAAACACCACAATTTTTAATGTCATATAATTTTGAACATTGTTTTGTTCAAATCAGGCAATGTTGAATACTGGCCAGAGGGAGTTTCTTTACTCTTAGTCTTTCAATTAGCCACTCCATCAGAAGCAGTGATCTGGGATCTGTCAAGGTCCTGACATGGATCTTCACCTTCACACAATGTATTTATTAATGTATTGCATACTTCCTTGCAAAATCCACTATTTAAAAAGTAACTCAGTAGAATGTATCTGTCATGAAGTGATGAATATGACTGGTAAAATGTTAGATTTGGATCATGTCCTCTGAGAACACATGGGCCCTTCTAAGAGGAGAAAAAAAAAGGTATTTTAAGTACATTTGATTTTAAAATAATCTAATCTAAAACTCAAGACATTTTAAGACACTACAGATACTTTTAAAGTAGGAAATAATATCATTTTCATACAGCATCTCCTGAGCTAGACATATCGCCTCCATATCTTTGCTGAAGCCATTTGCTAGTTTGTCATTTGGCACAAAGGAATATAGTCATACAGTTGTCATATGGCTTCAGTCATGTCACCTGAGCTCATTGCTTCAGTTACCAAAGCTGGAAACTATATAGTTATTACTTTGTACTTTTCTCAGGAGAGTTTTGTGAAGATTCAATTACTGTCTATTAAGTTTTAAGAACAAAAAATCCCATTATCATTTCACCTAAGTGGCCAATTCTTTGTTATTATTGCTATCATAGCGTTGGCCCTTTATCAACTGTTTTGAACACCCTTGCTTGTGCGTGCTCTGAAGGATCTAGTACAGCTTTCCATGCTCATTGAAATGTTATAAGGGGTTATAAATTAAATGTAGATATAATTCTTCTCTACAGCAAGACCATATAAAGAACTTTTTGTTTTTCACCTTCTGATGGCCATTTACTACATCTCCTTTTGACTCTCAAATCTTTTGAGATTTACATGATAAACTAGATCAATTTATACTTCTGCTTTTTTAAACCTGGGTCATTTCCCTGATTCACCTGGCAGGGGAGCTCCACAAGCCAATGAATTAGCAAGGAGTCAAATGGGCAATAAACCTTTTGAGGCGGGAGGTAGGAGAACATGAGAAAAGATCAGGGAGGAAACCTCTTAAACTGACTTACCTTCAAGAAAAAATTCCAGTGCAGCCAAATCACAAGATTTAAAAGGTTTGTCATCAACCTGCATGGGCAATGTTGTAATAAGATAACTGTTTGTACTTAGTTTGGTTAGAAAACAATAACTGTATACTTTGCACTCACCTTTGAATACACATTTTAAAGATCAGCCCTCATAAATTATTTGAGGAATATCAGCATTTCAAAAGCATCTTTAAAAATCCAGAAAATCTTAGGTGACATCAGTTATCAGTCCTGAACAGAGGGGAAATTTGTTGAGGACTGATTTCCGAGTTCTTATGGTGGTAATTTGCAGAGCTCATCTGCAAGGTGGGACTTCAGATCAAACTCAGAAAGGAACCTTGAGAGACAGCATGAATAAAAGGCAAGCTTGCCTTCAGGCTGACACCCTTTACAGGACAGGGAAAAGCATCAAGGAGTCTCACTTAAAGTCGGGATCCCAGATTATGGCTGACAGCCTAGCAATTCTTTGACTTAATGAAACCAAGCTTTCCCTTGGACCTTACGAACAGAAGTGGATTGAGTTTGGCTTTTCAGGTATTCATTTCAGAATGGAAGAACATTCTTAACATTTTTCAGCTTTTTTTTTTTTTTATTTCTTTCCTAGTTCCATATAACAGTAATTTAGTAATTTGCAGACACCTTGAAGACTTTCCAACACTTTTCTTCAGGGCATTCATTTTCCTTTTGTAGGATCCAAAATCCTCAAACTGGATCAAGCTACTGAAGAGATTTTCAAGCACTCCTTTGCTAAGCTGACAGGGCTAGTGGGGGACAAGCACATGTGGTGTGAAAAAAATGGGGACAGGTCCTGGACCCAAAGGTCCCTACATGAACTGGAACCCACCCAGCTACCCTGCTCCTGTCCATTATGTCTTCCCTTTCATGCTACTATTGCTGTTATTTCATGCTATTTTATTCACAGCACCACTTGGAGGTCACCCAAGCTAAGAAGAATCGAACGTGCAAGTTTGGAAGTTTGTTGGATCATTGAAGGAAAGATGCAGAACAGATCATGTCCCATTGAAAATTACAATGAACACTGTGAGAAAACAGATACTATGAACCCCACCAACTAATCAGGAGAAACAGTGTGAATGTTTTAAGGGAGAGCTGGGAAGGAATATACACAAGAAAAGGAAACAGTGAAGCAGTTGTAAAAGGTCTTAGCTGAAGTTCAGTGAACGCACTTGGCCAAAGCAGATGGCAACACAGAAGTTTCTGAGGTGTTTCAGTAACATGTGGTATTCTTCTGGCTTCTTTATCAGAGTCATGACATAACATAATGCAGTCCTGTGTAGTCCTGGGGAGGGACAGGGGCTTGCTCAGCCCTGGTGCCGTTACACACTGCCTCACAGTGTTCCATTACAAGAAAGAGTGGAAATTCATTAAAACTCATGGTGGTCCGAAACGTGCACAGGAGGCAGTCACAGAAGGAGTTACTTTTATTGGGAGTAAAATTTTCTGTGTAATATAATATTTCCCAGCCTCACTACTAAAAGGGCAAGAAGAATCTAAATGGAAAATGTAACTGTGCCACGTTTGTGTGCACATGAACACACACATTACCTACAGAAAAAATGGAAGAAAGAGGTTAACACATAGGAAATATACCATATAAAAACCTTATTAACAAGGGCTACTCAACATCTGTGGAAAAGTTGACAAATTCTGTAATAAAGGTTCTACTTTATTAAAAGATTTTTTTTATTTATTTATTTTAATTTGCAAGGAGCTCCTTGGGATTATTTAGCGGCATAAAAGAGCCATTGCATTAGAAAGTGTAAATATTTCAAAGCAGGGAGCATAATAGGAGATAAGGAATATAAACGTTTACATCCTGGTGCTACTCGTTTTGGGTTTGACTCTGCAAACATCCATTCCTCACACTGAACCAGCGAGTCCTTTTTACTGAGGTCATTTTAGTTCCACGGTGGTAAAATTGGCTCAGGAGGGTCAGGTTATGGGACTACAATCATGGCAAGCTCTATGCTGTTCCCTGCTGTTCTCTGCAATGTTTCCTCTGCAGCATCATTTAAAATGTCCGTAAATTTCTGATTACTCATCACAACCCATTTTTACCATTTCTGTATCAATTTCCTAAACTTAGCAGCTGCATCATCCCACCAGCCATTCTCTGAGCCTTGGAAGTAACTTGCTCATTTTTTTAATTAATAAGATTTTTATTGCATTCAAATAATTTGATGGAAATCATGATAATCAATGCTTATAAGCAAGTGGAAGAGGCTGTTAATCCTGTTTTTCAGGTTTTTTTTTTTTTGCTTAGTTTCATCCTTTTGTTTTACAAGTGAATAGTACCTATACTGACAATTAAAAATCCTGCATAGTCAAATTTCTTGGCATTCACCTACTTTCCAGTATTACCCACAACCTGAAAGGCAAAGCAATTACCCTGAACAGTAAACCACACAGTTTTAAGGTAACTCTGGCATTGCTGGAAAGCAGATTAGGCAGCAAACTGATTTACTGTTTCATAAAGTCCCAGAGGATTCCCAGGTATACATCTGCTTCATTACTCACAGGACATTTTCTTTGACAGATTTGAATGCTAATGCAGTTTTACGTAGGTTCAGAGTTGCTTTTGAGTTCATATTTGCAAATCTGCAGTCTGGCCTTTGTTAGTAGATTTACGGTAAGTTTTTTGTCCGGCATAAATACTATATTCAGTGTGCACACTTCTATAAACCAATGACTGTACTATTTTAACAGATAGGTTTTCTTTAGTTTTCATATCTCATTCACCCATGTACCCTCTAATGTTCTGCTTTCCACCAAAGCCATATTTCATGTTTCATTGAGATGCCTCAGTGTGTTGAAATCTTTGTTACCTAGAAGTTTCAAGCCACTCATTAGTTAAGGACATGCAGAAATATTGCTTGCCTGTACAACATATTTCAAGTTCTTTATCTGTAGCACTCTCTTAGTGAAAGTGATCCTGCATCTTAGTGGGTATGTTTCTGGTTTGTTATCTTCCTGAGGAAAGCATAAAGGTCATTTATGTTTGCTGGTGCTGAGGACAGTGAAAAGGCTGAGTGACTGCAAAATACAGTAGGTCAATGTGCACCAACGCAGAGACATGGTGGTTATGAATTAGCAGATTGCGGGAACCTGAAGGCTTTTCTTGCAGGGTCCATCTCACTAGCTGGAAAGGTAACTAAAATTCATGTCTTCTCCCTTGAGAGTCAAAAGACTTGTAAAGTACTTTGGTGTAAGAACTCCATCCCATCTGACTGCTTACCCTAAAACAGTGAAACAGTATTCTGTGAAGAGAAAAACATTTGAAACATGGATAGACCCACTGGCTGCCTTCACAAATAATGCAAACAATTTTTTCTGTGCTAGGAGAAGTAATACTGTGACCATCAAAAACTGTGGAATGAACTCTAGACCATGCTGTCAAGCTTCTCTCTAGTTATGAGACCTTTGTAATCCAGTTCAGGGGGATAGGCAATTACTTTTCAGTCACTGATCATTATTTCACAGACTGTATAATTTTTTAAAAAAAAAAAAAAAACAACTTTTTTTTTTTTTGAAAAAAAAGGCTCTAATCTAGCAAAGATCTTGAGTTTATGAAGTGTCTTGTTGATTTGAAAACAATGAATGAAATAATGAACTCAAAACCAAATATTGTCTCGTGCTAAAAATGTTGGGCTGAACCTTCTGTTGGAAAACTGTTTGTCAGGAACATTTCAAGCAATTGATAAAAAAACCCAACTTCTTCAAGATGCAAGGTAGTCTTCTGGAATTGATGATATTTTTAAAATTTCTGCCAGGATTCAGTTTTCAAGCTACAAGGCATATACAACATCAGAATGCTCAATGAATTGACAAATGGCATATTAATTCCTTGCCCCCACCTCCTACCAGTGGAACTTTTATTGATATATTCATTAGTAGCATTGCTTTGCTGTATTTATTTACCATCACTTTGCTTTCCTGACTTCAAAGACAGAAGGGTAGAAGGGTTTTCATCATTCTTTCTTGGAGCTGAGCAGAGGAAATGGGGGATCTGCGCATTTTATCAGCTTGGCGTTTGTGTCACTATGGCACCAGGGGAGGAAGAAATGCCATGATATCTAAAGCCAGAAGTCCTAGACAAGTAGATGAGCCAAGAAGGGATAACTAAAAACTCATCCCAAAATGAAAGCTTGCTTTTTATTATGATTACATGGAAGAGAGGGGGAGAATTGAAGTTTGCTATAAGACTCCAGGCTACAAACTGTTACAGCCGTGCATCTAGAGTCTAATTCAGCTCCCGCTGAAATCAGTGAAACAAGCCTTGACATTGGCTTTACTGGCATAGGTTCATCATGTTCCTCAGTGATAATGTCTATCCTGCAAACTAATTAATTAATTAAAGCTATAAGGGATGATGAGACTAATTTAGCTAGTGATTTTACTATGTTTCTGAATCAGAAGATATAATGAAAGTGTTTATAATGGTATCTCGTTCATACTGTTTGATTCACGACACCAACATTCTCTAAAGTACTACTATGTTTGAATCCCATCTTCAAAATTATATTTAGCCAACTAAGAACTATGTATGAAAAATTAAGTCAAGGTACTTCTATTTTTTTAATCACTTGGAGTATGTTTCTGTGATTTCTACTCTTTTGATTGCCATCAGTCTCATCTCACCTTGCTTTGTTTTGGTTTTTTAGCCTAAACCAAAATTAACTATCTAGTCTCCCACAGTAGTAAATGAGGAAAGACAAGAAAATCCATGGGCATAAAATAGGCATTTAATATCAGAGAGCAAAATGTTCTTCTGGAAATAACTATCTTTTCTCTGCTAATGACTTGATGGCTACCTTCAACCAGACAGTTGACTTCTACACAGCCGAAATTAGAGGACATGAAACTAAATCTTAGTGTACATGAGGCAACATAATTCAGAGTTGAGTTTACCCATTTCCTGCTTTTCAAGTGATTTATATTACCCACCTAATGCCCCTTTAGCTATGTTTGACTAGAGCAATATATTTGCCTAAAGAGGCAAGCGAGAACATTCCAAAATATATCCTGAATAGTGCTTTGCACAAAGTCCTTATTTCCTACTGTAAAATACTGTATTTCTAGATGAATTCTAACTTTGATTAGCTCTGTTTCAATATGTTTATTCTTGTCAAGCATTTATACTGCATTGGAAGTAACTTCTTACCTTAAAAATTTTATAAAGCTTTCTTTCGAAATAAAAATTTCTTTTCGACATAAAACCTACAGGACATTTGAATTTCTTGTAGAATCTTTTGCAGTTTCTTAAGGGGTGAAATGAATTAAGACAAATCTACTTTTTCTTTATGTCACATTTTAACGGTCGGATAAAAGCAGGTATGGGTAATGCACATAATGCACATAAAATAGTTTTTGGTTTCTTATAAACGTTTTTTGTCAGATTCCTCTACACATTCCTGAAAGAAATTAAAAAAAAAAAAAAAAAAAAAGAAAGAAAAAGAAAAAACACTCATGAATATAGATACCCCAAGACAGTCATTTAATTTAGCATCTTTTACATCGGTTTACTTCCATTCTGCTTTTTCACCCTGAACACTCCGAATATTAATGTCTTATTTCTATAAATAATTTCCCTCCTCTTGATATGCTCTTCAATAATTTTTTTCATCATATATTTTAGGCCAAGAATTTTAATGACACTTGTTTTTTCCACACTGAAAATTGTCCTCCACCACTGCATTTCCAAGGACCTTTCCTTCAGTTATTTTTCATAGATAAACTTATGAACTCTTCATTCTTTGAACTTATGATACTCCACATCATCCCTCCAAGACTCTTTAGAAAGATTTGAATATTGCATGTATACATAAATAATTAATTTGCTATATAATATTGAGGTTCTGAAGTCAAATGGTAGAAAATATGTCTTATTGTGGAGAAGTTTGCTACTGTTCAATTTCTTCTAAAGAGTGATGAAAATTTGAAGAAGTTCTCTACAAAAGATGATGTCATCTCAGTTAAGGGCCACCTGCCTACACACTGCTCCAAGGCTGCACACTCATTGATCCTTAAAGTCAACCTAACACAATGAGCTGAGCACAGAGTGAAAACACAAGCGAGAGGAGTATTATATACCCCGGCATCAAAAATCTTTCAAGACTGGTGGAAAGAGAAATGATAGAAGAAAACATCTTCCTCTAGTGAAGTGTGTTGCTTCAAAGAATTTGTATTTAAGACCGAGATGACTGTTCATATTCCAGTTTACGTGAGCTTAAGCTCAAAGAGATTCAAACCCCTGTTTCACACTTAACCACCAGGCTCTGATGAGCATGGTCAATCAGCCATCCCTCCTATAAGAAGTATTGTTTTATAGAAGTCCATTCAGGATTCAGAAGATCATCTGCAAGGAATGTGACTGAGTAGCTTAATTTTTAAGGTTCTTTTCTGATAGTCAGAGTCTTGGGCTCTGGTGATTTCTCTCAACATTTGTATTTTGTGCAATTGTTGCTTCGTGTAAAAACCAACAGCATTTCTCCTACTACCACTAAGAGACAACTGCCTTTTCCAAGGCAATGCATGAGAATTGTGGTGCTCAGCTCTGGCTTCTTGATTCCACTATGGAAATTGCCTGTAGGTATGAGCAGCAACCTATATCATGTAATGATTTCAACTGGATCTTACCCTGGGTTAGGCATTAGCTGCCCGATTGAAATCATCTCAGGCTGATGGTAAATGATTAATTCCATGAATGTTTAAGAGTTATTTTGACACAAAGGGTTGGCTGGATCTCACAGTGCTGTCGGAGACAACACATAGTGCCACATCCACAGGAACCGAGTCTGCTTGTCCCGCAGCAGTGCTGGGCTGAGTGCAGGCAAGGTGGCCTCTTCTCTTCCCTTTTGACCAACCTTGTTCAGACATGAGGTCACTTGACAGGAGGACATTGCCCCTGCTAAAGCAGCAGCAGCTCCTCTCCTCCCCATCACACCCAGGGGCTCTCAGGATGCTGAGGGTCCCAAAGCTGTTTTAGTTCAGCTCTCTCTTGTGCATGCTGTGCCTTCCCTCCTAGCCCTAGCCTTAACTCTTTGGCTCTGTCCAGAAACTGCAATGTAGAAAGGTCAGGGCTAAGCCAATTTGAACTTGAAACCAAGTATTTAAACCCTGAGGGGACGCAGGGATGGGAGGGGGGGCAGGGGGCTGAAGTCATTTAAATACATGAAACCCCATAAAAATATTTACAATACACAGCTAATCTCAAGATAACATTTTTGGCCATTGTAAAACTGACTCATCAATATAATGGAGTATATTTTTGGTTACTTTATTTTAACTTTCTTTTTTACAGTTAATATTTACCAAGTCTCTGGGGCCTAAAATTACCTCACCCTTTTGCTTCAGGTCTACAGCTGCAGTTTCTTGCCTCACCATAGAAACGCCTGGAATGCAGCGTTGTGTTTCCTTTTCTGTTAGGAAAATAAAGGAAGCTGAAGTAGCAACTACTACCAAGAGACAGATAAATGCCTTTATAAATGACTAATTAATAACTTAAAGCTATGTTACTGGGTAGAATGTGGGTGAGTTTTAGGCACTTTGATACTCCAACAAGCAATAAGCCAGCTGGTGTATCTTAGTGTGTCCTTAGAATATAAGTTCATCTGGGTTTATCAGATCAACAACCACTAAAATTCATTTTTCATAGTTAATCTGGAGAAGAACTGCTTGGCTTTACAAAGCAGACAGTGATTATAGGGTTTTCTTTATTTGAAAGTTCGACATAAAACCTACAGGACATTTGAATTTCAGCTAGTCCAAGTTGAGCCTCCAGACACTAAGGCACTGAAAATCTTGAGTTGTTTTAGAAAAGCTTGGCCCCCTTTTATTTAACGAATTCTTACTCAGAGTGAAGGCTGCAACTCGCTGTGCCAAGAATTATATCTTTTGAGCCACGCCAAGAAATGAGGTAGAAAAAGATGAAAAACCTCACAGTCCCAGAGCTGATAGGACTTGGCTTTGAAATGGCTTCTGTGATCCTTCCCATTACAGTGCCATATGACTGGAAGGAACTATAAATACTGATATCGTTCCATAGTGCACAATGACATCTTTTTGTCGCTTCTGTTACCATACGTAAAAATCACAGTAACCACAATATCATACTCTATCTTTCTGGGATATAGATTTTTTTATATATATACTTTGCATTTTAATGCAGAAGCGTTGCTAAGTGCTATTTGTCTTTTTGGCAACATTGCTATAACTTAAGCCTGACAGTTATTACTCAGTTATGAAGACAAAACTTGGACACATAGCGAGTGCTGATATCAGAGCATAGTACTATGGAAAATGAGTTTCCTAGGAACATAAAACACTACTCATTATTTACCTACTCTCAGAGTTTAATATGGGGCAATGACATATATTACCATATTAGATGATCCGTAACTGTCATAATAGATTATTCTTATAGGGATTGCTTGAAGAAAAAATTGAGAAAACATTATTATCTATCTGTGATATTTCACCCTCATTAGAACTGGAGCTATGCTTCTCTCCTGAGCACGCAACCTATAGCCGCCAAAGCTAGAAAGGGTTAGTGTCAGATTGAAGAGGGGCTGCAAATGATATCTGCATTTAGAGCTGTATAACTAACTTTAATCATAGCAGGGGCAACCCTCACAGTGTGCAGCTCAACAGAATAAAGTCATGCAGCTAAAACTCTCCTGCTGTTTTCCTTACCTATTGGATGGATATTGCTGTCAATGAACAAAGAACATCTGCTCCTCTCGTAATTCTGCTTTTGAAACATTCTGAATTTCCAAACCCGTATATAAACTAAAATTGAAGTCAGGCTGGGCTGGAAATTGAAGGAATCCAAAAGCTGATTCACATTCTTGTCTCAGAAGCAGCAACATCTGTCAAAGGAGCAAGACAGACAGCTGCAGGCAGCGAGAGATTCTAAATTTATTCTACAACATCATGCCTGTTAGAGCTTTTTTATTTTCTCTTTTTTTTTTTTCTTTTTCTGCTGGGGGGGGCAGGGGAGTGTGGGTCAGCAGAGCCTGTCTTTGGCTTTGCTTTTGGTTTGCCTAAGTCAAATGCAACTCCTACACTGCAAATTCTCCTTTATTATACCGTTGGTAACTGTAGAGTAGTGGATAAAGGCATAATGGCTTGTTACGAAAATTCTGCCCCCTGGAAACATCATTCAAGGTCAGGTTGGACAGGGCTGAACCTGATCTAGCTGAAGATGTCCCTGTTCATTGCAGGGGGAGTTGGATCTTTAAAGGTCCCTTTAAACCCAAACTATTCTATGATTTAATGAATATTAGAAAGGCCTTTTTCAATAAATTTAGATCTCTGAGCCATGTGTGCCAATGGGACCATACTGTTGGTCTTTTTCATTCCTATTCATCATGAAAGCTAACATGGGACAGTGGTTCCACAGAATAGTTGACTAGACCTCAATGTTTCATTGGCAAAAAGAATACAAAGGAGTGACTTCAGCACATCCATCTACTTAAGGTGTTATATCTTTATTCAGGTGGCTGGGGCAGGTAGGAGAGGAGGGAAGAATCAAGGCTAATATACTTACAGTACCAAACCTGGTCCTCACACATGGCATCAGTAGAGTAGCTTTAGCTTTGCAAAACAAATCAAAATATGGTCAAGGGGAAAGCCTTTTTTAAATTAATGGTTTAATGGTAAGAAATATGTCACTGCATAAAAGCAATATTAAAAATGTAGAATCAACAAGGTGTAAGAGAATTTATTGTTTCTACTGTTCAAAGCATTCAATATTTACGTACACCCGCCAACAAATAAAGAGGTGAAGCAAGCTTCTAAGTCAGCTGGATCAGACCACTGTTTTCACTCTCTAATAAACATCTCATATCGAACTTAATTACCTTTGAGGCCTACAGTATTGCCAGCTACACTGTAACTCAAGTCACTCCATAGCTTGCTTGCCAAAAGTGTGAAAGTGTTTCTTTTGTAACGTACTATATTTTAGACTGGGGTGGAGTCGGGGGGAGGTGGTGGTGCGGATAAAGAAATCACACTATAGGAAATAATATATGCTATTTTCACATAGTTCTGGACTGGAACATTCTTATTTTGGACATAGAGCATATGGTCATATTTCCACCGGAGCTGAAAACAGAAACAAAATAAAACCATTCCGATTTCAACTCAAGCAGAACCTAATTCATACTTGGTGGACATGTCTATAAATAGATAACAGCTGACTGAAGCTGTGCCACATATTATTATTCACCAGCTAATCTTGATCTTCAAAATTCCATGCAATCATTCATCCCCATCACACCTCTCTGTGGTGCTTTTATCTAATTAATTTAGATAAACCACAAGGCAAATAATTGAAAAAATATATCCAAATATTTCAGAGGAAATGGAAGAGCCAAACTCTGGAATAATGTGAAGTTGGGTAAAGTCTCCATGCTGTTCAAGGCTCGCACTGGCCTGTGGATTCTTCTCATCACCAGACACAGGATAAAAGCATCACCTGTTTCCTAACTCCTGACTGCTGGATGGAAAGCTCAGACCTATCTACTCTTAGTGAAGCTACTATATTACATCCTCAGTCCCAAAACAGGTCCTTTCGTGTTTTTGGTTTGGCTGCCCGATTGATGGATAGACAATTCCTGCCTTGTTGCAAACCCTTCTTTTCATTGACAAGCTTAGCTCTTGAAAACACACTGCTGGAATAGTCTGTGATGCAAAAAAGACTAACCCTGTTTCTCTCTGTGGTCCACTTTACGTATGACCCTTATCTTTGTCCCTTGTGTCTCAGAATTATGATAGAGGCTTTGATTACATGACCATTTAGCGCTGGACAATGGCCAATATTTATCTTACAGATACGAGCTAATTAGGCCATGAACACAGACACATTTCTTACACTGATTTTAGTAAGTTATCAGATAGCACAGGTAAACTGACATCCAGGAATTTCCCTATCAGAAAGTCCTATCTTAATTCATTTTCACAAGGGACCCAAGATAAGGGTGGTATGGGAAGAAAGATGCAAGAATGCTGTTGAGAGGAGATCAAGGAAGGGGCATAAGATAGAAGAAATCTTATCTCTGAATTTCTTGACCTCTTCTGGCTTAGATTCCATTCTGAATATTTCATATTTGTAAGCATTTGCAGCTCAATTTCCTCCTTTGCACTCTCTTTTCAATAAAATAGAAATACTAGAGGAGAAAGGATAAGAGAAGTTAAGTAAGGAAGGAGAAGTAGAAAGGAGGGTAGACTTTTTTTCCAAGTCCATTTCAAATGGAACTGTGAGCTTCCTATTTAACTTGCAGTACCTTTTTTTTTCGTCTTTTCTCCTCTTCAAGAATTATTCAGCACGTGTGTAAATAAACGCATGATCAGGATAAAGGAATAAATGCAAGTCCTGGTAGACAGGAAGCCCAAGCTGCAACTGATTTTGATGAGTGCAGCACTGAATTTATCTAACATAACAATGTACAAGCCGCCCTGTAAAAGTGCACTTCTGTCTAGCTACCATTTAAAATAAAAATATTTCAAACATAGCAATGTGAAAAATGATTTTATTATAGAACCACTGAGGTGAATTATAATAGTCTGTATAAAATACAGGATCATGCTAGTTTGTCCTCTCCCTGGAACTAGCTCGCAGGTCTCCTGCAACTGAAGCTTAGACCCTCTAACTTCACCTCTGCCTGCACTTCTTTGGTACAACTTCAGGCAAGTTGCTTCCAAAAGCTGATACAACAAGTAAACATCAAATTTAGGCTTATTCTTAGTAGGCAGACAACTACTACTGTTATGTTTACAACCTCCAAACACGAGACTTTTCTCTCTTCTTATGTGGCACCTGGTCTCCTGACACCAAGGAACAGCCAGTAAGCAGGATTGGGGCACACCAGTGTAAGTTCCTCATAGATCTACCACATTTCTACTGTTGGCAGTGGGGGTAATACATCCATAACCTAATGTACACACCAGCTTTGGGGAAATGAAGGTTATAATCTGAAATGCTTTGATGCAGGACGAGAGAAGGTCCTTTGACATGAGTACAATTAACAGCTGGCTGCCAACAGTCAAGTTTGAGTCTTTATAAAGACTTTATACAGTCTCACACTTTTACAGGGAAGCAGAAAGCACATAGCTTCTTTG
Source organism: Pedionomus torquatus (assembly GCA_013398155.1). Classification (NCBI taxonomy): domain Eukaryota; kingdom Metazoa; phylum Chordata; class Aves; order Charadriiformes; family Pedionomidae; genus Pedionomus; species Pedionomus torquatus. Next base: position 176,594 of record VZRU01000200.1, read on the forward strand.
GCTCTACTGAGGTTTGTAGGAGCATCTCAAACCCATGAGACGAGTAAATTAAAAATCATTATAAAGATCCTGTGTATTTTGTTAGTTACTGGGTTACTTTGTGATCCAGTGCCCACTCTATTATCTCTGCCCATTGAGCTGAGGGATAAGCTTGCAGTTATTTGACAATCATGACCCAAGGCCAAAGGTTTTAGCCTCATGCTTCAAAAACAGAAAGCTAAAAAAGTGCTGAATACAGCTTAAGGTAACAGAGAAAGAAATAAGGCTCTTTTAACACAGTAAAGCATCCTTTCTCAAAAGGAGTGGAAAAGGGTTAAAATTTTTCTTGATCCAAAGGAATTCAAGTGTAACCAAGTGCTTTCTATCAATGTAGAATATGGTCCTGTTCAAGTCAAGCAGATAGAACCTGATATGGAAAAAAACACTATATACACTTTTATACAGCAGAACATCCAAGAAAAAGCATTTACAGAGAAGGCAGTAAAATTCCAGCTGATGCAATGGGCAGGAAACATTGGGCAGCATAAAGCTGATAAAGTATACATCAACTGGAAGATCTTTCTTCAGGCATTCAATCATGTGGAGAGTCCTGGGGAAAGTCCAGAACAAGAGCTCTTCTTGTGAATTGCCAGGAAGAGGCTTCCTGGAAGCCATGTTTTCAAATAGTGCCAAAACTACCAGAAAAAGAAATAAAAAGGAGAAAAGTAAGGGATTGGGGGGAACAAAAAAAAACCCAAACAAATAAATTGTAGAGTGTGCTGGATGAGTAGACACACAAGAGAGCTGAAGAATGATACAGGTGTGACAAGCCTTTATAAACCTTTTAAAAGGAGACAACGAAATAAGACCACTCAGGAAAGTTCATCTCAGTGAGAAATAACATAAGCTACACTGTGTCTACACTGGTGTTTAATTCAGATTAAACAATCCACTTGAAAGATATATGGGTTTAAGCTAGCTTTCCTAAGGGACCTTATGGGGATAAGCCCTAACATAAACACACAGAAGGAGAAGAGCCAAGAGGAGAAGGACAGCATTAGTGCAATGAAAGACACTATTGAGTTGGTTGGTTGACAGCCAAAAATTTGTACTACAAAAGGCCAGACTTAAAATAGTGGAAAAGTTGTAGTTCGTACACGTCAGTCCTGGAAGTGATGGGAATCCCATTAAAGAGCACAAGCATTGCATTTATCCTTTACCTATCAGAGCCAATGTGATCTCCACGTAGACTTTTCACTGTCTGTGAAGGGCAAGTCCATGACAGCTTAGAGGCAGACACAGCAATCAGACAGCACACAGCTGCCACAGAGATGTTGAAAAAATTGCTACTTTCAATAGAGGAGAGAGTATCTGATTTCCATATTGTGCACAACAGTCAAAAGGAGATGACCCGGTACGCATGTGAGTGGACATCTATTTATTTTGCGTTGTCTACAGTGCGGATCACCAAGGGGCACATTCACTGCTAATACTTTCTGCCAACGTATTCTGGCTACAAATTCCTTAAGACCAAGCCCGCTAAGAAGGCATAACCTGGATTTCCTGGTTAAATCAGCTAACCACTGAGGCTGTCTCTTGAGTTTCAAAATGTGTACTAGTTTTCTAAAGACCTTTTGCCTGACCATACATGAGAATGTAAGGGTTTTACTCTTCTCATTAATGGCTCTAGGAAAAAACTTGAATATCAGACACAAATAAATTGTGAATAGTCCAGTATATTGAGGCAAATAAAAAAAAAAAAAAAACTGCAAAAAGTGTTATGCTGTTTTACATCTCAAAATTGTGAGGAGCTGATTTTGAAACCAGTAACAAGCTTGTCATCTCCAGAAAAGTAAATAAAACTGTACTTAAGCAAAACAGAATGAAAAGATTGTGGATTTTACTGACAACCTATAATTTGTCTTAGGAAAAATAAGTTTTAAACTACTTTTGCTTATGTTTTGAGGAAAAGATTTTGTAACTCTATTAACATGAAGTTGTGCTTATTCAGGCAAGTATTTGGTGTTTCTCTGTGTCCCTTTCCATCTAATTCATGGACACTTATCTATTCCTTATAACAACGCAGTTTTGAAGACTTTACCTCTCATATTTATGAGGAAGAAGAAAACACGTTTAGGCTGTAAAACACACAAAGCAAGAATTTCATCCTTAATACTTCCCTGTCCTTTCCCTCTGACTTCTAACCAGTAGGTTTACATTTAGAATCTTCTAAAGAATTCACTGAAAGCTTTCAGCGGCAATATGAAAGCAATACAGATGATTTATTAATGATACCTAAAGCTGAATGTATTGACATTCTTCCATTATGAGTTACAGTCAAGGAGTGGCCGAATGTTTGGAGGATTGTTCTTACACCTTTAATTTTTACAAAAGTGTTTGAATGAATGAGAAAAAAAAAAAAAAAAAAAAAAAAAAACNGATGTCCTTATATAGGCAATTTATTCTTTCCTTTTGAAAGTGTACTGCTCAAAATATTTCATCCGTTCAGAGAGTAGCACCTGCTATTAAACCATCCAGCTTGTCAGATATGTGGTCCACTCTATGGTAAAGTTGTCCCATTATCATTCAGTCCATTATTACCCCAAATATATGTTCTGGTATGTAATCTACCTGAAATTATATTAGTCATTGATGCATTTTTTTTTCCCTTCTAGTAAAGAATGGAGTAAAAAAAAAGAAGGGAAAAAAAGAAATAGTGTCTGTGTTTCATAGTTGCAAAGAAAAGCTTCCATGTAAGAAGCTTGATGATGACCACAGGTGGTGAATTGGCATCTACCTGGGCCTGGAGACACACCTAAGAGAAACAGCAAAATGTGAAGAAGACTCATCAGTTCTTGACTTCCACTTCCAATTTGGTAATGGTTTTTTATTATTATTTATTGTTCCTGTTCCAGTATTTTTCATTTTAGTAAAAAGAATAAGATCTTGATTAAGTGCTAACCTGAGAGAAAGAAAAGATTGTGTGGCAAGATTATGCATAGGGAAAACCAGACATCTTCATTTTCAGATTAAAACAAAATTTTAGGCATCAGAAGTTTGTGTAAGATGGCAGAATTCTGGTCTTTGATTAGCATTGCTGGCTAGAAGAACTCAGGGCCTCCAGCATTCCCAAGGATTTCTGGTCAAATCACATTATTCATAAATGTCAGCTTCACACTGATTTTTCAATCAACTCTAATTAGAATAGTTTTAATTTACACGGGCACTTTGAAGACTTGGGACCAAATTAACTTGAGATAAAGTAAATGGCATTCTTTGAAGACACTGGAATAGTGCCTGGTCCTAACAATAGTGAATATTATCCACTGTGTTTAAATCTTTATAAATGACAGTCTAGTGATCCTGTTATTTAGCCATCACTCAGCAGATGCTGACGTTCAAACATGCTAGAAGCCAAATGCAGCTTCATCAATAATGCCAATGGATGAGTTAAAAGTTCCACTGCTTGTTCGTGCTGAAGAAAAGCCTCAAAGAATTCAGTACAAATTATAGCTAAAGATTCCTATGGCTCACTCTCTCCTAGTGCTTAGCAACGAAAATATGGTGCTTCAAGTAGTTGTGGGGTCACTGTGCCAACATACATAAAGGTTAAGGGGTGGGAGGGTTAAAGGAAGGATGTCAGTCATATTTTGGGGAAAAAAATGACAGCAGTGGCTCACCAGAAAGTGTTACAGCTGACAGCCTCCATCATTATCTTATTTCATAGTATCATAGTCTGTAATTAGAGTGCAGCTGATGTGCTGAGAAATATCTTTTCCAGTATTTACAGAAAAGAGGGAAGCACTTATTCAAAACCTAGTCAGGTTTCCAAATGGTTCAAATCCCATGCTAATTTCCCCAGATATTTTATATTAAGAAAGATGAATATACTTCTAAACCAATATTGTGTCTGCGTCAAAGATGCATTTCTATTTCCATGTTTATATTTATCAGTTTGAAAAAAAGCCATGTAGATGTCACTTGACAGGAAATACTGTGCTCTTCTTCTGAAATCCTGATACTGCTGAAGTACAGCTGTAAATACATTTTATGTGGTTCACTATTAAAAATTACTTACTTGACTTAGAATCATAAACATATATTTTATGTTACAGCTAGCTAGGTTACATCTTAGTTGTGGTCTTTCTTCATCCATTTGCAGGTATCACTATTGCCAGCAAACCGTTTTTATTTATATGGATACAATGTCATAACTGAAGCAGCAGAAAAAAGCTAGCCCAAAACACCTCCGAAACCCCTCCATTACAAGAGATGAGATTTATAGTTCCAGAGTGAGCTCACATAAACACAATTACCATATGAACTGTCTGAGACATAGATAGCATTGCCTAGGGCAATTATCAAGGGCCTCCTTACCTTTTCTTTTATCATGTCCCATACTGTATCATGTCTCACAAATAATGAGACCACAGCAATCCCTGCAGACTCATTGAAAATAATAGAAGAAAGAAAATAATAGAAGCAGAAAGGATTGGTTAATCCTTTCTGTAAGTTAAAAGTTTTGCAATTTGGCACAGACCTTACAAGCAATGATATAATGAATTTTGTACTTATATGATACATGATCTAAAAGGAAGTCCAAAAGTTAAGAGCATACATCTTTTGGGGGTCAGGTTTAAATTCCCAGGACTTTCAAGACATGAAGAGTGAACAGCCTGACTACTGAAATATGAAACTTAACATTATCATCACGCATATCCATCACTTTTGTTTGTTAACCTATCTGGAATGAGAGAAATTAGAGGCAGAGCTACGCTGAGCATCTGGCATGTACTGGAGTATCCGAGGCAGCTTCAAAAGGACCATATTTTAAAGAGTTCATATCAACAAAGATGAACCAGGATGGACTCCTTTAAAATATAATTCAATCATTAAGTGACTAATTTAACAGAACATGTGGAGACTGTTTATGTCCTTAAGAAGCACTGATTTTATCATTCCAAGATTTACACATGGTTCTGAGCCATGAGGACTGAATATATCAGACCCACCATTCAACAGATAGAAGTTGCACATGCAAATTTTTACCAGCTGAAGAGTTTTCCCAGTACATGTGGGTTTAGATCCACAAGTTGTCATTCATCTCTCAAATGACAGTTAATGCTCACTGAAGTCACTAGGAACAGGGAACACACATACCATGCAGGACCTCAGCAGTGCTCAGTACCTCAGCAGCCCATTGATACTGGATGGATACAACAACGTGTCATAAGCCTTTTATTCAGTAAGGTCAGTTAATTAGCAAGGTGGATATCACTTAGTATAGTAAAGAATCCTCTTACAAATAAGTTAAGCCTGAATTAAACAGATCCTATACTTTAACTGTCCACAGTTTTAAATTGGACTAAATAACAGCATAGTAAAAAGGAACATGTGTAGGGAAACTACCATAGAGCAGGCTTACCCCTTCAGCCCACAGGGTTTCAGACCTACCATTCTGTTAGAGGGATGTCATGTTGCACATCTCTGGTCAATCTCTGCTCTCCTCTTGTGGTCAGCCTTTGAGTAGGAACATGACAGATCATGTCTTGTCACAGGAACCACTTCTAGCACTTTTTTTATCTCCTCTTCCACAAAGATATCATGAAAACTCCAAACAACTATACCAACAACACACATAAAAAACCTCATCACATAGTCTTTTGGAATAAATCTCCTGAGACCACCAGCCATGGATTATGCTGTTATTACTGAATTATTATAAGCTGCTGTTTTGTGATGGCACAATTTTGTGTGTTGTCTTTTATGAATAATAATTTTTCTTCAGTTTGTTGATTACGGACAGCACAAAACATTGATGTATGGGATTTAAGTTAACACAAAATGAATATTTTGCAACTTTTTCTGACTGATCAGACAAATGAAAATATTTAATTTGGGGCAGAAAATAAAAGAACACAGAACTAAATCATATGGCCAAGTTCTGCTCAACCCCAACTTTTCATTGAATCCAAATCTCTTTAAATAAAAATGTCTGATTGGATTCCTCTTTAGCACTAAGAAAACATTGCTGCTTTGTTACTTGGTGAAACAGGAGCACTGTGATATCACACCCTTGGAAGACTCACCACTTGTGCAGTCAATAGGAAGGGATACAACACAGACCAGAACATCTGCTGTTTCTGAATTCTTTGAGTTGCTGAAAAAAAAACAAACCTGGAGTTGCTACTATTTAAAGTGATAAATACTATAAATATTAAAGTACTTAACTCTACAACTTTTTAAGGTAATTAATGTGAAATTGAAGTTTATAAATTCTCCATTCTCCAAATACAAAATTTTCATACAATCATAAAATGGTTTGAGTTGGATGGCATCTTAAAGATCATCCGGTTCCAACCCCCTGCCCTGGGCAGGGACACCTCCCACCAGACCAGGGTGCTCCAAGCCCCATCCAGCCTGGCCTTGAACACTTCCAGGGATGGGGCAGCCACAACTTCTCTGAGAAACCTGTTCCACTTCCAATCAAACTCACAGTAAAGAATTTCTTCCTAATATCTAATCAAAATCTCTCCTCTTCCAATTTAAAACCATTACCCCTTGGCCTGTCATTACACATCCTGAAAAAGAGTCCCTCTCCTGTAGCTCCCTTCACATACTGCTAGAAGGCTGCTAGAAGAACTAGAGCCATCTCTTCTCCAGGCTGAACAGCCCCAACTCTCTCAGCCTGTCTTCATAGGAGAGGTGTTCCATCCCTCTGGAGCACCATTTATACCCCCATTTTATTAGTTACAGCAATATTATTAGGCAAAGCCAGCTGCTTGCCACTTCTTGCTGATCAGACTGATAAGGAATGTCTTTGCATCTCATTTTGACAATAATGTAGAATCTGAAATAAAAAGAAGTGTTGAGCAACATTGGCAAATATTCATATATGGCCACTTGGACAAAAGCATACAGAAATCAGTGTCTGTATGCCCATGAGAAGTGAATGAAATCATTTATATTGTAAGGAAAAGCACCTCCAGGGCAAGCACTAATGTGCAAATGTACAGAACCAGAGCTAAGGGAAGGAAATGCCATGTATGCCTGAACAAGGTAGACTGCTGCTACCAAAGGCATATGGGGAATATATGAGAACAGGTGTCAGCTGTAAGGAACCTAAAGAAGGGGGGGATACGTGCAAGGTAAAAGTAGAAATCTTCCCATCCTTGGAAGTGTTCAAAACCAGTCTTGATGGGGCTCCCTGGTCTGGTGGGAGGTGTCCCTGCTCATGGCAAGGAAGTGGGAACTTGATGATCTTTAAGGTCCCTTTCAACCCAAACCATCCTATGATTGAAAGAGTGAGTACATGTGCTAGTGTGTGTGTGTGTGTGTGAGAGATGCAGAGGGAGAAATATGCAGGTGCTGAAATGCTACGGCTCTTCTGGGGATGCTAATAGGTGGTGGAAATATTTAGCTATTAATTCTAAAATAATACTTCTCTTATTCACTGGAGTGGGGCAAATATGACATGATTTTTAATGTAATATTTTTGTTTTAACAATGCCTGAAGGCAGAACTTGAGCCTGACTGCACAGAGGCACTGAACAAAACACATAAAAATGACCCTTGTCTCAGGAAACATAAAGCCTGTTAAAGCTTCTTGTTCTCCTTGGATAATATTCTGAGGAACGACAAATAGCAATGTGATCAAAACGTTGTTTATTTAAAGTCTGTATGTCCTTTCTGAATCCAGCCAAACTTCTTACAAAATTCCAGACCACCAAAATTATAACCTCCTTTTCAAAGAATCCTCACAAAGCCACAACCCTTTCAGCAGATGCACAACTCATCCAAATACATGCAAACAGAGATGCGTACTGGAACAGAATAAATCCCTCAGTAAAGCTCCCAGTATTAACACTGGGACAAGAATTTATTCAAATGCTAGGAGATTGTAACCCTACCTCTACAATTTTCTTAACTAAATTAGATATCAAAGTCTCTAGCTTCTTTCTAACAGTTATATGGTAGCAATGAAAGGAAAATCCCAGCCCCTACTTAAGTTAAAATTCTTCAAAAGCCTGCTAAAATTAAGCTTTTGTTCCTAGGCTTCCCTGTTGGCTGCTCCTTGTACTCAGCCCTGAGAGTTTCTCGGGCCCTGCTTGTCTTTTCTGGGTTTAATCCAATCCTGATGGAGGCTGAGAGGAGCCTTTGTCCCCTTCCTCCCTTCTTTTCTCAGGAGCCTCTTCTAACACAAACACAAGCTAAACTACACCAAATGCAAGCTTTTTGACAAAATTGCTTTTATACCTGACTATAAGTTACCTGCTCCACAAAGTGCATCATGCAGGGGGGTTGGAACTCAATGATCTTTAAGGTCCCTTCCAACTCTAACTATTCTGTGATTCTATGATGGGCACTTTGCACATACATGAAGAGACCAGAGTCAGCACAATTCACAGTCTTAAAATATTAATTGTATTTGTCTCAGCTGGATTAACTGTCCAGAGGAGGATGTAGCTGTCTCTCTCTTCCTTAGCAATTTTTCTTCTCTCCTCTCTCAGTGGTTAGGCATAAAGCCTCATCAATGGTGTATGTGATTATAAAATGTTGGGTAGATGCAAGAACTGATGTGCAGGGTGGCCAGGGCTGCAGCAGCATGGTACGTGTGTACCATGGTACACACACACGTACTGCTCCAGTAGATTGTCAGAATAATTTGAATTCCTGCTTGTTTAGAGAGTAAAAGAGATAGCGGATGTCATGTCGTTCCTACAGAATATTGTATATGGTATTTTCAGAGAGCTTTATATGAAGTTAATTGATGTAGTGGTGTTTAAACCAGGACATACATCTTCCTTGTCTTCTCACACCTTTGCACAAGGCAAGCAGAATCTTTTTTTAAAGTATACGTATAAAATAAAGTTCAATGGACATGAGTAAAGAGAATGAGCTCCAGTGGTCATACACAGCCATGCAATTTAGAATTCTGACTGAATATCTGAAAGATAAAAATCTTGGTTAAAAGTCAAGTGTTTGTTCCTGTTTATAGATTATTTTTTTTGCCTGGAGGTTTATCTTGAACAATAATTCTGCATTCAAGGTCTGATGTGACTGTTCCACATATAATCTCATTATCCTCCTAGCACAGAGAGTAGGAATGTAAATATAAAATAACTATGGTTTTCGACTTAGAAACCATGCATTTTGTTGCTTGAGTTTCTGAACTGTCTTGGAACTAACACAGTCTGTTGTGAACATTAGAAGACAAATGCATTGAGGCAAAACCTTCTTGTATAGAGATCCAATTCCCAGGAACTCAGTTCCTCTAGTCAGTAGGCTGAATTTAAAAGGGTGGTAACATCTTTCAAGGACAGGAATTTAGAAAGTTAGTTATTTAGTCTATGGGAGCAGGCTCTTTATAAATTTTGTACTTGTGGAGCTGCTCTCCCTTGCAAGATCCTCCATAATACGTTTTAAGCCAGGCACACATTTCTACCCACCTTGCTTATTGCAGGCAATCCCTAATATCCTGCCTTTCTTAGATGGATAGTGGATGAAACTATAGTTGTTTATATTTTCACTTGTGCACATAAAAACCTCATGTGTCTCTACTGATTCGTTTCTTTACTAGATCAATTTACATTGTTTGTGCTTTCTGAATTCTCTGGCTAGGACTTGGCATGTGTGCCAGTGACATGTGATGCCCAGCATCCATGTGACCAGCTTCTGTGGTGTCTCCCTGCTCTAAATCAGGAAAATAATAGAAAGCATTTCAAATTACATCTTTAGCCAATACTAGAAACCTGGCCTACTTTTTTCCCATAAACTATAGCAACTGAAATTATTCCTACTGTGAAGAAGTCATTACATTCTTGACTTGTCTTATTTTTCCCCAGAATATTCTTATTAAATTCATGTAAGCATCCCTCTGTAACAGGCTGATTACAAGGAAAGAACTGCATTTCATCCTGAGCTCATGTGCAAATATTTCCTCAGTTAACACATCTCTCCATTCCCAGTAGGATTAGATCATTGTACCTCTAATATTTCACAAGAATTTGCTGCTGGTTTGATAAATTGAAAAGATGGCATCTTCTCTACCGCAAAGTCCTTTGCCCCACAAAAAAGCCATACTGTAATAAATAATAAATATACAGTACAGCTTGCTTAGACAGATTCCAAGAATTTTATATGCTGTAATTTAATCCTTAGAAAACCAGAGGATATTAAATGAACTAAACTGTCTTAGCCAGAAATCTCTGATTTGGGCAGCTCTTTGATGTTTATATCTGAAAGTCTTTGATGTCTTAAAATTGTTTCAGAAATTAGAAAAAAATCTTGACTTTGTAAATCATTTTGTGATTACATAAATGACAATATGATGATGAATGGCACAGAGTTTACAAAAAATGAATCGTTTCTCTGAATATTAAGTTAATCAAAAAGCCAAGACTGTCTAGTATGAGTTCCTAGTGCCTTAAAGATCCTTTGGCATTCCAGATGCACAATGAAACAAAAATAGTGTAGCCTTATTATGAGCACCTTTCCACATCTGCAATCCTGTTATACAATAAACTCTTGTTCTTTTGTAGCGAGATTGCACTGGTTCTTTTTTTTTTTTTCCTTCTTTTTTATTATTAATTTGAAACATGTGGGGAGAGGGTAATCCAGTAAGCCATAGGCATTTCATATCAGAGCTTTCATACAATCACATGTAACGTCAACCATCTGGGTGGAAGGATGGATAGAACTTGTTTTATATCAATAGACTGTGAATGATAGCAAAGAGCCGAAACAGTACAGTTCAAATGAATATTAGATATATATTCACATCTATGAGTGTAATACCAGCAGAATTCACTCCAATGTTGGCCTGTTGATGGAATAAACTGGTTTTGCTATTAAATAAAATAGCAAGCACTATACCATGTTTGTTGCATTTACAACACTTTGAATGTATATACACATTGTAAGTATATGGAAATTATAGATATGAAACATAAAAGACTAAGTGGTATGTATATACATGTGCAAAAAGAGAGATTTCTCTCTGCAACATATTTTTCTGATTGGTAAACAGATGCCATTTTAAAATTCCACAAAACTAGCCATTAGGTAGACAATTAAAAGATAGTAATTTAGAAACCAGATGTCCGCTTTTATTTTGAGCAAAGAGAAAACACTATCTCTAGAAACACATTCATTTATTGTTTGTTTTCAAAGTGAACTTTAAAATTAAATTACAGTGTTTGGAAGGGGGAAAAAAAAAATTAAATAGACATCTGAAAGAAATAGAATCTATTTATAATTTTACCTTTTTGATGTCAAAAGATAACCTAGAGGAAAGCCTTGGGGATATAAATTCTTCTCAGACTTACAGTAAAAGCATGCAAATTTTTAAGATGCATAATCCTGTATCAAAGTTTGGTGAAAACCTGATAAAAATTCAAGAGTTCATGCATATAAAAGATTAAAACCAACAACCAATGCAAACACTTAAAATTATTTACAGTCCTGTGAAATCCAAACTGCACGCATATGGGGTACTCCGTGCGTTGTAAAAACTGTGGTTCAGTCTGGAATTCTGCACAATAGAAGCAGAGAGGAAAATATATGACACAAAATATCTTCACCTGCATGGCACAAATTAGTGAGTTTCAACCCCAAGTTTAGGTAGCGTATCATCTAATCACTAAGACAACGCTATACTGATGTTTTCTTTTAATGTAGCATTCCAGATGTTTGTTCTCTCTTCTCTACAAGTGACTGACTAGGAACAAATCCCAAGGTGGAAATTGAAACACTGAAATTATGTTCTGATTAGTTAAATAGTTTTGTAAATAGGCCGTTGAAAAGGGTACTGTCTTCCAAGTTAGTTTTTTTAGATAGATAGTTGTTTGACTGACTGACTACCTTTTTTTAGAGGGCGGGGGAGGCATTAAGGATTCTTCCGAGCCCCTTGCCTTTTACAGTCATTACTTTATTTTAAAGAACTGAAGCCACAAACCAGCAAATCACTTAAGCACTTGACAACTTCATGTTCTCATCGCACTTGAAGCAAATGACAGTACTTCTCTGTAAGTATCCATGTACACAAATAAGTGTTTTGCCTTCTGGGGACCTAATCATTGATTTAAAAGCTAAGATCTATTGTATCAAAATAGTCTGCTGTATTTCATGTATGTTTTCTCTGATGCCACGACAACAAATACAATCAAGAGCTTATATTGGCCATCTATCCTAAATAAACTCTCTGTGGAAACTTTTTCTGAACCTGAGGGCAAGGGGACGTGCCATCTCCTCATTCTGGGAGGAAATGTGCTCTTTCAAAGGAAAAAGATTTTGGGGTTAAGAACTCTGGATTCCAAGAATCACAGGATCATAGAAATGCTGTTTGTAGAGGGGACATTTGGAGGTCTCTCCCACACACAGTTTACTTTTACTAGCACTAGGTCAGTTCAGACATATCTTAGCCCTGTCCTGTCTAGAAAACTTTCAAGGATGAAGATTCTCCATCATCTCTGAGCAGCCTGTTCCAATGTCATACTATCTGTCTGCCACAATTAAGGTGTTTTTGTCATCTTTGCATCTCCCCTTCTAGTAGTTGCAGATTGCTAATAGATCATTCCATAGTGTCCTCTTTGTCAGACTAAATAAGTCCTACTACTTGAATATCTCTTTGTGATTGCCTTCAAAGTGCATCACGGCAACCACTTGTTTCTCAACATCCCTTGGGTTGAGGCGCCCACCAAGGGGACCTCCAAACTAGGCTTTGCTTTCCTCATGGAATTTCATCAGTGCCAAGCAGAGAACAATTATAACTCCATTTGACTGCTCTCTTGCTCCACCTCACCTCACATAGTCCAAGGCATGGTTTTCCTTATTTGTGATTTGCAGTACTGGTTTATATTCTACTTGTAGTTCATCACAAGTCCTTTTCAGGGGACTTTACTCATTTCCCAGCCCATACTGGTACGTGCTGTTGTTTGATCCCAGCCTCAGGATTCTCATAATGTTTATGTGGGTTCAGTTCTGAAGAATCCTTTGAATTAGTTTTCCCATTCTTCATGTCAATCATTCCTCCTGATTAGTACGATCCACAGATTTACCTGAACACATATTTTCTGTCACCATCTAAGCTGTTATTGGAAATGCTGAACAATATCAGTCCCAGTACCAAACCATAGGGTACTTTGCTCACTACCAACTGCAACACAATTCTTTGATTTTACTACCCTTTTACTGTGGTGGTAAAGTCAATTTTCAACATATCTAATAAACTGTTCTTCCAGTCTGTATCTACTCAGCTTCCATAGAAAATCCTTTGGGGACAGGGCCAAAAATCATCCTACAGACCAGGTATCCATTGTTTTGCTGCTGCCCACTCAACATGCCATTTCATGATAGCAACCAATCAAGCTGGTCAAGATTGATTTGCCATTGCAATGTCTGAGCTAGTTATTCCTGATTGCTCTCATGTGCTTGGAGATGGATTCTAAAGGGACATGCTTCACAATCTTTACAAGGACATCTTTATGATCTTTCTGTATAGCCTATAATTCCTCTGGTCTTCCTATCCCTTTTCTTCAAGATAGGCATAGTGTTAACCATCAAGGTATCTACCCCAGTAATCACAGTCTTTTTCAGAGACAGACACATTGCAATCACTGCAGGCAGCTCTTTCGATGGCTTTGGGTGAATCCCATTCAGCTCTATTATTTTTAAACTCCCCTCAGTAATACTTACCCTGTTTCTACTGCATTATTGGGTTTCCCTCTGGTTACCAAACTACATTGGTCCACACAGAGGTATGAGATCAGGCTTCCTCTGTGAAAAGTGAGACAAAAATGATGAAGCCTACTTCAACCTTTTCTGGATCATCTAGCACTTTGTTCTCTGCCTCATCAACCTCACATTTTTTTTCCCTGAACTTTATTTTAAAACTTAGGCATCTACAGTTTTCCCTCCCTACCTTTTATGTCCCTGATAAATTTTAGCTCCGACTGGATATTGGTCTTCATGTTCTTGTCCATAAATACCACAGGAAAATAGCATAAACATGCTTTTTCAGCTGTTTTCTTTTCAATTCTTGCATATTCTCTTTGTATTTTAACTCTGTAGGAAGGTTCCTGTTTAGCCAAAAGGAGAGCTAGTGAAAGGTCTTAGACTGGTCTAAGTGGATGCGTAAGGCTACATTGGTCCTTGATGTTCCAGTCATCGCTTTCTAACTTATGAAGCTGCAATGAGAGGATTTCCATAGGCTGATGGACAAAAAGGGTTCCTGTAGCTTCACGGCGCTTTTCTGTAAGTTGTCTGCTTAGGAAACATGAAAAGTAAAATGGGAAACAGTGGTAGATAGAATCTGAAAAGTCCAAGTTCTGTACGGGACCCACTGAATTTTTTTGTCTTCTTTTCTGGGTCAGTGTCAGAGAATTTCTCTCTGCTGGGAAAAAAAAAAAAAAAAGAGAAAAGAAAAGAATGTTTATCTTCTAACCTTTGACTTCTTGTCCTTTTAAGGTCCTTTATTTTTCCTAGATTTTGCTGCCAAGCTTAAGCTTGGCCATATAGTAATAAATTCTACCATTGACTGAAAACATAACACCTGTCATTTTAGCTGCAGAATGATATCACAAGTTTTTGCTTCTTTTCATCATGCTCTGAACAGAACTATTTCATAAGAAGCCTAATATCCATTACATATGGCCAGTGGAAAATTGTCCTGAATCCATTGCCACTGAAAAGAACACTGGTGTAAATATGTCTCTTAGTAACTTTATACAACCACCTAGATCTACAGTTGTTTTCATCCAATGATTAATTTAAGTTTAATCATGGATAAGATAATGGTTTTGAATATTAAAGGACTATTAACTAGAAGTTCCTGTTCTGCCAACTTCTTTAAAACATCCTTACTATTTTTATCTTTAAATAATAAATTAAATAATATTAATACTTTCAAAAATACACAATGCAATTAAAACAGATGTGGTTTAATAATCTGAAGAAATTAACTCTAGTACTAAACAGTAAGTGAAAAAGAATAAAAATGATGTGATTGCTCTAGAATGCATTAAGAAACTCCCTTTCAACACAGGCTTAGCAGAATGAGTCAAGAAATCCTGGAAAAAATCTCTCATAGCAATAAAGACTAAACCAAAACCACCATGGCTAATCTTTAACATCCTAGGATACTCCTTCTGAATGAATACTGTGTACTACTGTATACTAAGGTTTTAATTCACAATACCGATTTTCTACCTGAGCTGAGTAAAATGAGATTTCTATGTGTCTTTTGTTATTTTTAAAAAGTAGGAAAGAAAATAGAATTGCCCAATTATTCAATCTTTCTGGGGCTAAAGTTAAAAGGGATTGTTCCATTCCGAGCTTATTTTCTCTGGATCTGGTCTCACAAATGAGACAATCCCAGAGTGGTTTAGCATTGAAAGCAAAAGTGAAGGATTTGACTTTCCCTGATTTTGTGAGCCAGGATTACCTAGCAATTAAAGAATTAAGCTAGTAGACCAGAGACAGTGGGTTTGTGCTTAACTTTGCAACTATATATATTTGGTAATCCTATGTAAATAACTGAACCTACTTCTCTTCAATTCACACCTTCAGAAGATGATATACTTACACATTTTGCAGGTGTATTATGTACATGCCTACATTTGCTGTTTCGCATGTTCTACCTAGGGTTTGCATGGAGGCCAGTATAAAAAGACAGAGTAACAGAATAAAATTGCTCTCTACAACTCCCTCACTCTAGGGCTAGCAAAACATGCCAAGCCAGGACCCTGTATCTCCATAGGTAGCAGAAAATAATTGCATGTCCTTTTTTAAGTGCTTCCATAATCGCATTTGTGGTCCGGAGCAAAGATGAAGCTGTCTGTGATTCACCGTGGCCTTTGTGCATCTGAATTGAAACTTGTTTCTCTTTGCTAGCCTGGGGAAAATCCCTAGAGGGAGGATGAGACTGCATTATTCAGGAATTCTCTGAAGTTGAGCAAATCTGAACCAAAGATGACCTGGGGAAGATGACATAAAGAAACTTTTTTGAGATCAGTGAGTTTACAGAATAGGTGGAGTATGAGTCCTCCTTTGTCGCTCTCTAGACTTGAACATTCTCTTGGGTGCATTTTTTATTTGCTATTTGCTTCTAAAAATTACTACTTATGCATGGGTTTATTTATTATTGTGCCCTCAAATCACTGCGCCCATGAGTAGAACTACAATAGTTGCTACAACTTTTAGGTTCAGTCTGTCTATGTCATATTTTCCCTTCACTGAAAAGAATTTGGAATTTGAAAAGTTAAAACCATTTTCTATTCCAAGAGCTCTAGGCTTCATCTGTGTGTCCTAACCTTCCCAGAACTAGCTCTAGCTCTCACTCCAGACCTGCTGGTGCAGTAGAAAAGGGTTTACATTCCCTCCACACCACCATCATCAAGGTAGTGTGTGCTCATAACTCCTGCTTCCCCTTCTCCAGTTCGGCTATGACTCTTTAACTCTTCCTCCCCTTAAAATACACCATTTTGTCATGAACAGCATAGAAGTTAATCTTTGCCTCACCTTCTAATAATGCTCAGTAATGTCTGGGCTTCCCCTCTTACCAGTCACAGCAGAAATATAAAGGAAGATTCAGTCTCTGCCTGGAAAATCTAATCTGTGATGGGAAGCAACATGTTTGTGATAATCAGAGATAACAACAAAGGAAAATCCCCTCTTCTTCTTCATGTTGGGAAAAGAGTGGGAGACATACTTCACCTTCACAAAAGTGGTGTCTGGTCTTTCTCCTTGACAGCTATAGCCAAGACAACACTTTCCCAGACATGAACATATCCAACTGCTCCTCATTTAGTTCTAAAAGCTTTCTACTCATTCATGGTCAATCCTACATTATAACTACTGATAAGCATCAAACTCTGCAGTGTAGGAAGATTTCAGTTTTGTCATAAGCTAAAATACACAGAAAATAGAAGGAAGGGTAAGAAGTGATTCAATGTCCTGCCTACAGTGAGGAGGAGACTGCTTTAGTATGGTTGTTCCAAACACCCTGACTCACTGTTTCTACTAACACCAAAAGGTTAATATGCTTTTATATACTTTTCCTTATATACTTTTACCCCAAACTAATGAAATTACGGTGTCATATTAGCTATGTAGTACAAGCTAGAGTCTATGACATAATTGTATGTGAGTTTCTTTGTTGAATGAGCAACATGAGCAAGTACCTGAAAATATTTTCTATGATTCTAAGGGGAAAAACAAAGTGAGAAGAAATTGCACTTCCAAAATCAAACCCATTAATTTAGTGAGCAATCAAAGCTGTCTCCATGTTGTTAATAAAAACTCATTCCAGACATATGTTAGTAAATCACTTAAATCATTTGTTAATTAACTCATATTACATCTCATTCACCTAAAAATTGTATATTACCTATGGAAAGGCCTAGGGCCCACAGCAGAGTAGCTCAATGAGTTCTTCTTAAAGTAAAAAGTCTATATAACACAAATGTGCCCTAAAATGAAATTCTAGATAACTTAAGTAAGAGCCCTCAATTCCAGTTTCCCACATTTCTGTTCATATTTGCCGTACAGTACTATTTCTGCTTCCCACCTGCAAACAGAAGCAATACTTAACCAGTCTGTATCGATCAAGCATCATGACGTGGCAGCTGATACAGCATGACAAATTTTATTAATCCGATATTTACATCATGGCTTCTATATCACAGGGGAAGAAAACTAAAAAGAAGGTAAAACACTGAGCACCAAGAAGGAAAGAAAGCACTATTCATTATATTAGTAGCTTCTAATGTTCTGAATAGGAATGAAATGGAAACTCAGTGGAAATGGTCCAATGTGGTACTGGAGAGTATCGGAGACTATTGTCATAAATATGCACAAAGGCACAAACTGCTAAAAGGGTAGTCAGGACTTCTAAGGAAAGAGATTCCATATCCTTAGGAGAATAACAATGCCAGAAGCTAGCAAGGCAGCGGATGGTTGAGAAGCATGGCAAAGGATACCCCTTTAGAGAGAAATTTCACTGTAGACCTCCTTGCTGGTTGCAGGAGATGCACCCATGAGCCACAAAAACTCAGCTGGCAATTCCTGATTCTATAAAATGAAAACAAAACAAAAGGTAGAAGATCCTACCTGGCATGTGTACTGTCAGTGACAGAAGCTCCAAAGCTGAGCAGATCAAAAGACAAAATGGCCCATTTGACCCAAGGTGATCCCACCAAGCAGAAATTGAGCCTACATACCAGATTCTGGTAATGAATCTTGGTCCACCATCATACATACATATGTTCTGTTGAAATATAAGCAAAATCTTTAAGCAATTATATCTTTCAGTCTAACATTTCCCTGCATTTTACAAATTCTGAGAAATCATAGAATCATAGAATGGTTAGAGTTGGAAGCGACCTTAAAGATCATCCAGTTCCAAACCCCCTGCCATGGGCAGGGACACCTCCCACCAGACCAGATTGCTCCAAGCCCCATCCAGCCTGGCCTGAAACACCTCCAGGGATAGAGTAGCCAAAACTTCTCTTGGTAACTTGTTCCAGTGCCTCACCACCCTCACAGGAAAGAATTTATTTCTAATATCTAATCTAAATCTCCCCTCTTCCAATTTAAAACCATTACCCCTTGTTCTATCACTACACTTCCTGACAAAGAGTCCCTCTCCTGCTCTCCTGTAGGATGGAAAAAGATGTAGGATGGAAGAGAAAAAAACATCAATCAATGAATCCAGTAAAAAAAATACATGATAATAAAATTAATGAATAGTAATAAAGATTTAAGAAAAATCTAGACTCCTAGGTAAACAGTACACATTTTTATAGCATTTCATTTTCCACAAACAGTATTTACATAGCAAAATCAAGATGAAAGAAGCTATGTTTAAATAACATCACATTTTTTTCATGCTCACTGATAAAATTCCAGGAAATTCAAAGTTAAGGTTAACATTCCAACTTTAATACATGTCCTGTTCTCAATCCCTCCCACCCCTAAGGTTATAATGAAGGAAACAAGGTATCATTCATAGAACTTCACAAGCATGATGAATCACATCACACCCTACCCACAGCTACTCATTTTGTTTGTCTATGATTTAGCCAAAATTTCACTTTCAAACTTTTTCTTTGTCATTTGGTCCCATATGGGGAAATTTCAACAGTTACTTCTTTAAACTCTTCAAATGGCCCGTAATACAACTGTAAATGGAAAATAATTGCAATTTACTGGCAGAATGTACCAATTTTTATTTGTTTTTTCACAAAATATTGAGTTTTGCTAATGATTTCCTGCGTCAGGGAACAATGTTGTTACTGAATGTCACATTTTTTTCAAGGAGAACCAAGTTGTGAAACCGGATTTTTGTAAGTGGGTACGTGCTTTTGTAAGGAGATATTCAAATTGGAGTCCTATTAGACACAAGGATGCATTCATACACTCAGATGCATGTAGGATCTGTGCCTGAGATTGCAGATTGTGACACTTTAGCTTCACTGGATATATTTTGATTTTAAGAACAGAACTGGTCCCTATGCTAGGAAAGATATGAGCAGAGGGTACTCATATATATCATCAGCATAAGCTGTAAATTTAGCTGTTACACTGCCTATGCAAGCAAGGCTGCAAAGAATTCTTACAGATTCGGATTCTTGTCACTGCACTGAAATATATCCAGTGCTGACAACCTCTGGATATATATCTTACTGGATTTTTCTAGTGTTTATTCATAAACTGCTAAATCTAGAGGCAAGGTTCATCCCACAAGACTGAAGTTAGCTGAGTTAGAAGCTAGCATCCCCAGGCTCTTTAGATAGTCTGTCAGGGAAGACAGACTTCAAGTCATCTTCAGAATCCACTATGGGTGCTCACATCTCTGCAGGACTCAGAGAATCTCCGTAATAACCTTGTACTTGGATAAGAGCCAGCAGTTAGATAATATAATTCCATTTCTAGTATCTATTTCATTTTGCTTAACTGATGGAGTCAATCAATTCTTTCAGCATGGGACGTCTGCAGAAGTCCAGGTGAGGTAACCTTGTCCTCATCTCTGTACACTTCATCTATCTCCAGCATATCAAAGGCTTTTCCAGCTTTTTCAACCATCAAGGCACTGCGTCCTCTGGTCTACATTAGCTTCGACTTCAGCAGTCCCTTCCTTTCTGGTTTCATTGCAAGCTACTTGAAACAGGACTGATCAATTCATCAAATACTTTTTGTTTGGCCTCCTTCAGCTTCATAAATGAGTTAAATGTAAACTCTTTGAACATAAATTCTATCACAATCCAATATTCCTTGCCTATATAATCTCATAATGCACTGAGACTTCAGAGGTCTCCTTCACCCTTCCAGTGATACCGCATTAAACCACATTCTGCTCTGCTCTCATTTGAATGTTACTACACTTGTCTAGCACCAAAATAACTAGTCTTCAGCTAGTTTTGCTTAAAATCTTCATTTTTGCATTAATTTGTCAGTGGTGCCCGTAGTCCCTTCCTCTCCACCACTGACTGAGCAAGTGTCAAACCAAGAAATTTTCCAAACCCTGTCCATTCCCTTGCAAGTTTGCCCTACCTCCACACACACATACTGCCCTGGTGTCGTCTGTCTGTCAAGAATGCAAACTGAGAGCTCAACAGGACAGGAAATGCTCTGTGTTTGGAGGTAATGAGGTCCTGATCCATGGACATTACTGTAATATTCAAGTTTAACAACAAGACCAGACAGCTGCAGCACCACTAAGCTGAGAGAGACAGCGTTAGCCTGCTACACAGTGCATCTGTTTCTGTTATTCAGGCCAGGGTTTGCAAATGATTGCAACTCTCTGCTGTTAATGCATCAATTAAAGGAGTGAAGAATTTTCCCATTTTACAAGAAAAGTGGGTAGACATTTTTTGTGGGTGGAATTTTTTTTTTTTTTGGGGGTGCGTATGTAACTTTTTGTGGTTTCTCGAGCAGACAGCAACTTTTCTTTCCTTTTTTATCAAGCCACGTCTGATGGACAGTGCCCCTTATTTCACTGTCTCAGGATCACCACTCACTTCCAGTGAATTTTCAGGTAAAGAACAAGTCACTGGTAAAATTTATAACATCTCAGTCACTAATGCTACATCATCAGAGTGGCTGTCTTTTCCTGTGTGATAATGTGGAAAATTATCAGCACAGAAATTCAGCATGCAGGACTGTAAAAGGAGTAAAACTATTTCCATAGGGGTACAGTGAATTAAAATGCACATTCTCCTCATATCTTCTAGTACAAGGGACACTGTTATAGAGGGAGACTTTTTAAGAGACATTGGTTTTCAGAATTATCAAGAATAGTACCATAGATAGCTCTTTAGAAAAATGATGATGCAAATAGTGGCAAAGTGGTTTAAAGATGCAACCATCAGTGCTTAACATCTGTAAGCATGTTGTGAGAAAAGTTTTATGTGGTAAGCAAGTGAAATGAAAAGGTAGGATGTAAAGTGGGTGAAGGAAGGTAAACAATCCTATAGCAAACTGTATTCTAAGCTAAAACAAGTGTAGAACACTCGTTTGAGGACCTAANGGGGTGGGGGGAAAGGTACACCACAACAGGGAACAAAGCAGTTTGACAGGAGGATTCACCTTGGCTACAAGTCTTCATTTTCTGCTAGGACCTCCCAGTCCTGGCTTAGTCCTGGCTTTAGTGCTTCCTTTAAGGATTCAGTGACAGGCACACCCTGCATTAATCTTTTATGGTTTATGTTCTAGCGCTTTGTGGTCCAATACTGACTCAACAACCTTCTCCTTTTATGTTCTTGCAGTATAAAACGCATTTGGTTCCGGTTGTCTTTGTAGTTTGTGTCCTGCAAAAATCTGAAACTGGAGATGTGAGCCAGAGTTTCTTTCTGAAGAGAGCGGCGAAGTGCTGCTCGATCCTCTTCTAGCCGCCGGTTTCCCACACGACGGGAAATTCGTGTTAAGATTGACACAGAGCTGACGATTTCACATTTCTCCACTCGTTCGTTTCATTATCTGGAGCATTTGTATTTTCCCGATAATTTTTGCACCCTGTGGTGGCACATCTTTGCTGAGATTTGTCCTTAATTTGTACCTCCGTGTCTTTAAACGAAATACTTGCCACCTCGCCCAAAAGGAGCTCAAACAAGTAACATTCCTTTGTGGATCGATCGTAAATATTTACCTGATCTTCCGTCCACCGAGCGTTTTTATATAACGCTGAGCATTCAGAGCTCTTCTACTTACTCTGTAGTCAGTGCTACTCTTAGCAGATATTTTNTTTGGGGGGGGATTTTTTTTTTTTGGGGGGTGCGTATGTAACTTTTTGTGGTTTCTCGAGCAGACAGCAACTTTTCTTTCCTTGTTTATCAAGCCACGTCTGATGGACAGTGCCCCTTATTTCACTGTCTCAGGATCACCACTCACTTCCAGTGAATTTTCAGGTAAAGAACAAGTCACTGGTAAAATTTATAACATCTCAGTCACTAATGCTACATCATCAGAGTGGCTGTCTTTTCCTGTGTGATAATGTGGAAAATTATCAGCACAGAAATTCAGCATGCAGGACTGTAAAAGGAGTAAAACTATTTCCATAGGGGTACAGTGAATTAAAATGCACATTCTCCTCATATCTTCTAGTACAAGGGACACTGTTATAGAGGGAGACTTTTTAAGAGACATTGGTTTTCAGAATTATCAAGAATAGTACCATAGATAGCTCTTTAGAAAAATGATGATGCAAATAGTGGCAAAGTGGTTTAAAGATGCAACCATCAGTGCTTAACATCTGTAAGCATGTTGTGAGAAAAGTTTTATGTGGTAAGCAAGTGAAATGAAAAGGTAGGATGTAAAGTGGGTGAAGGAAGGTAAACAATCCTATAGCAAACTGTATTCTAAGCTAAAACAAGTGTAGAACACTCGTTTGAGGACCTAACCTGGCCTGAGAAGATTTCAGAGCATAAAGCAGCCTCTCGTGAGGGTTCGTCCTGCTTCCCCTACATTGCAGCATTGTCTGTGTGCTGAAAACCTGTCCTCTGCAGCCTGGATATTCATTACACATTTCCGCAGCTCCATAATTTCCCCAGAGTGATAAAAATCACCAAATATGAAAAAAGGTTCAAAATTATACCTCAAATCGCAATTCACTGAGTTTATTATAAATAATTTAGAGTAGTTGATATAAGAGAAAAATCAATATTTTAATATCAATAAGAGGGGAGGGGGGAAAAGGCGAGGGGGGTGGGGGGAAAGGTACACCACAACAGGGAACAAAGCAGTTTGACAGGAGGATTCACCTTGGCTACAAGTCTTCATTTTCTGCTAGGACCTCCCAGTCCTGGCTTAGTCCTGGCTTTAGTGCTTCCTTTAAGGATTCAGTGACAGGCACACCCTGCATTAATCTTTTATGGTTTATGTTCTAGCGCTTTGTGGTCCAATACTGACTCAACAACCTTCTCCTTTTATGTTCTTGCAGTATAAAACGCATTTGGTTCCGGTTGTCTTTGTAGTTTGTGTCCTGCAAAAATCTGAAACTGGAGATGTGAGCCAGAGTTTCTTTCTGAAGAGAGCGGCGAAGTGCTGCTCGATCCTCTTCTAGCCGCCGGTTTCCCACACGACGGGAAATTCGTGTTAAGATTGACACAGAGCTGACGATTTCACATTTCTCCACTCGTTCGTTTCATTATCTGGAGCATTTGTATTTTCCCGATAATTTTTGCACCCTGTGGTGGCACATCTTTGCTGAGATTTGTCCTTAATTTGTACCTCCGTGTCTTTAAACGAAATACTTGCCACCTCGCCCAAAAGGAGCTCAAACAAGTAACATTCCTTTGTGGATCGATCGTAAATATTTACCTGATCTTCCGTCCACCGAGCGTTTTTATATAACGCTGAGCATTCAGAGCTCTTCTACTTACTCTGTAGTCAGTGCTACTCTTAGCAGATATTTTACAGCTCCTCTTTGCCTAATTAGACCATTCACGGAGG
Source organism: Pedionomus torquatus (assembly GCA_013398155.1). Classification (NCBI taxonomy): domain Eukaryota; kingdom Metazoa; phylum Chordata; class Aves; order Charadriiformes; family Pedionomidae; genus Pedionomus; species Pedionomus torquatus. The sequence continues at coordinate 200,519 of VZRU01000200.1, forward strand.
GTTTTAATGAACGAGATTGCTCATCTAGAGGTACGTCTCTGAGTATCCTTCTCCCTTTTCGCTCTAGTAGGAATAAAAGTCCCCCTCCCCCCCTCCCCTTCCCTCCCTCTAGCTCTTTGCCCTTTATTAAGCCTTAGGCGGGCCATTAAATCATTAAAGCGGCCACAACACATCACCGCAACAACGATGCGACAGGGGTGGGGAGAGGTTGGTTGTCGGCCCGGAGGAAGGGTGGAGAAGGAAGACATCCACCCATACCCCCCCCCCTTCCCCA
>VZRU01000203.1:1540-18329 GCA_013398155.1 Pedionomus torquatus
AACAGACGTGGCTGCAAAACCACCTTTGAAATGTAAATGGAGTGTAGCTGTGGCTCGGCACCGCCTAAGGGCTGAACCAGCCTGACTCCTGTTAATCCAATTAGAGTATCAACGTTAAGTGACAGCTCAGGGTCAGCAGCATTTAAAGACTAATATTTTAGCAGACTGGAAGGTGAAAAGGGTGGGAGTGATACCTACTGAGCCGGGAACTGCCGTTTGCTCTGAAAAATAAATTCCCAGAAGGAGGGAGAGGAGGGCAGGGGAGGAGGGAGCCATCCTGGGGAAGCACAGGCCATGGCGGTGGGTGTGAAGAAGGCAGGCAGCATTTTCTCTTTGGTGACAAATGCAATGCTAAAAGGTGAGCAGCTGTACACCCACAAACCCCAACAGTCTTTAAAATTCATGGGGGGGGGGTTTACAGAACCATGTGGAGAACACGTTAGTACCAGCTGCCTTTCCCCACGGCCTGAACTCCTCCCTGCTGAAAGTGAGCTTGTGGACCGAATAAAATCCTGTTCAAAGAGTTATTTTCAGAAGTGCAAGAGGCGTGTTGTTTGTGGTTCCTCACGTCCTCTGCCAGAGATTCGGGGGGGAGGTGAAATACCTCGGCGAGGGGCTAGGGGACCTGACCGTACGGCAGCGAGGAACCTTTAATGTACTGCCTTTCTGTGCCAGGCAGCTCTGAGCACGGCCAGGCGCGACTAGAGAACCACCTAACTTCTTGCTCAGGATTTCTAATGTCATACACGGATTAGCACAAGCAACCTACCCCTTGGGGTGGAACTGCTGGCTGCCACCCGTGCCTGTCTTTTTCCTCTTCGAGTCTCTGAAGTTTGGCGGCCTTTTCCTCTTCCTCCTCTGGTTAGCGTTATTGCAGAAATAGCTTGAGGTAGTAACTACGTCTTCGGCTTCTCCCTCGCTCTCAGGTGCGCCCGTGCTTCCCGCAGCCGTGTCCGCACCAGGGCCCGCAGCGTCCTCTGTGGAGACAGCCAGTTAGTGGGAACGGAACCAAGGCACGGCCTGGGCCAGGCAGAGCGGCACCGGAGCGCACCGACTGTGCCACAGCTCTGTCCTCCCTGTTGGGGGGCTCCCCTGCACCGCCTTCACCCTGCTCCAGGCTCAGCTAAAGGTGGCGACAACCAGAACTGCCCTCTCTCCCCGCTTCATCTCATGCCATAAGAGTACCGGGCAGCTTCCTCGAGCTTGGCTTCTTGTCTAAACTATTTCAGTACCACTGGGCTTTCTGCTGTTACACTCCTTTCCCCAGGAAAGAATTATGGAGTATACCATAAATACTACAGGCAGTCTGGCACTTGTTTTTAAACCCAGCACCAGCACACAGTGAAAGGCTCAGAGAGCTGAGAGCTCCTTCTCAGCCGGCCCTGACCAAGGACATCATCCTCTCCACAGGCAGCAGAACAAAATGCTTTGAAGTTCTGTTTAGATGTGCGTTTATTCACGTGGCAGTGTCTGGAAGCACAGCCTCACCTCAAATGGCATGACCCCAGGGTCCAACCCGACAGCCAGGCTGTGTTAAATACTCCAATTACAGGCTACAAGCTGCGCTAACGAGAGTTGCCACGTTTAGGAGTCTCAGGGCTCAGTTTGGCCCGGTTCGATGCTGCCCCTGTGGCCTGGTCGTGGGTTTCACACCCAGCTTGGAAAGCTCTGCACCTGCCAGTCGGGGCTACTCAGCGAAGACTTGGAACTCGCCAGCGCCGGGTACTACGGGAAAAGAAGAGGTGGTAGCTACTGAGTGTCTGCCAGGCCACGACGTTACCCCGAAGGTAGGGGGTGCGGGTGTAAGGATGTGCAGGAGCTTCAACTTTAAGGTGAGAATTCTGGTTATGACTAAGCATGCCCCGTAAATGCCAGTAACCAGCACTAGACTGCAGCGGGGCCGCCTGCGCAGCCCTCGGCTGCCTCCTTCACCCCTTCAGAGATACGCGGAATTGAAGGTAGCAAAGACCTTTGTATCTTCTGGAAACGTGCAGTCGCTCCCTTTTGGTAACTAGTGAGCTGGGAGAATTGGTTACTTGCATTTAAAACAAGGCAACTTTGAGCAAAACCTGTGATAGAGGCGGAGAGGAGGTGTTACTCAGGAGAGCCCACGTGAAGGTACAGAGCATACTGAACCTGCTGCGCTCCACTCCGAGTATTTATCCATCACTTTAATTATTTCTGCTCCGTATTTTTCCAGTTTATCTTCCGTGACGCCATCAATCTGCAGTAACACCTCCACGTCAGACGACAAGGTCTCTGTAACGGAACAAAGCACCAATTAGACGTGTCAAACTAACTAACTTTTTTATTTTAAGAGCTGCTCAGCTATTTGTCCTGAAACCTCTTCTTGCTAAATGTCAGAAACTGCAGGTTCTGTCAGAAAAGGCTCCAGTCGCACATGCAGCCGACGGGGCTTCCGAGTGAGGACAAGGTGACCTTACCAGCTATTTTCTTTAGCGTTGAAGTACTGAAAATATTGAAGTAATGCACGTCAAAGACTTTCCCAAGCGTTTTGCAGGTGTCCGTGAGCTCCCCGAGGCACTTCTTAACCACCTCTTCCCGCTGGGACACCTTTGCCACGGAAGCCCTTTGCTTTCTGACGGTGCTGGCGCTTTCCGTTTCATGGAACTCCACCTGTGACAAGAAGGCAATCGATAACCTCAGTCAGGGGAGCCACCGCCGGGCCATCAGGAGAAGAGCGACTGATTGACTGACTGAGAACACGGGGAAACGGAAGGAAACCAAAAGAATTCTCCGATGGACCAAAGCAAGCTTTTTACCCAGTATATACTTTTTAAACGATTTTTTTTTTTCCCCAGGCTATTCAACCATCCCTAAATTTCTTCCACAAAGAACTAGGAGAATGTACACAACATGGGGAAAAGTCCTGAGAAGCCAAATTACAGCTAGATTTAAAGAGAGGTCACTAGGCCTAGCGCTGAGGGCTCCCTCTGCTCCAGACACAGCACCAATGTAAAGGCGATGCTGCCTCGAGCATTTCTGGGACTGGTTCCATGACCTTCTCCAAGTGCATTTTCCATCAGAGTTCACCAATGCCTGGAAAAAATTAGAGCAGAAAATGCAGGAGAAGGTTGCGCTGTTCTTTCTTTTATTTTAGCTTTTTCTGTTGACCATAACTTCACTTTCTTGCCAAGCAGGAATGGGGTGGATGGGGCTAAGAAGAGCAAGTTCCCATCCTCTCCAATCCCCTCAAACTCACCTTTGGCCTCACATTATCATTAGAGTACTGGACTAGAAATTGTGGTTGGTGGATTCTGTTCCCTGCACCTGCCAGAGATTAGTTCACAGAATCATAGAATGGCTTAGAGTTGGAAGGGACCTCAAAGATCATCCAGTTCCAACCCCCCTGCCCTGGGCAGGGACACCTCCCACCACACCAGGTGGCTCCAAGCCCCGTCCAGCCTGGCCTTGAACCCCTCCAGGGATGGGGCAGCCACAGCTTCTCTGGGCAACCTCTTCCAGTGCCTCACCACCCTCACAGCAAAGAAGTTCTTCCTAAGATCTTATCTAAATCTCCCCTCTTTTGATTTAAAACCAATCCCACCTTGCCCTATCACTGCACTTCCTGACCAAGAGTCCCTCTCCAGCTCTCCTGGAGCTCCCTTCAGATCCTGGAAGGCTGCTCCAAGCTCTCCCCGGAGCCTTCTCTTCTCCAGGCTGAACAGCCCCAGCTCCCTCAGCCTGTCCTCCCAGCAGAGGGGCTCCAGCCCTCGCAGCATCTTGGTGGCCCTCCGCTGGTGTCCTAGGGCAAATGCTACAGAGAAACCGTAGCCCGTCCCTTATAACGATATATTAGAGAAGAACCCCAGCTGTTACACACCTGAACTGACCCGTTGAGCACGGCCTGAGCTTTCTGTCCCAGGATGACATATGCCACCGCCTGGTCGTTAGCGGTGATGTACAAGTCCTCATCCAGAATCTTGTCCAAGACCAGTTTTCTGAAGAGCCTTTCGGCGTTGTGCCGCGAGTAGGCAGCTCCCTTCCCAAAAATCCCAGACTGAACCTTTGCGCTCTTGGTGCCTGTGCAAGAGAAAGCACGGGGTTGGCCTCCCGAGGGGTGCATCTACAGAGCTGGGGAAGGCTCCCAAGGGGATTCCATAAAAAAAATAAATGCATTTAAGCACCAGAAACTCCAAGCACCACCAGAAAACTAGTATTTTAGTAGCAACCTGAAATGGATTAAAGCTTTGGTTTCATTTATTTTGGATCATTTTCCAGCAAGAGATTGCTGCAAAGAATACTTTTGCAAAATTATTTTTAAAAAAAAATTAAAATCTTCTTTTCAAGCAGTGCTGGTGTTGCACAGACCTCCCGACACTTGTCAGGAATTCACGCACCGAGTCTGTTCAGATGCTGCTTCTGGAAGAACCGGACTCACCTAAGAAAATGTCCACCATCATATTCAACGTGTATCTTCCAAAACCTGCGTTTCTATTTGCGTTCGCTCGTCCCGTTTGTCCACAGTGCTCTTGCACAAATCTTACAATGCCCTTCACGTCATCGGTCACATCCCGGGATTTGTAATCCTGTTAAAACAGACTCAATTTGGCAACAACGTTCTGTGGTTCTGCCCCAAGGCCAGTTGTTACTGACAACCCTGCATTTCACCGTGGAGCTTTTTCCGGTCATAAATTCGGTTTGTTCCCAACAGAGAAATAGTGATGTTCTAGTTTGTAGACCCGCAGCGATAGGATATAGTCACAGGCCTTCTGCATTTGATAATACTCTGAGAAACGCAGTAACACCTCCCAGCTGAGCACAGGAACTCTGCTGTCTTGGCTGCCTGGCGTAAGGATTGCCGGGGGAGTACTGGTAATCACGGTAAATCGTTTGGGAAGCGCTCCCCTAATTATTCTGCTGCCTTGCACTAGGACTTCCTCTTCGAATACGCATGGAAATGAGGAGTCTGGCGTGAATACGCACTGTCCTCCTCAAGTTGTGTTAGCGACAGCCACCTAAGGTAACACTTCAAACACAAAAGGGATCAGGTTTATAGAGAGCAGCGCCCTGCCCCGTCTGCTCCTCTTCCCCTCCTCCTCCTGCCACTGGAAAGCTTGCCTCAGGCCCTGAGCTCAAGCAGTTACGCCTCCTCGGGTGGCACTCACCACTCTGCCAGCGCAGAGCTGCCTTGGAAACACAGGAACGGCAGCTGAAGGGGCTCCCCACACCCTTCCGGGGGGTTGCTATTCTATCCTGCCTCCTGTTAGCACCACGGCCAAGAACACGGACTGGAAGGAACATCCTTATACCTCCTGGTCCTCCTCTGGCAGAAATCAGAGCATTGAATCATGGAATGGCTAGAGTTGGAAGGGACCTTCAAGGTCATCCAGCTCCAACCTCCCACCACCCCAGGTTGCTCCAAGCCCCATCCAGCCTGGCCTTGAACCCCTCCAGGGATGGGGCAGCCACAGCTTCTCTGGGCAACCTCTTCCAGTGCCTCACCACCCTCACACCAAAGGAGTTCTTCCTCATATCTAATCTAAACCTCCCTTCTTCTAGTCTAAAACCCTTCCCCCTNACCACGGCCAAGAACACGGACTGGAAGGAACATCCTTATACCTCCTGGTCCTCCTCTGGCAGAAATCAGAGCATTGAATCATGGAATGGCTAGAGTTGGAAGGGACCNCCAAGAGTCCCTCTCCAGCTCTCCTGGAGCTCCCTTCAGATCCTGGAAGGCTGCTCCAAGCTCTCCCCGGAGCCTTCTCTTCTCCAGGCTGAACAGCCCCAGCTCCCTCAGCCTGTCCTCCCAGCAGAGGGGCTCCAGCCCTCTCAGCATCTTTGTGTCCCTCCGCTGGACCCGTTCCTCCAGGTCCATGTCCTTTCTGTGTTGAGGACTCCAGAGCTGGAGCACCATAAGTCCATGGATAGTCCATGTGACTCTTAGGTTAATCTTCTAAGCACCCAGCATCACACCACCACAAGACATCTTATACATTTCCCCCCATTTCCCTTCCCAAATGTCACACAACCATTTTTTAACACAGCTAAATACAAACTCACTTTAACACCACTATAAATAAGAGCTGTGGCTTTTACCTTCTTTCTGCTGCAGTTATCACAAGTTACTTCTGGGTGATCTTTACAGAAGGTGGGATTAAAATCAGTTTCCCCAAAGTAGGCCAGAAGCTGGATCCTCCGGCAGTCAACTAAATTCTCGCAGTAGTGAACCATGCTGTAGAGGTTGTTGAAGTGGGTCTGCCTGGTGTGACTGTTCCCATCCTTCTCCACTGAAACGCAAGAAATTCGATTGTGTTTGTTAAATTGGCACCTCTATGTTCTTATATATCATCAGGTAGACAAAACACAGTGTTGCTCTTCACTGCACAGAAGCTGAGGAGGTTTAACCCAGGACAGATTTTACCTTAAAAATGGTAAAGAATGAAGGGAAAGATAACCAGAACGACAAGAATCAAGGGGTGGGTATGAAGGAAAATGGTTTTGGCTAAAATTAAGTGACAAAAATCTTTCATTACAGGAAAGCACTCAGGTGAAGACACCCTGTTGTCCCACCCTGGCCATACCAACACTGCGTGTGGCACCTCAACATGAGAGGATAGTCCAGTCTAACGAAATGGAGATCAGTGGCTGAGTGACTGCTTTAGTGTCACAGAACGCCACGGGGCTGGAAGGGACCTCTGGAGACCCCCCAGTCCAACCCCCTGCCAGAGCAGGGTCACCCTGAGCAGGTCCCACAGGAATGTGCCAGAAGGGGGTTGAATGTTTCTAGAGACAGAGACTCCCCCACCTCTCTGGGCAGCCTCTGCCAGGGCTCTGCCCCCCTCAAAGTCAAGAAGTTCCTCCTTGTGTTTAGATGGAACTTCTGTTCCAGTTTGTGCCCGTTCCCTCTTGCCCTCTCACTGGGCACCACTGGAAAAAGACCGGCCCCATCTTCCTGACAACCACCTTGAAGTATTTATAGGCATTGATATTTATATTTATACATAAAATAAACATTTATATATTTATAATCGGCCCCTATTTACAGCTGTTGATTCAGGTGTCGTCTCCGCCAAGGCAGAACAGGAGGACTCACTCAGAATCAGCCTGCGGAGCCGGGTGACGTCGCTGTAGCTGTAGAAGAGCAGACAGTGAGACATTTCCCCGTCTCGCCCAGCTCTGCCCGACTCCTGGTAATACCCCTCCACGGACTTGGGAAGGGAGGCGTGGATAACGTAGCGCACGTCAGGTTTGTCGATTCCCATTCCAAAGGCAATCGTTGCACAAATCACCTGGGGAGGAGATCGGCCCCGGTTATCCCTGCAGCACTCTGCGCCGAAACTACGGCTATGAAACTGGGCAGAACCTGGGATTCCAACTGCAGCCCTGCAAGACGAGCACGGGACAGCACAAACGCCTCTTCTCAGAGGGGCCATTCCAAAGGGAGAACTTCCAAAGGGAGAACTCCCCGAGCGAGCCTCGGCACACGCCCAGCAGCGTGCTACCGCTGCTTCAGAAGCCCCGTACCGCACAGCTCCTTCCTCCTGGTGCGCCGTGCCGAGGTGCTGCAGTCTTTCGTTGGTAAAATTCCCAAGAAAAAGATGGGTGAGGTGACTGTTTTGACAAATCCATCCGGATCACTTATTTAATACTGCATCCCGTTCACCAGTAACGTTACACAACTCCTCTTTCCTTTTCTAGGCCAAGAGGGATAGAAGTGCTCTACATTTTATTCCCTTTCTCCTCCCCCCGCCCTCAGTTGCTCTCCTAAATTTTACCTGGCATCCCTCTTGGTTAATCCACTTCTTCTGTACCAGATCCCTGTTGGAGTCAGTGAGACCAGCGTGATAGGCCAGCGCAGCCAGCCCCTCCTTCTGCAGGATAGCCGCCGTGGTGTCGCATTCGTGTCGGGAAAGGCAATAAATTATTCCAGAATCGTCTGCAAATACATAAGAAGATTTGTGCTACGATACAGTTTTATTCCCTTTCACTTCCTTAACAGTCTGGCATATTCATTTACTCCACCAGGGAGAGGCTGGGAAGCGGAATGCAGCAACTGGTTAATACTACAGAACGGTAATTCCCTTAGTATCAGATGCTTTGTTAGTTTCTCCTCATCCAATTTTCCTGGTTTTTTTGGTAAGGTGGTATCAAGAAGTTTGCCTACTCAGTACCATGCTATCTCAGGATTTAAAATACATGAACAAAGAAGTAAATAAATTAAGGGGCAGAGGAGTTTAGGCAGCGAGAGACCAGGTTACACAGGAGAGGAGCCATGGGGGAGCCTGGGCCAGGGACCTTCCAGCAGCAGGACTCCTAACAAAGCCTTGAAGATAGGAACCTCTGAAGGTATCTCCAAAGGGAACCACAGGTAAGCAGACCAAGAGACAATTAAAAACTACAGATATTACATCGCTCAGAAGCCGCGGTGCTACAAGGTGCAGCTGGCAGCCTCCAGAAGGGTTACTCAAGAGCATCCCCATAACTGGCTGTTCCATCTTTTGAACTCCTAACTTCAGGATGCCCGTAGACCCGATTCCCACTGCCAATAACATCATTTTGCCTCCAATTTGTTTTTCTTACAAATTTATTTGTCGCTTACAGGAAGTCACTAGCATTAGAAAGCGTTAGAAAAGCTTTTCCTGCCTTCAAGAGTAGTTCCTGAAACACACGCGGTGCCCCTGCTGCTCGGTACTCACGTGGGTGATACTTTTTAATCCATTCCAAGCAATCCATTGCCACCTTCTTTGGCTTCTTGGGCAACACATCGTATTTCAAGTTATGCCTGTTGAAGCTCATGGTGAACCTAAAACACGACAGTTCACGGGTGTCAGCTTTGTGGGCGCAGTGACAGTTCCAGCAGCCGGGCACCGACTGCAGCGTCCCGCGTTCACCGCTGCTGGGGCTGACGATCTGCAAAGGAATTTCGGTTCCACTATCCCTGCCCAGACTCACAGCACCCATACCCCGGGGCTAAAACCCCTGCATTTTTTCCTGTGGCTGTGAAAAAACCACAGCTACGTGACTGTGGAGAAGGAAGAAGTGCCCATAAGCCACTCCTGTGGTAATTTGCTTGGCATTCATTTTCCTTTGGATTATTTGCATCCACATTGGACTCATCAAATTTGCAAACTAGAGTTTCCCTCCTCCTGCTCTAAAGTACGTTGCTAATATTAGAAATTCAAGAAAACAGAATGCTTTATTTCTCCACCACGATCAATGAAAACACAATTCAATCCCAGCCCAGAGGTACCTCACTAGCCACTCTGCTGCCAACACTCATTAAAAAACATCTCCAGCTTTTGCGGTTTTCCAGCTTTCTCACAAAAAGCACCCAAAAATACAACCTGCACATTTTGTCAGTGACACAGACAATTTCATGATGTTATTTTCTATCAAACAGCCTCCTTCATCACACAAGGTTGAGTTTGGCAAGTTGGTTTTTGTCTTCTTACTTTAGTATTTTGCATAGAACTGCCTGTAAATTCCACGCACGCGATCCCATTTAATCAGCTACAGCTCCCCAAGCGTTCCAGGAGGACCCATAAGACTTTTCTTACTTCACTAAGTTTTCCACTCGAAATTCCTGCAGCACAGACACAGGGGATCGGGAAACTGCTTGAGCAACTCACACTTGTGGTTTGAGCATCTCCAGCTGGTTCTGGATGTCCTTCTGGACCCGGGGGTTGGCGGTGGCCGTGAGGGCCATCATGGGCACGGAGACAAACTTCCTGCGCAGCATGTTCAGTCGCTTGTAGTCTTGTCGGAAATCATGGCCCCACTGGTTTAACAACAACACTGAAGTGTAACAGGGTAAGATGTTCCTACCGAGTCTTTTGCCGTTTCAAAAAGCAAGAGGAGGTTTTTACCTGGCTGACGCAGTGGGCCTCATCGATGACGAAACGCGCCAGGAGTTTCCTGTTGTAGAGGTTCTCCAGGGCTGACATCAGGCGGCCGCTGGCACAAACCTGGGAACAGACCCACCAGCGGCGTCAGACAGACTGACAGACTGAGAGACAGAGCCTGGCCCTTCCTGACCGAGCCTAGGAGCCTCTGTGCAGCTGAGCTAACCCCGGCTGCGGGGGTGAAGCCTGAGGACACAAAGCAGATGGTGACTGACTTCATTTCCAGTGGCAAGGGAGCGGTTGGTGTGGGATCCCCAGGAGGTTCGTTCTATCTATCTATCTATCTATCTATCTATCTATCTATCTATCTATCTATCTATCTATCTATCTATCTATCTATCTATCTATCCATCCATCCATCCATCCATCCAGAGGTCCTACCACTGCAGAAAATGACTTATGTCACCAGGGACAAGGAAAGACAATACTAAAGAAAGAAAACTCATCAGCGCACTGAACAGTGCCTCTCGCAGAGCTCCTGTGCAATAACATCCCTTTCAAAGGCAACATATAATTAAGAAAAGTCAATCTTTGACAGTCACCTATTACCCCGACAGTGACATGAGTTTTCCCTGTATCATCCTATTCATAGCACCCTAGATTTTAACAGCTACTTGACAGCAATTAGCTGCTAATATGGAGTAAGATATATTGAAATGGATGGGCATGGGGTTCTTGTTCTAAGAATTTAAATTGTGCAGACACACTCAGTCCTCATTCTTGGTTAATTACAGACTGAAATTAGTTACATCAGTGCAGAGTCTTACTGAAGTATCGAAAAAATATTTAACCATTTTTCCCCCCAGAAGCCTGTTCCAAATTCAGCATCTCCCCCTTTAACCCACCTCTTGCTGCCTCCAGGACCGTACAACTCAAATTAAATACAAACCTTCTCAGGGGTAACGTACAGAAGCTTTATTACAGGATCTTTTTTTGACAACTGCATATATATTTTTGAAGCATCAGCATCTGTTCTATCACCAGTCAGGTATGTTGCAGCAATCTATATTTAAAAAAATATATACATATATTGAGTTTTAATATGCACAGGACAGAAGCATGTCCAAATATAGCCCTACACCTGGGTATAAAGCAGAAATAAAAGTACATGCATCTGCACTCAGCAACTAAGCTCCCGTAGCAGTCAGAAGCATCAGGAAGGTGAGCTGTCAGACTGCCCAGATGCTCATCTGATTTAGCTCTTCCTACACAATTTTGCCTTTTACGCTTCCCATCTAATCAATTTTTGCCGTTTATATTGGAGACATAAGATTGAGTATAAAATCCCAGATTCCCAACTCACTCATCGGCAGTTTAACCACCCAGAGTCAGCTGCTTCAACTTACATCTAAAGTCTTCAGCTTCTGAACCTGGTCTATTATCAGGGACCTCAGCGGGGAGATAACGATGGTGACTCCAGCAGAGACACAGGCCGGTAACTGGTAGCACAAGCTCTTCCCACCACCTGGGAGGATGGAACAGAACACACCAAACATCAGGTACCAGGAGGGAAAGGGGGCTCTGAAGAAGGAGCAGAAAAGGAAGACTTATTGCTTATTTCCCATTTCACAGGGCTTGCAGAAACAACGGATTATTCCCAGTGACTGCCCTTGATAAGACACCGGCAGGACAAGGCAGAGCCATCGTGTGAGATACCGTGGCAGGCAGAAACTCAACCCCCTCACCCAGCACAGCGCAGACAGTATTCCAGAAGCCCTGCAGCCACAGAATTCAAGCAGCACAATTTATCGCCGCCTCCACAAAGACACAGAGAAGAGAAGGGTTTGTCAAGGGCCCCGCGTCTTTATTTCTCAAGCCCGCACTCAGAAGCTCAGGGCTGGGGGGCCCGTGGAGGCACCCACCCGTGGGCATTAGGATGAAGCAGTCTTCGCCCAGCAGAGCGGCGTTGATGGCCTCCAGCTGGTTGGTCCGAAAATAGTGCAAACCAAACTTCTTGTGGAATATATTCATCATCCCTTCGGAATGGGAGAACTCCATGCCCCTGAAGCGTTCCAGCGCGGGGTTACTGACCGGCGGGTCTAGGAGACACAGACAAGGCACCTGCAGTCTCGGGGTGACCTTGGCAGCGTAACACCGCTCGCCGTGCCACGCTGCGCAGCCACCACCACACACCTTCCCACCTCCTAAACTCAAGCCATGACTCAGTAGCAGAAATCACATTCGCCTACAAGTTAAGACCGGCTAAAGTGTGAGCTCTTGACTACATGCAAATCTCCCGAAACAAGCTTCTTCCCCGTGATGATAAAATGCCGGGTCTCACACCGACAAACTTCATTTTCCCACAAACAGCCACTGACGGGGTCCCTGCTGGTGGTCACCAAGCAGAGGTGCTGCCTGAACCAGGACAGAGGCTGCCCAAACGGGTTAACATTTCCTCCTCCCCCTTTACCAGCCCCTTCCTAAGGTAACCCCAAGGACCCCCGAGGGATTAGATTTCCTTCAGAGAGCGCCCGGTTTAGAACATTTTGCATAAACAGCTAAAACTGTCGCAGAGCCTTGAGTGAACCCCTGCAGAGCTGTTATTTAATTAAAACACACAAACATTCAAGTCTCCAGTTTCAGCGGCTTCGTCTTCCCCGCAGCCCACCACCTGCACGGCGAAGAAATGCTCGAGTTTGGCACCGCTTGGAGGGAAAAAAAGGCAGAAGATGACTTTGGAGAAAGAAACAGAACGAAATTTCCAACAAGCCAAAGAGCACTGACGTCACCTGCAGGAAGTTACTTGGCCTTAGGTTTAAAAATAAGTAAATAAAAATTTAGAAAGGGAAAGACAGTAATCCTGGTGAGCATCATCTACCTGAGCTGTTCTTTGTTGCCACCGAGAAGCTGGATTTCGGAGCAGCGAGGTTGGATGCAGCAGCAGAGCCTTTGGCTCTGGACATGATCTTTGAGGCGAGCGACCTGGCAGGCGGCCCCTCCCTGACGGGCTGATACAGCGGCGTCGACGGCGTCTTGGATACCGAAACATTCACCGAATTCTCCCAGTCCTCATCGAAATCATCGATATCAAAGTGATCGAGGTCAAAGTCGGTATGGTCCATCCCCAGACTGTCCTGTGCAGGGGTGCCAGGGGGAGCCCTGCCCTGGCCTCGCAGAGCGGTGCTGGTGAGAAACCTCTCCAGCAGGTGAGAGCTCTCCCCGTTTCTCAGTCCCAGTTCCCCACAGGAGCTGCTGTCAAAGGACGTCTCAGGGTGAGGGCTGAGGGAAGCTCCGTCCCTGCCCTGTCCCCGGGAGGAGGATTGTGCTGCAGTTCCTGGGCAGGTGATCTCCTCGGCACTTGGTTTGGAAGCATAAGAAGTGTCCAAGGTTTGATTTCTTTTGGTAGAAAAATGGCTTGAATGAACAGTCGTGGGAAGGCCAGAGGGGAGGTTTGGGGACTGGGGCGAGTTCCTGCCAGAACTGAAGCTCCAGGTTGGGCCACAGCCTGGAGCAGGAGGTGCAGGAGGGCCCCGCTCCACACACGCCTTCCAGCTCCCGGGAGAAGTCTTATTCGTGGTGCTTTTGTTCAAAGGGTCAGAACCAGCCAGCAGTCTCCTCCTGGGGAGATGGCAAGGGAAAGAAGGAGGAAAAAACATGTATATATTTAGTCACAAGCGAGGATTTATCAAGTTCTACAACATACACGAAAGAGTTTTGTCTCTCTCCTATTAAAAAAAACAACACATGGTGGTTATGCTGCATTCCCTGTCACTATTTTAAAAATACTTCAAACAAATCCAGAGAAGGGAGAATAATATCAGAACTCAGTTGAACAAAATCATTACAAAATTACATCATCTCTCTGCAAACATAAAAGAGTAGAATTCCTAACAGCAAGGAACCCATCCAGGCAAGGCAGAGCATAAAATAAAATAATAATTAAAAAAAAGTTTCAGAGGCACAAACATTCTGTTAAAAAAGTATAAACGTGCTTGAACCAAACTATGTTTTAATGCACTTTCTAAAGACTGTGTCTGACTGCAGTGAGGAGGGGAAATGGAATAAGGCACTTTTACTGAGAACACTCAGCAAAAGCACATAGATCCAGTAAAAAACCCAGTCCCGATCCTTTGTCTCCGAATCGTGTCATCAGAGCAGGCAGAAGCTGAAGCAGCAGATGGCAGCAGCAAGAATGAGCTGAAAGATGACACCTACACGGGTATTTAGGAGAACTCCTAATCGCTGCAGTCAGTGAGAGAACACGAGTCTAACGCCTCGGGTGACAGGGGATGCGGACGGCAGCTGGCAGGTTCTGTGGCATCACCCTGCTGCTCCACAAGCAGCTGGTTCTCCTCACCTTCCAGAGGAGAGACACAGGACACCTGGGCCTCAGGCTGAACGCCAAGCAGATCCTTTCTTTGGGCAGAACGCCAGGATCCTTAACGCTTTCAGCAGGTTTTGGGGGGATCCCCCCCCCCACCTTCAGTTGGTCGGTTAATTTAAGCTTTTGGGAAAAAACCAACCCTCCGTATCATCTTCTCGGTGCAGTGGAGACACCTGCAGGCACGACAGCACTCCACACGGAGCCGGGAGAGGTGGCTCATCCAGGCATACCTGAGGTCTCGCTGCTGGAGAAGTTCCTTGGCACAGGAGAGTGCCTGCAGCTCGCGGAGCGGGATGGCATCTACCAGCTTACAGATGTCCTCCATGACGGCGAAGAGCCGCTGCTCCGAAGGTGGGCCCTTATCTGGGAGACAGAGCGTGTTCCACCAAACAGTAACAGCAATTTTTATCAGAATATACAACACGACAATACACTGCAAAACTTAAGTCTAAATAATTTGCTTTCAATAGATTTCTTCCAAGTCCATTTGCCTTAAGAAACTGTTTCTGCCTGCACAGACTCACTCTACGTACTCTGCCCTTGCCTGTTAATTAACCCGTCTTCACGTGTCTCCCAAACCTCACCACATTTCTATCAGACTTATTTTGAAAAAACCACTCAAGTTGACGTGCTTTGCTTATCTCAAACTACCCCTCCCCAGACACGCTGGAACACATTTTATCGCAGTATCACATTGCAGCTCTAGTCTAGAAAGTATCGCAGAAAACCTCCCACTGGTGAAGGCTGGTGCTTGGCACCTCACGACCTTCCCTTTCCAATTTGGAACCACTGAACCATCTGGATTTTGCCCTGGAATTACACAGGACCTCAAACTGCTGCTACCGGGCTGTGACTCCTGGGAATAAATTCCAGCCTCGGCTGCAGTTGCCTGGCTCTGATTTACCCGGGGGGCAGCAGGACGCCCCTCGCAGCCACCCAACCCTCCCCATCCAGCAGAGCCTGCTACGGCCGCACAGACACACAAGGAGGCAGAGCCCGGCTAAATCGACTGCCAGAACAGCATCTTTAAAACACAAACATAAAACCCACTGCACTCAGCAGTTACAAACACAAAATTTTAAACAACACCGATACATTTGCTACACATCTGAAAATCCTGTCCCAGTCTCCTGCTTCCAAGCTGGGGAGGGGTCTGGAGAACAAGTCCTGTGAGTAGAAGCTGAGGGAACAGGGCATGGTGAGTTTGGAGAAGAGGAGGCTGAGGGGAGACCTCCTTGCCCTCTCCAGCTCCCTGAAAGGAGGGTGCAGAGAGGTGGGTGGTGGCCTCTTCTCCCAAGGGAATCATGACAGGACCAGAGGAGGTGGTCTGAAGTTGGGGCAGGGGAGGTTCAGATGAGATGTTAGGAAGAAGGACTTCACTGAGAGGGTGGTCGGGCACTGGAAGGGCCTGCCCAGGGCGGTGGTGGAGTCACCATCCCTGGAGGTGTTTCAGAGATGAGTAGATGTGGCACTTCAGGGGGTGCTCTGGTGGCCGAGATGTAGGGGGTTTTGTGTGTGTGTGGTTGGGCTCGGTGATCTCAGAGGCCTTTCCCAACCAAGATGACTCTGTGATTCCTCGTCCCCGCCGCCTGCTCTCAGGGAACGCTCTGGGACACGGGATACCCAGAGTAACTCATCGCAAACCTCCCCTGAAATCTGAGGCATAACATTTCCAAACACTTCCTGTACCTGTGCCCTCCACACCAGTGTCACCCTCACCAACAGGCTGCGACGCGGCACCCGGCCCAGGCGTGGACTCAGCGCTGCTCCCTGCAGATCTTCCGCTGGCAGGAGACTCTTTGAAAATATTACTGGCATTGAAAGAAAAAGCCATTAAAATACAGATATCTGGAAAACAAGGCATTTCCATATGAGAAGCTGGTCTTTTAGAATAACAACATTTAAGGTGTGTGTAAAAGCTGACCACGTCTCTGAAACCCCAGTTACAACGCAGGGAGCTGAGCAGTTTGTCACTCGTCCTCTGTGCCAACGTGCACAGACTTGCTTCAAGAATTGTTTTCCCCCCTGGTTACGACAGGAAAAGTAACTCTTGCTTTGTCTGAAGCAAAAGCCCCCTTCGACACCGGCTCTGAATGAAATGGGAAGTATTTCACAAAGCATTAACAGCAGCTGCCCGCTGCTAACGTGACAGACTCTCAGCTCAGTCTGGAACTTTTTAACGAGCGCTGCTTTCGTGCCTTTTTTGGTACTTTTAAAAATCATCCTAAAGACAGACAGTTTTATGAACAAACTTTGTTTTACCTGGTGCTTTTTACAGAAGGCAAGAAGGAAGGCAGCTCTTCCTCGGGGGAGGGTGGAATGACATCTAAGTAATCGTCCTCTTCCAGGTCAGAGAAGGGCTCAGCGTCGACCGGGGCCGGTTCAGGGGGGCTGCTGTGCCCCTCACTGCCCGGCTTCTGCCCCACCCCACTTCCAGCGCCAGCAGCTGAAAGAGAAGCGCATTAATGCTGTTGGGTAACACCGAAAACTCACCTGGGGGCAAAGAAAAACGCGACTCAGCAGAGGGAAAAAATTAACAGCCAGATTTCAAGACACTTGTTTAGTTGTTTCTGACTTTTAAAGGACAAAAAAAAAAAAA
>VZRU01000205.1:0-38417 GCA_013398155.1 Pedionomus torquatus
GGTCTGCCTGATAAGGACAGGATGGAAAAGCTTCCTCAATGGAAAAGTTTCCCCACTGCTCAGCTGGAGCAGGCAGCTGGACAAACGCCTTCCCCCGTACCTTTATTCATCTCTCACACAGAGCGAGGAACCCTCAGCACCATCCTGTCGCCTCTGGAAATCCGAGTTCCAATCTGTACTTGAGTTAGTTGGAAGCAGGTAGGATCTCATCCCTCACGGAGGTGCAGCAGACACCAACATCAGTGAGCAACACCAGAACTTAAAACCAATTGGTTTCTTAATGGGGCGCAGATATTAAGTGCCCAAATTTACTGTGTTGTCATCTTTTACTGATTAATCTTTAATAATTGCCTCCGACACTCATTTCTAAATATGTAGTGAAGCAAGGCTAAAAGGAAATTAAAGGCAGGGGGGGAGAACGAAAAGTAGGTTATTTTATATACCGAGTGGCACGGTGACTAAAGCCAAACCCAGCAAGTCCCTGCACCGTCCACTCACCTCTCATCAAAACAGGGAGGTTGGGACACTTGGTACTGTTCAAAACCCAGCACCGAACGTCCAGGCATGACTCAGTGCCGATTACAAAAGAGTCTCGTGTTAACTTTCTACACAGTGACCTGGCTTACAGTGATTTCATTGTGTGATAACGCTCAGTTTACCGAAATAATAATTAAAACAAAAAGAAAAAAAAGCCCTTTTAGATTGATTTTGCAATAGTAGTGCAACAAGAAGCCAATTAAAACACCAAAGTTTTATTTTTAATCATAGAACTAAAAAAGCTAATATTTTATTAACAAAAGGTTGCAAATTAGAGAGAAATGCCAGAAATCCTGAATAACCTCCACTGTAAAAATGCAAAAGATTTTGTGCTTTAAACATTGTGGTAACACACTGCCCGACTCCATCCTCCCTCCCCTGCGCCTCTCTCCCTTCTCCCAAGGACTATTGAGAAACACCCCATTGACATATTTCATCTGAAACTTCAAACAACTATTCTAAAGCAGACACTCATCACAGTCATTTTCAGCCCAAGCAGTTTGTGTATCACACCAAGAGGACATGCAGTTATGAGAAATACTCAAAAGTTTTTAACGACAGACATTGCCATCTACGCTGCAGATTTCATTTTACAGAGCTGTGGTTAAATGTAAGTGTTTGATAAATCAGATCAAACATCCACAAGCGTGTCTTCCAATTTTTTCTTACCATATTTCCTTTTTTTTTCCCTTAAAGATAATCTTCAGCAGTCCACATACTGCCTGGAATATGCCTAAGCTTTCCCCACCGCTAAAAGTTCTAATTCCACCATTGCAAAACACCCTGTGCCACTAGTTCTCACCACATGATGGAGTGTAGCTTTAGAGGGACTTACTTAATTGGAATATATAAAAGTTCCACGTATTTTACTTCCTACAGGGATGTCTTTCTTGGAAAACCACAAATATATCTGTTCAAACACTGATTTGAAAGAGCAAAGTCAGGAACATGGATGAACAATTACCATCGATGGTTTTCCATCTTCTATGGCTTGAAACCATTTTTGTTTGCATTGATGTTTAAAAGCGTAACTAAGCTCACTTTGACTCTAGAAAGCATTTGAAAATAAAAGTGAAATCTAAGGAGACGTGTATGCACGGGGCAGGACTGCTACAGCAATAACTACCTCGCTTTCACATTTGGGGAGATGAAGAGCAGATTCTTCTGTAAACACACGACGCAGCATCATGACAGGACCCAAGGCAGCCACGTCTGAAGGCCAAGCTCGTCACAACGTAGAGCAGAGCTGGCAGGTAGCCCTGGCTTGGCAGTACCCAAAGGCTTAGACCTGGTTTAGAGAACTAAGGTGTGGACCGTTTCTTCAGCAGAGTTTTGCCAGAACTCGAATACACTTTGGTTTCCACACCTAGCCAAAAGACGTGATTTATTCAGTTATTGTGGTGGACGTTTTGGCAGAGAAAGCAGGCCCAGTGAAGTATGCATCTGTTATTTCCAAAAAGCCAAGCAATTTCACGGGTCTGGTTTAGAAAACTGGCCCGGACTGCACAGAGGCAGCATTTAATTCTGACAGAGGACGGGGAGAAAGGCAGGAATAACACACCAGGGGACATAAGGAATCGTAACCAGTTTTGCTCATTTGCGTCAAGGAAACTGTCCCCAGGAAGAAAACTTCAGAAAACTGACAGTACAATCCATCATGCTACAAAGATCTTCTCCTGCACAGCTCAGCAGAAGAATGCACTGCTAAGATAATAAAAATTGCATCCTTGTAATCCACTGGGTTCACAAGCTGTGAGCAAAGACTCAACAAATTCAAGAGGAAAAACTAGGACATTTTTGCTGTAAGCTTCAACTGGTCACAGTGGATTAGAGAAAATCCTTCAGCCAGCAAGAGAAGCAATTGCAATGGAAAATCCCAGCTCCCACCGAGCCGCCGCCGCCGCCATCCAGTGGGTACCACTCCTGGGCACACGGACGGACGCACGCCCCGAAATGAAGACAAGCATCTCATTTTCAAGTTGATTTTTGTAAATGGAAAAAAATGTATAAAATCTATCCATACATTAACAGATACAGGAAGTTACACAATCCAGTTTACACCTAAAGTAATAGCAATCAGTCCGTAATAAGAACAGGGGAAAAATTCCAATGCTGTAATTTGTCAGAAGTCACTATAGGGCAGAGGACGGCAGGGGAGGGTGGCTGGCTGCTGCTTTATGGTGTGTGGGTGAAACTGGCTACCTTCCCTACTTCCAAAGCAACAAGACAATTTCAACAGACATGTATTAGGAATACTTTTGAAATGCACCTGACTCTAGCATTAACACTGAATATTCAAAGATTCATATTATTACAGCGTAATGTTTGGATACTTTTTTCCCTCCAGGAAAGGGCAGTAGATGCTATCCAAGAGAAATCCTGCACCTGTATTAAAACTTACAGCATTGATTGAGTTAAAGATTTTGATTTAATGATTTTTATCCATCCTGGAATACTTACAATTTGTATATCCTCAGCTCAGACATCTACAAAGCATGCAGAGACTGTTACTACTCCAGAGGCTATGGAAAATGCGCTGGTGGATATTTGTCTAATTTTAGTGAACTCATGTTACCATTACATGCAAGCCACGCCTGGCAGTAGTTTCCCCCTCACGCCTCCATTTACTGGAGGCTGCAGAAGACAAGGCTTGAATGAATGGGCACGGAAGCTCAGGTACCATTTTAAGTAATAAAAGAAAAAACCTACCAGCAGGGGCCAGCTTGTGAGAATGCCAGCCCTGCTACTGGTGTACCTGCGGGTGACAGTGTCAGTCTGGGGCTCCAATACAGATGCCCGACTGAATTTTAAAGGAAAAGGGAGGCACCTTAAACCCTGAAAAGACAGACTTCCTGTGTTTGACAGGCGTATTCAATATACACACACAAAGCAAGACAGTAAGCTGTGCTCATCATCCACCCAGAAGACTGCACCATTTTTCTGAACACATAGAATATACAACCCCTTTTCAAAATAACAATAACAACAATAATAATAAAGCAGAAGTGCAGAATCCAGACTGTTGGGTGGTCTGTGTTTAAAAAAACATAAGAAAGAATAAAAGCTAATGCTGTAAAGACAACTATTCCCTTTCAAAGCAAAGGCCACATAAATCTGTGTTGCTCAGTTTGGTTTTTACTTCATGCCACCTGTAAACACAAGACTGGATATTCAGTTTCTGGGAAGAAATGAAACCACTTTTACATCCAGAGTAAAAGAAAGGCCCTCCACTGCCTGGATCACAGATTACCCAGGAAAATGTAGCTGGGGGAAGGCTTCCTCCTCTTGTTTGCTCATTTCATTAGAAAGGTCATATCTGAACAAAAGAGCTTTCAATAAAAGCACAAAACACTTCTTGATGTTATTTCTGCCCTCTGACTCTAAAGTTTGCTACGGGGACTAACATTTTCCATTCCTCACCAAGAGATATATTGCCTTTTTGGCACCATGGGTGGAATTTAATCGTAATGTATAATTTTTCCTTATACAAAAGACGATTGTCTAGTCATGCAAATCCAACAGAATTCCAAAAAGTGCCACAAGACAGCTCAACTCTTTGCTATCTACTACCTAGTTTGTACACCGTCATGGGAACCTCCCAGACTCTCACCCTTACTTAGATCTGACAGTGTATTTCACATATGGCATTTCAACCTCTCTTTCTGGGGGGAGAGAATCGAAATCCATACCCTGATTCCATTGAGTTTTCACTCTTGGAGCTCTGAAATGCACGGAGATTTCTTTGATTTGTTGAAGACGTCTTCACTGAACAGCCTGATTAGAGAAAAACTTACTGATTCAATCAAATAGAAAATAAAGACAAAAACAGGTAGTGGTAGATTTCTCAATCTTTGCTCCTGTCCTTGGAGACTAGGGTAGAGTTTCACCGCTATTGCATTTTCCCCAGCTGGATCTTCTTCCAGGCCTCTGATGCTGTGAAAATGCAGGAGTCAAGGATCCCAGCTACAGTAAATGTTCCTCCAATGATGGCACATATCTGAAAGGTGCAGAGAGGAAACAGGTTTGTCAGTGAAGGGGTAAACTTTCATGCAGCTTGAAAGTGGGGGGACGGATATTATTGCCTACTGGTAGTGTATTTCCTGGAAGAACTGGGTAACAGTACTGAGGACATAATTACATGACAGTCATTCAGGAAAACCATTCCCTAGGGTGGAATAACTTAGTGCTATCCTGAACTCATCACAGCCTGAGCCAATTCTAACTCCCAGCTCGTAGGACCCTACAGCATGAATGCTATTCCCTTCTGGGCTAAACCCCACCTAACAAAGCTTTCTAGAAGTTCTGTTGCTCATATCTTCCTACTACTGTTTTCTATTATAAGTACCACAGCCTTGTAGTCTTTTTCCTATTTCACAAGATACAGCATTTGCAAACAGGCAAAAGACACTTAAATAGCATGTGAAGGACAGTGACTAACAGAAACCCAGCCACCAGTGACACCTACAGCTACCTCTGTCTAACACTTTCCATGACAAGGGCTGCTTGCAAAAGCACTGCCAATTTAACTCTTTGTGGAACAAAGTTTTCCATGCAAGATATCTCAGGTTGAATTATTTAAACACCAGTAAAAAACATGTAATCATTTTCAAGAACAGAGTTAGGGAAAAAATTAGTCTCCTGATTAGAGCAACAGCCTACTTCAGTTCTCAAGTGCTAGAAAAACATAAAAGTGTTCTGACACGTCAAACCAAAGGTACCTTGGCTTGGAGCACCCGAAATCAGGGGGCACCAGTTACGGACTTTGCAACACGTTGCTTCAATCCCCTTATCTGTGAAATGGGGACAACGCCAAACCTGCCTCCCAGGGAAACCATGATGGAAAACCCATTTGAAGGGATTAATACCACGACAAGAGTCCTTGTGGAAACATAAGGCTTGTACTCAGGACTGGGATAATACAAACCAACTGCCAGTAACAAGGCAGCACTGAAATGCCGTAGGATGGGAAGAAAGGCTGCTCACAGGGTGCCACAAGGCAGGGTTCACATGGAAAGTATGATACACAATAATGTAACCTAATAACATCTAACAGCCAAGTTATAATTACACAGGACCTGGCATTTCCTAACTCCCACATTTTTTACTTCAGAACTGCCATGCTCTTTTCATTTGGTCTTTTACATTGCGTAGGATTAGGTGGCTCTGAGAAGAAGAGACAGTGGGTCAGTGCGAAGGGGACAAGATATGCAGCTTATCTCCTGAGAATGGCCAGCCTAGGAGAAGAGGGATTTTGCTGTGAGCTAGAAGCCAAGAGGGAGAGAGGAACCCAAAATCAGAAAGCCAATGTAGCAGGGTGTCAGGGAAATGCAATACAACTGACACCGAAGGGAACTGGTGCCACACTAGACCTACGGTGCAGCGTCTCTTCTCCCACACTGCTCTACACCCCATGGGCAAGCTACAGGCAAAAGAGTAAGGTGAGAGCAGCAGCATCTGCTTGGCAGGGAGTTCACAGTGACATTGGAACAAACAGTTCATCAACAGAGAGTGAAGGCAGCAAGAAATAAAGCACTCATTTACACGTGTATTTAGAACCAGGATACACAGGATTAGTGAGCTCGGTGAAACGAGGAGCTGCAGTACACATGGCTTTTGCAGGACAGCTGGCGTTCCAGCAGATAAAGGCTTCCAAAACCAGAACACCAACCTGTGGCAAAATTAGCACTTTTAGGGGAGAGCTCATCTCCTGTCCCTTGTGCCCTTCTCCTTCCTATACCTCGGAGCATGACGCAGGGTGACTTTTCAGGGAAGATGACCATGATGGAGTTGGGTTATTTCAGTCCACAGCAGCTCAGCTGACAGGAGATGTTACACCACAAACACCAGAAAACCCACCCAACACTAAGATTTCGCATCATATGGTAGGAAAATCTGATTTCAGAGCAGCAGTGCAAGGGGGTGGGGAATAGAAAAAGAAAAAAAAATTCATCTGCACAGCTCCGTACTGCTGAGTGTTTATGAGTCACCCACACCTGGCATTTGCTCTCCCCAGCATGCACACAGCCCTCTTGTTTCGCTGTCACACACAAAAAAAGGCAGCACCAGGGTTGGTCTCTAAGTCAGCACAGAAGCTGCACCATCGTGTTTCTCTGTCGTAGCAGTTCTAATACGTATGGAGCGTTGCTCCTTAGCAGCACTGAAGGAAGTTAGGCATCATGCACTTATTTATATTTAATGGAGTTTTATACTGGGAACAATCTGCGTTTGGCTCCACGAGGTTAGTTTGACTCAGGCCCAATCATTAAAGGAGGAAGGAAAAAAAATATCTAAAAGTGTAATAATTACAGCAGTGAGAGACCATGCAGTGTTGGGTACATGCGAGGGTTTTGAACAGAATACGATTATAGGGTAGTGGCTGGGATGCAGGCTGAAATCTAAAGGAGAACATGAGTGGATGTGTAAGAGGAGGCAAGGCTGCAAGCCAGATTACAGAAAGGCAAGTGTCAAGAGATGTGACTGTGGACCTTAAAATCTAAAAATTAAGAGGGGACCAGCAGGACCCTCAGGTAACTCCTAGCAGATAAGCTGCAGAATCCTACCCAGAAATTTCTGGCTGACCTGCAGCACATCTTGTAGAACAACTCTGTCTTGATTTTAATAATGCCATGGGACTGAGTCTATGATATGGGTTGGTAACAGGTCCCATAGCTGAAATAATTCTTTCTGCAACCATTTTCCCTTCATTATTTCCAGTTTAATGTTTTTCACACCTAGAGGGCAAACAAGTCCTCTAATATCAGGAAAAAATTATATTCTTTTTTTAATTTTGAACGCTTCACCAGAACTTCAGCTTGTTTTCTGCTTGCTTTTCCCTCCCAGCCCCTAGACTGACCTCACGACAAAACCTCTCAGTTTGGCCACTTACAGGAACTCATAAATTTTCAACAGTGAAACTTTTCCCCTTGCTCCATAACCTCAACCGCGAGGCCATGAATGGCTTCTCTTTATGGGGAGATGCCTTGATTTTAAGCAGTACAGCTTAACAGGCAAAAACTACTGTGTTTAACACTATGCCAACTGTCTGTAGTTAACTCCAGGGTCCGTGGCAAATTCACAGCATGGTGACAGTGAGAGCACTCACAGGCAATGTAAAATCTTATTTAGTACTGAATTTTTTGAAGTGTGACATGTAAAGTAAAATCTGTGCTATATCAATGCCTTCTGTCCCACACAGGAAGCACATCTCACATGGTAGAGAAAATTAGGATAATTCTTCATACCACAAAAACCCTAGGAGCAGGCATGACTTAGAGTGGGTCTGTTGGGAATACAGAAGACCTGGGAACCCTGTTATGGTGCTGCTCTTAGATGCACTCAAGTTTCTGGGGCACAAACATTACTAACAAAGAGCATCAGATAACCTCTCCAGCAGCAGAATGAGATCTGTTTGGCTCTCTGCTGAACAGCCAACACCCCCTCTCTCATCTGATCTCTCCACATTAGATCGTCCCTCCACAGTGTATCCTGTCCTCCAACATCTACATCGTTTCCCATCTAAAGTCTTTTTCAAGCCCACAGGATCCTCTCTCATCCCTGGGACACATTTAAATTCACTGAAAACCACACGGGTGCCCTAGTAAACAGTCTGCTCACTCAACAGAGTTGCAGATGATCCCCCTCTGCCACAGAGCCCCTCTCATGGCTTTTAAATTAAGTGGCTGATGCTCAGAAAAAGACAATGTTTTCCATGGCCAGCCCCATTCGGCAATTACTCCAGATGCCCCAGCAAAATCTCTGCCTGGACCTTGGCCCAGTGCTGATCATCACCAACTGGTCTCCAGAGCAACTGTGATGCAAAAGGCCATGCTGCAGATAGACACAGGAAAGAGCTAAAGCTGTGGAAAGGACAACGGAACAGATCATGTCATCAAAACAGGGCAAGGAAACCTAGGACAAAAGGTGTTTTAATATTCTGCAGCCCAGCTCCCCCCTCCAGCCTTTTCAATGACACCTTGAATGCCGTAAAGCTTTAAGCGTAGCCAAGGCTGCTCTACTGTAAAACATTCCTAGCCTACATGAGAGCAAGAGCAGGTCATCTCTACCAGGGCCAGACCGATAGCCATGATACAGCATTTGCGAAATAAGGATCTGCCTCTAAGTCAGCCACGTCTGACAAAGGTCTGGCACATCCTGCATAACAGCTACTGCAGAAATCAGCCTCATCCACATGGCTTCACAGGAAGGACGTTCAAGTGGAATGGCCCCAAGTGAACTGCTTGAGACTATAGCCATTTCTAAGACCAAACAAAGGAGACAAAAATCAAATTGTAAAACTTTTCTTCAGCAGTCTAGCAGCGAGCACATGCCTGACTAACTTTACAGATTTGATGGAGCGAAATTCTAGCTGGGGCCATCTCAAATTCAAAAGGTCATTGTGGCAACCAGTGAGAAAACCCTCTCTTGTGGATTCCTTGTGTAAACTCTGAAGCACAGTATCAAATTCAACAACGATCCTATTTATATACACACAATGGCATATCAGCAGTAAATCAATGCTGACAACGGACATGACAAAGCATAATGCCAGCTATCAATAATTTCCAAACGCTATTTCCTGTTAAAAACACCTCCACACCCTCACCCCCAACAAGACGTGTAAGAAACCTAGGAAAGCTTATTGTTAGGCAAAGTGCAGGCAGTGCAAGATGCCAAGTCACAAAATGCTGATGTTTGACCTTTTTAAGAATTATGTTTTGAAACCAAACAGACGTGCTAAGAAGAGAAGGTTTTAAAGCACAACATTTAGAGTTTGCTTCAAGTCCCTTTCTCTTGGTATTTGTGTATCCTAGAGATCACACGCATTTCTTAAGTTAAGTGACAGAACTTGCTGTTTATCAGAAGCTGTAAAATCAAAATCTTTAAGTGCAACTGAGCCACATTGTTTATGTTACTTCCAATTAAAATATTCAGAGTTTAAAAATCAAAATCCAAGCTCTTCATTCCAGCCAATTTATCACCTATTTCATATTCTACCACTGGCACAGCAGACTACAGCTTAAATTTTAAGACAACTCCCTCAGGCCACATTTTCTTAAGTTCTGGAAGATCTTTAAATAGCTTTTTGCCTAACTAGCAGTTTGGACAGTAAAGCTTTATTATAGATGCTGAGATCAGTACTGCAGGATGTTATCTGGATAGATCAAAATCTAATTTGTCAGGAAAACACCTCTGGAATTTGATAATGCAGCTCTTCTCCACTTCTACCCAGGAGTAAACACCTGGAAAACCCATATTAAGGCAAATAGCAGCACTAAGTCAAACAATTGCCCTGCATTCTCTGCAAGTTAAATCTCATTAAAGAGACAGCTTATTGCAGCATGCTTTACTGTGTATGACATTAGCTTTACTTCCAAGTTTCTGACATGCTGCAATAGTGCCCATCCTGCCTAGACACAGTTTGGCACTTCTGTAAGTGGATAATTGTCTTTCTTCTTGTGCCTAGCTATTAAATCAAATTGTCAGAGCACAGGGCTTACCAGTTACCTCACTTACACTTCAGTACAATTGAGGTGATGCACTGCTTTATTTCAATCATGTCACAATGCTCTGAAGCAGAAGCTCAATTCTTCCTGACAAACAGGCTCAGAAGAGAAATGAAATGCAGGCAGGAGAAAAGAGAATTAGAGGTTTAGAGTAACTCACCGATGTGATAAACCTGTACAAAGGCTGTCGCCTCTCTGTGTATTTCACTGTGATGGGGCTCAGATCGTAACGAAACCAGATAGCTGGGATGATGCGGCCAGTGTGACTGTAGGCTACATACTCCTAGAAAAGAAAGTGGGGGAAAAACGGCAGAAAATGTGAGCAAATTCATTTCAGGTTTCAGAGCAGTAAGGCTGCTTCTGTAGATCTGGCCCTTACTCCACTGTTTTGTACTAATGATCTGACAGAAAGAAGCAAACAGTTAATTCCTGTGTGAATGCCCAGCTCCCACGCTTAGGAAAAGTTCTTCAAAGGCTGATAATAATATAGCTGGGAACAGAGAGTGATGGTGCTGACTCTCACCTTCATTCCAAGTTACAGAAGTAAACAGAAAGGCTGTCATTGATTTCTCTATCTTAGATCTGCTCGATTTAACTACAAGCTGTCACTAAGTGATTGCAGGTGAAGTTTTTGTACTGCCAGTATGTAAATCATGTACTGGGATACTCATCAAACCAATGGAATGTAGTTTCCAAGAACCCAAAAATCCCCTCTTGCCCATGCACTGCAAGCAGCAGCTCCCCTCTGTAAGGTCCCCCCCCGCACTGGGACCAACAATGTCCAATGCTTTGCACACTGACTATGAATCTCACAGAAACATTTTTAAACCACATTAAAAAAACATTCTGAAAGCCAAAATGAAACTGTATGCAGAAAATATTGGCAAAGGTTCAAAAAATATTCCAAGCTGGTTTGGGAGAGACATCTTCAGATTGCCAGTGATAATCTCCTTTAATTCATTTATTTAATAACAGGTACAGTGCAATCAATCAACCACAGGACAACACCCCAACAAGACACACTGCACAATGCCAATGTAGAACAGATCCTTAAATCAACTTAGTATCAAAAGTCACATCTTTTTGAGCTCATATTTTTTTCTGTGGTCTCAGTGGAAATATATAAAAATTCTCAAGGATAAGGACATTTATTTTGACAGACTGAAGAAAAAGAAATGAGAAAAGCAGGCTGAGAACTCAGCAATCCAATGAGAGCCACCAGCATGGCACAAGCTGCCTCTTCACCCAGCTGCTCTTGCCTGCTTTAGCCCTATGACATGCCTGCCAACCCAGGTGACCTCCTGTTTTAATTCTCCTTCACACAGAGGCAAAGACAACCTCTAAATACTTCAGAAAGATGAAGAAAGAACAAACAAGAGGACACCCATGAGCATGATACAAAAAAGATAATTTTACTTTCTGTGAGCTCAGAGGGAGCCAGTGAAGCAACATCTACCTCCTTCATTAATTTCACATAAATCCCAAGTTTTCCTCTATTTAGATGTTTTGGTTTTTCTTTCCATGGATGACAAGATAAGCAGGAAGTGGCTTAAGTCCCCCATCATAACATTTCTAGGGCTTTTATTGTAGAAGTTCTGCAGCATGTCTTGGGACAGCCGCTGTCTGGGGAAGTGAGGAAACAGAGGTCCTAGGAAGTAAAAGAGGACAGACAGTCCTTGCTCTATTCACCTCTTCACACTAATCAGTCTGTGCCCAACTATTCCAATGACTTCTGATTTCTATTTCCTACCAATCAGTATGGGAGTCAAGGACTAAAGCACCAATAACACAATTTTTAATGAGAAGAAAATGCAGAGGCAGCACGATTTCTCTGCACTTCAGTTTTGATAGAACTGACATCACTTTTTCCTTCCTCTCCCCTTTTGCCCACCAGTAATCCTGCCCTAATGAGTCAGTCTTGGCCCAATGCCCCATTTTGCAGCCTTGCTCACAGAAGTGTCAAAAGCTCCTGCTGTCTATTTTCCAAATTACTTTCAGAACTTGCGTCCCAAGAGTTGTTCTTATCAGAACAGTTGTGACATTAAGCAGAACAAATACATTGTAATCTGAATAGAAGGAGACATCCAAATCATCGGGACACACTGTACAAGCAAGCCCAAAAGTCATTAGACAGGAACATTAATCTCAGAACTAATCCATGACAGCATGTGTTAGATTCTCTGTTACGGTAAACTGGCAGTAATTAGGTAATATAAACAGATTCTGGACTTTCACTTAGCGCCTGACTAGCAAATCATTTTAAGCTGAAAGGGACTTTTTACCTTAAAATGTAAATAGGGTATTTTTAAAAAAAAGTTCAATACATTTACTGTTAAAATATAAATATCTTTACATTTAATGTAAATTAATTTAAGAATTATAAAGTTACAATAACTATCATAATCCCCTACAATAAAGTAGTCACTGAGAATAGTGAACCAGTACATATTTGCTGCTGCAGGGTCAGTGGCTTAATATCTGAAATCAACATTCAGAAAAAGCTAAAAACTCTGCTAACCTATTTGTCTGATACATGCATCACAGTTGAGACCCTTTTATTAATAAATCCATGAGTAAGTGCTGTTTTGTATGTTCAATTGGATGGCAGTGTCTATCCAGATGCATCTTGACACAAATCACGAGAGCTCCTGCAGCACATAAAAACCTTCCACACAATTTATAGAAATCTAGACCAGTTAAACTGATGTATAGGAGAAAGAATACCTTCCTCTAGAATCAAAATAATACCACCACCTGCTCAGACCAGCCCTCACAACCCCAACCCTGGCAAATGCCAGCACCAGAAGAAACAGGAAGGTCCACTCTGAAGAGCTTCAGTTCCTCCTTCTCCCAGCAGAGGCTACTGCTCACCTACAAACCAAAGTACATGGCTGCAAAGCAGAGCAAGAGAGAGGAGGAACGATGCCTGAAGATCCTCCATGCATCCACTGGGCTGCAATGGGGAGCTTCTCTGAGAACTACTTGCTTCTTTACCTTATTTGCTACAGTATATTGGTATGAGTATCGCTGCTTGCCGCTCATGTCTTCGTACACCGTTGGGACTATCTTCAATATGTAATCATGAGATGCAAGAGCTGCGGTCCGGAAAGGAAAGGAAAGTGTAAGTTAGCATCAGAGAAAATAATCATAACATTTCAAAGTAAAGGTGTAAAATGAACTAAAATAACTCATGTCACAGAAAAGGATCTCCCTCCTCTTTATCTCAGGTTCTGTGACCAAGTAACGATTTCACATCCTACATTTACTTCCTTTGTACAAAACCTTGTAAAGTACTCCCGTGACGGCAGAACCTGCCCACCACTCTAAGACTTCTGTAGTACCACGACCCACGGAGCTGAGTGTGGGTCACTTGAACTTTCCTAACTGCTTTCAGCTATAAATGATATGACTTATCAGCACCGCAGAAAGCTATCCTAGATAAATCAAGAATGGGCTTAAGGTTAGAGCTGCAGCCCACAGAGCCACTTTTTGAGGTATCACAACCTGTGTGGTTCCATTCCTTGTGCACCCACCTTTTCTTTCTCTTCTTCTTTCTCCTTCAACTGCTTAACAATTATGAATTTATTATTTTTTTTTTAAGATTTAAATGGCTTGGGCCATTTTTTTGTGTCTTCTGAAACAGTTCTAAAACAGAAATCTAAATGATTTCTCCGCAGGAACCTTTGATCAAGTGTAACACAATGGCATTTGGCTCCTGAAGAGAAAAAAACCCCACAACCACAATTGCCTCGCTTCAGGAACAGCTACAGGAATTTTGTTCTAAAGCAGACAAGGTTGATACCCCATGGGAGCTTGAACACTTGAAGGGGAAAAACTATGCTGAATTGTAGTGCGCACTGGAAATTTCATTTTGTGTCACTGGTCATAAAGAAGGGTAATGAAAAGGTCTGTCCTTCCAGCTACAGGGTAGAACCTCAAGTAAGAGCTAACTTGCAACACAAGAACAAGGAAAAGGTCTGGTGGTGGTGACTGCAGCCAAGGGAAGCTATAGGTACAGGTTGTGGATAAAAAACTCAGTAACTCTCAGTTGGTCATAACAGAGCTGGAGACAACGTCCAGGTTGTAGAAGGGCTACAAAGGACCTGTTGGGCTAAGACTTCTCTATGGTACCAGAGAAAATGGAAATGTCAGTCAGCAATGTCTGGATCATTTTGGTTAAAGAGGCAGATTAAAGACTTCTGGATACACTTGTGTTGCATGAATGGCCCTGTTTTCCTCTAGCTAAGTGGTTAAGACCTATAATCACCAAGAATACATACGATTTGAGCTGAGTTTGTCTGCTCCCTCCAAGGCATTGAATGCTCCATGAACGTTATGGACCTGGAAAGCAAAAAGGAATATGAAGAAACTATGCTCTAACTCGGTACTCTTGACCT
This sequence comes from Pedionomus torquatus, assembly GCA_013398155.1. Classification (NCBI taxonomy): domain Eukaryota; kingdom Metazoa; phylum Chordata; class Aves; order Charadriiformes; family Pedionomidae; genus Pedionomus; species Pedionomus torquatus. The sequence goes on from VZRU01000205.1 coordinate 14,438, forward strand.
TTGCTTCCCTACCCTATCCTGTAACAAGGAGATCACTCTGATTCAACCCCTCCAAAAACAAAGCTGCCACCCAGTGAAAGATGACTTGAAATATCTTTCAGTGACCATCACCACAGAGGTCAGTTCCAAGCAAAAAAGTTGATTTCACAACAACTTACAAGATGAAATTCCAAAACCACTCCAAAGCTAAAGGAATTGCAGTTGGAAGAGGTCAGTTGTGAAATTTCACTGTGAGGTATTTCTTAAGAGCTTTGCATATTTAACTGTGAAATTCATTTATCAGGCTGAAAGGGAAATAAATGGGAGTCGTATTCAGCTTAAAACTCAATAGCTCTCTTGTAAAGATAGCCCATGCCAGAGCAGTTGGGCTTGTATAGCTTTAAGTCATTAGCCCAGCTTTCACACTACACTCACTCTGACCTTGGATGTGGGGAGGACACATGCCAACACTGCCATCCATTCAGCTTTTCCTGCAGCTGGTCCCAGGCATGCAAGTATCTGTTTGCCCAGAATAACAGGATTTCCATCCCATGCCTTCCACATACTATGACCTACAGCCTGATGTCCACCAACAGAATAATCAATTTGTGAACTCTCTAGACTGGGAAAACCCCACCGCAATAGCTTTAGATTAGATGCTGCATCATTCACATAACGTACAGTAAGCTCTACAGAAAGGACAAATAACTCCACAACCTAGAAATCCTGACCTTAACCCAGACAACAGGGAAGAGGAGTGTGGAAGAAGTATTTGGTCACAGGTGTGACAGAGTTTCACCTCACTAACAAGGCAATGCAATCTCCTTCCCAGACCCTCTCAACAACTGAAAGCACGTGCATGGATTTCCCTCATCCTAATGGCTGTTTCCCTGTTCTGAACACTACAGAGTGGATGGTGGTTTGGAGGAAGCAGCAACTGAGCCCATTTCTCTCCTGAGAACAGAAATCTAGAGAGAAAATCATCACAAAGTTCAACTCAACTGGCCAGCTGCTGGTAACAAGCACAGAGCAAAAGCAACAGCTAAATCTGCTACAGTGCCTTTACACAACAGCAACCATTTCTGAACTACACATGAAGACTGGATACATTCTTACTATTATTTTTTTTTTGTAAAAAGCATACAAAGAAAGAGGAGCCTCTGGACTGAGCTACAGTATTATGTTCAAGCCTTGATATGGCTGAGGAGTAAGTCTCATAGCGTATCTGGGCCAGAGACTTTAAGGTCCATTTCAAACACTCTAACCATAAATATCTGAGTGATTACTCAGCAAACAACTCTATCTATCCTATGAGGTACCTGCACATTCAAACTTGTGTTCTTGTCCTCAGGTCCCCAGCATCCACACATAAGCATATCTGCTTATATGTAAAACTTGTCTGCTCTGCATCTCACTGTATATTGAGTTTGCAAAGCTGTGAGTTACAGAGCTCCCACACCGACAAAGCCACCAAACATCTTCACAGCTGCCTGGTTTTGTGCAGTCAAGTCCTTTGGTGCATCTGTCTCTTGTCTTTGCAACACAGATGGCATGCATAACTCCCAGTCTGATGTTTTACCCTGATTTTCCTTGTGGAATATTCTGGACTCCTATTACAATACTTGCTGTCCATAGATGGCTAATTAATCTCTGTCCTACAAAGTGCACAGGTGTGCTCCTTGGGGGAACATACTTGTTTGTACCTTGTTCAGTACCTGGAGGGATTTTAACAAGGAGTAAGCTTTTAGCCACAGTAACAAAATTGCTTTGCAACAGACAACTTAAGGAAGCCTGTTTAGCCAGATGCTCTCAGGACTGTCCTGCACAACCACGGCCAAATCTAGTGTTTGGAGCAGTGACACGGGAGGCTACTCAGTGGTTTAACACCAGCCTCCTGCAACATGGACCTCAAAAAGATGGCAACCAGGGCCCTGAACAGCTCTAGGCTTTAACCTCTACAAACACATCCAAAGACATACTGCTGATTCTGTTGGAGCGAGTCCAGAGAAGGCCATGAAGATGATCAAAGGCCTGGAGCACCTGTGCTGTGAAGACAGGCTGAGAGAGCTGGGGTTGTTCAGCCTGGAGAAGAGAAGGCTCTGGGGAGACCATAGAGCCTCTTACAGTAACTAAAGGGGACCTACAGGAAACATGGGGAGGGACTCTTTATGGGGGAGTATAGCAACAGGATGAGGGGCAATGGATCTAAACTGAAAGAGGGTAGATTAGATATTAGGAATAAATTCTTTACTGTGAGGGTGGTGAGACACTAGAATAGGTTGCTGAGGGAAGCTGTGGATGCCCCATCCCTGGAGATGCTCAAGGCCAGGCTGGATGGGGCTTTGAGCAACTTGGTCTCATGGGAAGTGTCCCTGCCCACGGAAGGGGGGTTGGAACTCACTGATCTTTAAGGTCTCTTCCAACTCTAACCATTCTATGATTCTATGATATCTAATTTGACATATAACTCAGGCAGAGTTCAACAGCAGGCTAAAATAACTTCCAACCTTGGAACTAATGGAAGACAAGACTTCGCACAAGGTTAAAACTAGGTTTATTCAACATCATGATCTAGCAATGAAGAGAATTCTATGATTAAAAAAGTATAATCTCCTACTTTCCCCTTCTTTTTCTTTACTGGGTTATCCGATATACAAGAACTCTATTGGTTTGAATTTTGGTCTCATCTACACGAGGGAAAAATACCTATAAAAAGTCTGAGACTATATGAACTACCATTGAAGAACTGAAGCTCATTCATTGCCAGTCAAGATATAAATCTCTATTTCCAACAGACTGTTTTTTCTGGAGAACACAGCATGTACCTTAGTGGATCACTGTGGCAGAACTGGTAACAACCTACAAAGAACTAACTCCCAGCATATGACACAAGCAAATGAGAAGCTCCTCACCCTCTTTAAGAAATATGAGCATGTTTTACATCAAAGCCAGTGGCAACAACTCAAAATATTCAAAGGTGTTTCTAGATAGATTTAAAGCTCTCCGTACTTGCTGGCTCTCTATGGTGCTTGCTGAGTCTTGGTAGCATCTGTTTAGTGAACATATCCTTCTTTAATTTTCTTGAACTCATGTTTGCCTACAGGATCAGCAGCACCTTCATGCTCCATTCCTGTGTGTGGAGATGATGAGTAGTTATTTTGAACCTTGAAAATACTAATCAGAACTTGTCCAAATCAGGAGCCAACTACATGTTTGCTAGACAGGTTTCTCGCCACCAGAACTGAAGACACTTGCTCCTTTAACCCCATCTGTTCAGGCTTCTCATCTCATTCATGCTGATTCACACTTCAGTTCCATTACTCAAAGACTCCATGATAAAACAATGGGAACGCTACCTTAGAGCACCGATTTCCCACGCAAACTGCAGAACTCCCTATTAGCTCTTACCTAATATTTTTCATAATCTCAGTGTGCTTTACAGACATTAAGCCAAGCTTATTTATATGCTAATATTTCAGCGTTCCCACACAAGATATTTCCTAAAAGAAGCCGGGAGCAGAACCAGAAGACTACAAAGCAACGCTTAGACTTGTTAGCATGAAAAAGGGTTTTGGAAGTGGGTGTACAAGAAGCAGACTAATGAGACGTCTGTGCTGAGGAAAGAAGATTACAGAGAGACTATGGGTAAGCAATGTTTAGGGTGAGTCGCAAACTGGGTGTGCACATATATAACTCCCACCTATGATGCTACCTCCTTGGAAGTAGGCTAGAGAAGAGCTGTAATCTGTCCTTATTGAGAAATCAGGAATTATTACATAACTTGCAACACCTGCTGAAACTCTATCGACTGGGCAAGTGCACACATTCAGCTTCTTCCCAGCAGGGAATTGGCAGTTCTAAGTCTAACTTGTGTTTCATATAACACATTTGACTAATAGGTGTCTGCTAAACAAGTACAGTGGAATGAATTAAAAAGAACTTGACTGGTGCCATGATAAAGACAGTAGCGAGTACACATCTTCCCTTAGTTTACTCACTGCTCCTCTGCAAAGGTAGTGAAGATTCGTTCACTGTTTTAATATAAAAGTTCTGTACAGTATAGTAGGATTTTGAAAAGCCATGAATCCTCATTTCTACTCCCTGCAGGAAGATAGCCACATAGTTTTCTAAATGCACTTTCAGTTTCACATGAAAACAGCAAAGTTACTCTATGACTGAACACTGCTCCTTCCTGAAGTGGTGGCACATAAACAGTTTGCAAACTCTTCTGGACTGAGTGTACATTGCATGAATGCAAGGGAAGGACTTGCTTGCCCAGGCAGTCCTTTCTTATGTCCTCCCCACACTGTACATGGCCCTTCCATAAAACTGAAGTGTCAAATATTAAAGTCACTCTCATTGCATTAATTCCCCTAGAGCCAGGGAATTTTCAGGGAAGAGAACTCACCTGTAACTTGTCCCCAAATGAGAGCTTGTGAATGACATGAGTCATGTCAGGATTCTGAGGCTGCGCAGTGGCACTGTGCGTTGACACGTGAAAGTTACCAGGGACCTAAAATTAGTCAAGAGAAGGAAGACAGGATTTCACATTTTATCCCCCAAGGCATTGCTAGGCTCTGCGATATGAAGCGGAAATGCCTGGAACCATCCAGCCTGGCAGGCTCTATCTACTTAACAGTGGACAACCTCTGGCACATCAGAGAGGCTCTGAAATACCTTCCTGCGCTTGATCAACACCACCGGGCTGCACAGCGTGGAGATCGGTTACATCCTGCAACCCAAGAGCCTGGCACCCTCACATTGCTGCTGCTGCCGACCAGGAGGTGATGAGTGGATCACTCCCAACTTTAGGGATGCCTAACACTTAAGGCTATGTCTTTCATCCCTATTTAAATAAGATTCATGTCTCTGACAGGCATCAAACAGTTGCTTAATGTTTTACTCCTACATCTCTTGCATTTGCTACTGGGCCCACTGCTGCAGAATAACACAAGAAAGCTGTGGATATATACTCATTGTAGTACTGGTCATGAGCAACCTTACATTTGAGAAGACTGTGAGTAAGAATAAGTTTTATATAAAAAGAGAAAAAAAAACAGAAAAAAACAACGAGGCTTCCCATTTGGACTAAGCTAGATCTTCAGCTTCTAGCCCTGGCAATAGCCCTTCCAAGTACAAGGTTTTCTGGTTTTAATTTTTTAAACAGAGGGAACTAAAAATTTCTGAAAAATACTTCACCTAATACTTCTGAAAAATATTTCACCTAAGGACTTAGTTCCAAGACAGAAAATGAGCACTAGTGTCATTCTGACGGGATCACTCTAGCATGCACACACTTTGCAGGTCACTACCCCTACTCCGTGAAGTCTTTCAGCAGAGTCAGCTCAATCACTGCTATGGAGGGTGCAAGATTTTTTTCCTTTTGAGAAAAGGTTGAGAAATTAAGCAACACTGAGAAGCAATCCGACCTGGCCTAAAACAAGAATGGGAGGACGGTTATACAACTGGTGCCCATTGTGCTCTCTGCAGAGACATCTCACCACAGGCAGGGCCACAGGAGGCCACATGCCAGTTCCATGTGCTTTCAGGAAAGCTAATTTAAATGACTTGAGGAACAGCAGTGCACTCCTGGGAACGCTTTCAGGTGTGGACACAAGCTGTGTCATACGCAAGCTCAGTAAACAGGGTGGCAGACTCTGCAAAGTAGTACACACACAATCATCTCTCTGTTACCTTGTCCTCCCCCTTCAGGCCTGAGAATAACACCCAAGTGCAACCCTTGGTCAAGTTTCAAGCCTGGCCATGTCCCACGCCAGATACCAGCTCATACAGAACTCTGTACAACTTCTGCCATGGGACCACAAACTTCCAACTCATACAGGAGAGGTTCAGGCTTTCAGAGGCAGAAGTCCTGGGTCAGGTCTCCTCCCTCTGACAGCAGTCCCAGCCACCAGATGAGATGACCCAATTAGTGGCCTTTCACAGATGAAGCAGTGAAGGGAGCTCCTCGCTGCCACGTACAGCAACCCCCTTTTTGAGTTGCTCTGGCCAGCAGAACACACCACCTCTACCAGACAAAACCCCGAGTATTTCAGCTTTGTGCTTTGAGAATTAACAGAAGAACTACCTTTCAAGAAGCCCTTTCTCAGTTTTGAGGACTATCAGCTGCCAGTAATCTTGGTAGCTTAGAGGTGAGGAAAGAAACGTCCTCTTTTTAAGTCCCTAATCCTTTCTATGCCACAGAATCACTAAGAGGTTCTGCCTGTTATTTTTAGATGCGATTTAACATGACCTGGGAGGAAAAGAAGGAAGTAGGATTTTGTAGCCTGTGGTACATGAGGAGGCGTGAATAAAGGGTGTGTGCCCTTCTTAGGACATCAGTGGGCCCCACCACTGCCTCCCCCACCCCTGCTAGTCATCTCCAGCATTACATAGCAAGATTATTCAATTCTGAACACACCCATCCCAGAGAGGAGCCTCCTCCAGGCCTGGATTTTCATTCTTTGAGACAAAAGCGGAGCATCCCAACAAAGCATGCGCAGAGGCCACGTGCATGTATTCCAAACATCTCAGCATGGAGCCGCTTCTGTTACGCTGGCACCCTCTAGTAGGGAACATTCCTGTCATTCTGTGGCTCTCGGAACAAAAGAGCACTTGGATAGAGACATTGCCAAAGACCTCTGCACAGTGAGTCACATTTTGGAGGTGCAAAAGTCTTGACTAGTAAACATAGAAGCCATTCGGAATTTGCAGGGAGCTCATACGTCCCCTAAACATTAGGCTGCTGCACTGAAAGAGACGGCACTAACTGCAACACATAGCTGACGGGATCTCTGATGCTAAGCAATGCTACCTTGATTACCTGTTTTGAATAATGAAGAAAAAGCCTGATCTAACACATTCTCTGTGGGTCACTCCCCACGCTTCTGCAGCACTGAGGGACTTAATTAGGGACATGAATATACACTCTACAGGAGAGACCCTGACACACAGATTTTCATGAGCATTTTACAAATGGATCTGGCTAGCATTTCCCCAGCCAGCACACACTCACCCACCGTCATTTCCACTCACCTTGTTGATGCTGAAATGGCCCTCAAACCTGCAGCCATCCCCATTATTGAGAGGTATCTTCATTGAGTTGTCAATATGACCCACTTCATGCCTTCCCATTTCATCTTGGATGTCTAGTCCAACTACTGCATGGGTGGGAGGTGGGGTCGGGAGGGGGAGATAAAAATCAAAACAAAAGAAATAACAGCAAGGTTGCATAGGAAAAGCACGTACCGCTTTTACTGGGGAAAAAATCCACATCTTTTTTTCTGACATTTGACTAAATTGTGCTAGCAATGTCATTTGTCAAATACCGTTATTCCAGTTCTTCAGAAAGAACTTTGTAACCAAACTTTTAAGGCTGCCTATTGGACACAAATATACCTCCCATGCCCTGCCAGCTGACTGCAGTCTCAATTACACAATCTGAAAGACTTCAGGTAGACAAGTCAGGTGATTTGTGAAAAGTCAACAACTAGCTGGTGCTAGTTACAAATGAAACCTGGGAGGTTTCTTGGGCCCAGAGACAGAAAAGTAGCTATGAAAAAAAGGAAACAAGATGTAGAAAGAAGCCAAAGAGGGAGGTCAGCCACTAACACAGGCTGCAGAGCCAGTACAGGGTCCAAGAAAACAGGTGTCCTGGCCTGGAACAGAAAGCAATGGGGTATTGGCAAAGGCTGCAGCTACTTCATCTCCATCCACCCTGTTACAGGCGAAGGGACACTGTACCAGTTTGGGCCCCTTTCAAGTATTACTGACAATACAAAGAAAAACTGGTAAGTTAAAAGGGTACTCACATTCACAATGCAGGTTTGGCAAACTGATGTTCAGATTCACTTCTATTTTACCTCCACTGTCTTTGTCTGGGTCATCCACATACAGCTCATTAACTCTGGAAGACAAAACACATGTAGGTTCAGGCACACAGCTACTGTTCACAGGAAAACAACTGGCATGGGAAGGGAAAAAAGGAGACTTTGAAGCAGGGGTTTGGCTGTGTGATATCTGTAACAGAAATACGAAATACCCTCCACAAACTGCAGGGGAGCAAATCACAATTTAATCCCACTTCTACTGCAAGTGCAGGACGCTTTGAGCAAGTCCTTTGCACCAGCAGAAAATAAAACCCCTGCTCTGATTTATGCTTCCTGCCCCCTTCCCTAACCTGAGTTTCCAGAGGTGATACCAAACAAGAACCTAAGGTTGAAGGGGTAGCAGGCTAACGTGCCAGCCCGCCACATACCAGTGCTGTTATTTCTTTTAGGAAAGACAGAAGCATGTGCTTTTCAATTTGTTTCATAGTTTTAGAAAAGGCCACTCTCAACCATCCCACAGGAAAGCTTATTTGAGTAACCAACTGCCTTTTGTTATTGCCACCCAGTTACCAGAGCAGCAGTAAGAGAAGGCAGAATGACATACTTGTATCTCTCTCATTAATAACTCATTTCAATCTATGAATGGTAACCAAAAGCGATGACTAAAATTGAGGAGAAGAGGATTTGAGCCAGGAACAGATGGGAAGAAACATCCTGGACAGCAGGATCTAACACACTATGCAACAGCCTCCCAAAGAGTAATGTCGTTTCATAGCACCCACAGTCCTGGCACATATTTCACAGAAGACAAAATACAGATATAGAGTAAAAGGAATACAAGAGTATAAATATTTATTGTTGGCACACACAATCCATCTGACATGTAAAATATAAACCAAAGAAACCCAAGTAAAGCACAGCTAAATTAGCTGAACGGTCTAGAGCATTCACTCCGGGGGAACTGGAGAAGAACTGAGAAGGTGGCGAGATCACCAAGCAGCTCTTTCTCCCTCTAACTCCAACACTGTTCAGCCTCATCAAATACAAAGATTTGACAATTTATCTTCCAGTCAGACAGACTATAAAGCTATGGGAACTTACGTTCAGTCAAGCTACATAAACTAATCTACCTTGCCCAGTAAGTTCTCTGTATTATTTTTATTTAATGCTCAAAGTGCGTGAAACCCTTTGACAAGCCCTTGCCGGAGAGTCTATATGCTAATACACAAACCAGACTAAGGGCAGCTACTACAAGACAGATTTGAAGTGATTTTGCTCTGGTGATACATCTCTGGACCATAATGAACTGTTTGCCCTGTTCAGGATTCAGGAGAAACAAGCCTTCACACTAAGAAACACACAGCTGCCAATTTTTTTGGAGGCAATTACTCACAGGTCAGTGGGGTTTGCAGACACTCATTTAAAACCAGCACAGCATTTGTCTTCAGCTTCACAGCCCTACCTTTCTCTGTTTTTAATTGGCTTGACAAGTTGCTTGCAATCATTACTCAACGTATTTTTCAAGTGATTAATAAAAATGACACAGAGGGAGGGGAAAGATTGCTCATCAGTGACCTAGTTAGAAGCTTCTTGGCTGAGCCCTCTCCTCCCCAGTGGAATGCATTAAATCTTCTACATGTTTATTACTGGCAGATTGGGCAGCGATCGGGATTAAGTCATATGTCCAAATACGGTTCTGAGGAGCAGCTCCAGCCAGAACAGGCATTAATCCCCCAAGGCAACGCACCTTTCTGCGCTCCCCGAGTCCTCCCATCCAGATCCCAGCTGCCAACCAACTGGTTTCATAAAAGCACCTGGCTTCTTCCCAGCTCTCTGGCCTCTAAGATGTGGGCCATGCCCAGCCAGTGCCGCAGGCAATTTGATGTTACTGGCCAAAAGCAGCATTTGCACCAGGGCTGGCAGAGAAGAGTATCAGGTTCAGCAGCTCAGCCGAACATCCCAGCTCTTTTGGAGGAAAGCTCTAGAAAGGCTGGTATTTGTATTTGCTGATTTCCAGTTCTGAACTGGTCAGAAAATGTGCAGTCAAGTCTGGTCTGTAAGCAGAGGCGCATAAGCCTTTTGGTGAGAAGCAGCTGCTGGTAGAAGTCATAGGATAAACTGCACAGGGAGCCTATGGACATAGGCAACTAAGTGGTGAGGTCACTTGGTTGCAGGCTGGATCACTGAGGCAAAGAGAAGTAGGCCAGTTTGTCCACGTCACACAGACCATCAGTTGCAGATAAAGGAAACTGGTTTCCTGTCCTGCCGTCTGGTCACTGGACCAACGGTTCCCAACCTGTCCTTTGGGCAACACTCATGGCTACTTCCTCCTCCTCCTCTTTACCTAGTAGCCCCTTGCCCCTCTCCTACTCATGATCCCAATTTCATAACACTATCACTCCTTAGACATCTGACAGCTCGTCACAGCCTGTCCTTTCCTCCCCTCCCTCAGACCTGCAGTGCCACCTTCCACAGAACAGCCTGGCTGCCCAACTCTGCTTCTTGCTCACAGCTCCGGCCACTGTCTCCTACTGGCAGCATCAGCTCTTGCAGAGGACCCAAGCAAATGAACCCAGCAAGGTTTCTTAGCAGGACTCCAAAGTGCATCCTTGGGATGACCTACTCCATTACTGAGGTTCCCTCTCACTGTGGGGAATGAAGGGCCCAACAACACCACCCACAGGTGTTGCTTTCTGGGGCAAACTTCGGAAGAAACATCGTAATTTTCAACAAACTGGAAATTTCACTCCCAAAATACAATTCTGGAAACCTCACAAGTAAAGCAAACTTCCAGGGTCAAGGCCGTTCCTCCCAGGATCTCCCCCTGAACCACCATCACCTAAATCTAGATGGAGCTGGCAGAGGACTGGCACACACGTCTCCCGTGCTCTCCTTTTCCCCAAGGCCAAGAAGCCACATTTCCTTCCCATTATTTAACTGGACAACCCTGGGATGTTGGGAAAAATACTGTTTACCACCTCTAGCCATATTCCCTGAAGGGATAGCATCTCCAGTGGAAGAAATGAAGTTGGGTTTAATTTATAGCTGTCCCTCCTGGAACATTAAGTGTCCCAGGAGTAACAGTGCTTAACAGTGAATCTGGGATGGTCACAAGGAAAATAAAACCCAAAGTCAAGCAGAAGGACACTGTAAACTCAGCTGCTTCTAGGGCTGTTTAGAGAGGCAGCATATAGGTTTGTATTGTGACTCCAAAGATGGCACATATCTTCTCTGGTACCCCAAACACGTAGGAGTTGGTATTTTACTGGTTGTTGCTAAGGAATATTTGAAAAAAGTGGCACAATAAAGCAGGGGTGAGGCACAGAGCTATGAAAGTACAAGGGCAATAGCACAGGTGAGAGGTGGACCTCTCCCCCCACAGGGCCTCCCACCACTCATTCAAGGGAAGGGAGGATAGTTTCTCCACACAGCAGGAGCTGTGATCCATACAGGAAGAATCTGCTTTGCTTCTAGAAAGAGCCACTTGGAAATACTTCACATTCCTGAGCGGCGCTGCTGGATTTTCTCAGTTGCTTGTCCCGTTTGCTTACAAACTTGCAGCATTACACAGAAGATGTTGGAGGCACTCTTTGGCTAAGATTGCAGATCATGCAAATGGCATGCAAGAGAGAATGAAAGGGGGAAACAGGAGCAAGGGGACTCATCATTTCTTTAAGATTTTATCCAAAGAAAGCCAGACCCGTTCTCCATGCTTCAGGACTTAGATTTATGACACAACAGCTTTGTTTCCCCAGAAACAAAACTTCCCCAGTAACTTATTTCCACCCAGCAGCCCTGGCCACTAACATCATACACTTCAGCACTTCAACAGCTGAAGAGCCTGCGGCCCTCTGAACACAAGAGGAGACACACTGCATCAGAGCTTCATATGCTGCCTGGGTGCTCTCTAAACGCATCTTCTTTGTCTTCTGTCATCCTTGTCCTAGTTTCTGCTTCAAGTTCTAGCCTTTTTTCTCCCTCTTTCATAACAACCACCCAGACACCCTCCTCCCCAGCCATGAGCCATACAGAAAATATAACCACTTACTCCAGCAAGCTGCATTTTACTCTGTCCTACAACCCTCAGGAGGCACTCCAGGCTCTCCAGAACCCTAAGTGAGAAAATAAGTTTTCTTTCTTGATAGAGCCCAAAGCTTCTCAAAAGACTTTGTCACACTAGCTCTCTTGGGGCTCTGCTTGCCATTTCAGCTCTAATCAAACACATTCCAGAAACCCAGCCATCCAAAGCAGGTATTCCTGCACTGCCTTCCTCTCCATTGTGCCAGACCAGAGAAGACCCAACATTGGACAAACAACCCATCTTCTTCTCAATTCACATGAAGAAACAAGTAGCAGGTTGGCAAGTTCTCTCCTGTGTAATAAACTGTGCATATGTCTATTGCTCTGCCATTTATAATCTTCCTTCAATGCCCTGAAACCCAATCAATTCTTCATTGAGAAGGTCTTTGTCCCACCTTAGGTCTTGGCTCAGCTGTGAAGCACAGAAGACACACTGCCCTACAAAGGAAGGAATTACATTTCTGTAGGACACAGGAAGAAGGAGAAGGGTTTGAAAGACGTCAATGTAGATTAAGTCAGAAATTGCAAATGACATCATGATACGACCTTCCGCTTCCTGCTAACCCACACACATAGATTAGGACAAACGGCATAACAACACTTCACAAATATATAACACCTTTTATTAGGTAATCTGCAAGTTACTACGCAAACATTAATTAAGCTTCTTAGCACCCCTGAGATGTAGGCAGCTAAGTATTACATCCTTCTACAGAAAAGTGTCTGTCTCAAGGTCAGCCCATGGCGAGAGCAGGATTACAACTCCCATTCCCCTCTGACTGCGGGGCTGCATTCCCTGCGCTGGCCTGGCTTGCTCCAGCATTTCATCTGCCTCAACTGGATGAGCTGGTGGAGTTGGAGTTGCATCCCCAGGTTAGTGTCTGGGACCTGGATTCAGACCATACGAGTCGCAGCATTGTGCTCCAGGTGCAGAAGGCTTAATGCTCCAAGATTACCATTTCCAACAGAAGAACACCAGGATTACACTCTGCTGCCTGCAGCTGCTGCAGCTTGATCCTGCAGGTTGTTACGAGAAATTTTCATGGGCCAAGAGCCACAAAACACATTCCACATACCTTGGAGAGCTAAGGGACAAAAAGACTCCGAAAGCAGGTACGATAACAATTCTGCTTCACTGCAGGAGCAGTCTTAGGAGTGCAAATGAATCCTGTGTGAACAAGCAATGCTGGTCTCAGAAGCTCCTGGCGTTTAGCTTCCTCCCACATTTGGGGTACCTGACAGCCTGCACGAACAGTCAAATTGTGCTGCACATCATGTGGTCCCTGCACAGGAGCTGGGCTGTGTGATACTCACGGAGTGAGCGAGGTGTTTTTCACAAAGATTAAAGCAAGCAAGTGTTCCCAGTAAATGATCCCGTCACCTTAAATGAACTGATGATTTGGACATTATTTTTGATTTATGCTTTTATGATTACTGATATTCTGCTTAAGTGATTAATTGCCTTGCAGGGGGGTACAGCCTTCCAAGTGGCAAACCTGTCACTTCAGACTGTTCTTTGCCTGTTACTACATTAAAAAAAACCCACAAAAACAAACACAAGAAAACACTGCCAGGAACGGTCTGTTGCTTTCTGCAATGTGCTGTGGCAGATGAATTATTGTTGAGCAGCTACATTCATACCACAAGTATCACATTCATGCCCTCCTACCCCTTCTCCTGGCTGCCAATGCAAGGCAGGCTAGATTAGTTAATTACATCTTTCCTCCTTAATGATGGAATACTTGGAAAACTCTTATTGATCCTACAGAACATAATTCATGACCTAATTACAGTAATAATACTGCAAGATTATCATCTTGCCAGCTATTAACTTCTAGCATTGATCTGAGTTAATTAGAAAAGAGATAGGTGATTTCTACGTTCTTGATTTGCAACATAACAGCAGGATGAATGAGGAAGGCTGCTAAAGGCATGCCAAGCAATTCCTAGCCCTCAATCTATGCTCAACTCTCAACCTACTAACAATCCTGCCCAGGAAATACCAGACACACTTAACAGCAGCTCCGTTTCTTCAGCCATTCGATTAATTTGTGCATGGGACAACTGTGTTTGATACTGTTAACTTTGCAGAGGTTCAAATGTGGAGCACGGACCTCTTCTCTGTAACTGTTTTTTCCCAGAATTGAGAAGGTTAATCTAGATTCTTGTTTTGGACTAAGCCTTCAGTCACTCTGAGCCTAGACATACAAAAAAGCCCCAAAAATCCAAACCACAAAAAGAAAAAAAAATGCATAGAGACAGTCAAGAAGGTCCTTGATTTCCAGAGTTAAACCCACCCTTCCCTTTGGTCACCCATAACCCATCATGGCAAAAAGCTCTTCCCTCACCAGCTCTTTACTGTTATTTTCCTGAAAAGGACACAGCCCCACCTAAGAACCAAGCTTTGATTTCCTTCATGGCTGCTCAGAAGACCGCTTGGGGTCACGCGATGGATCTAGAAGATGAGAAATTAGGAATTTTATACACTACTCAGGGCTCGTCTACACAGGAAGCCAGTCAGCAGGAAAATAGGATGTGCATTTATAGCGCGTTACCTCTGCCACATGAGCTTCCTGCATGTCCACTGTAACGCACACAGCAGCTCGGCTCGGCTTCCGAACTGAAGTAAGCTCCCGTGCACAGATGCAATCTTGGTGCTCATCAGAAATGCCCACACGAGTTATGACATAGCTACTGCGATACACACCATCTTCCCCACATAGGTAATCTGTTTGGTTTTAGTATTATGATTGCTGTCCTCAAGACAAGGGTGTAATTTCTTGGCTTTCTGCCACCCAGACAAGTCTTCAGCAGTTGAGACTATAAATGCTAAGACAATGGGCTGGTCAAGGAAAAACAGCTTTGAAGTTGGGCAAGAGTGACCCAACTGAGATTTCTAGTAATACCAGGAATTTAAGTTGCTAGACCGATGTGAACATAGAAGAAAGTCCAACAGTGGGCAGAAGCCAGCAAGTACTAGGGGTTAGTGTGGTCCAGAGCAGACCTTATTTTCTCATGTTACAGCATGAGTTCAACAAACCACTTGTCGCTTTAGATGCAGATACCAAAGAAACCTCCCGTTCGTGAGAGTTAGTTAATCCTGTGGGTACCGCTGCTGTTGAGGTTGCTGACGACTTGCCCTGAAGCAAGTTATTGATGCACACACACCATGCACCATTACTCGGCATAACAGGGCTATGAGGTAAGCACGAGTCCACATCAGCGAACCCAGTACGTCTCTGATGTAAAGCACCAGGCCAAGTGCTCTCCATCTCACCTTGCCATCAAAAATGTCCAGCTACCTCCATGCAACCCAGTTTTTGTCAAGAGCACGACTGCTTTAAGAGAAATATTACACAGGAGGAGAAAGACTGATGCAGGCTCGTAGACCAGCTGGCACTGGCAAAGCAGGAAAGCTCACCCCATGTAAGTGCACGTTCTACTTAACCAGTCAGATCCTGGCTGATACCAGGAAACTTCAAGCTGGGAGAAGTATCTGTTGTAGATATCTGTTGTAGACACAATTAATACAAAAGAAACTTGAAGTCTCCAGTAAAAGCTGATGGGAATTGAACAGACTGCACATAAAGAATCTTCCGCACAATCAGAAGTATTTGATTCATTCAAGGCTCAAAATATCTTTGTGAGATAATATCTCCCTCATTATTTATTACCACCCAGTTTAAATGGTGGCACAGAGTTCTCACACTGTTTGTTCCAGACCATGTAGAGCTCCACAGTTCTGCACTCTTATTACTCTATATGATGAGACTATACTGCCTCGCAACACGCTGCCAGTAATACATACTTGAAAGGGAAGCACAAGAGGTTAGCAACATCTTTGAACACCATTAAGGTACTGGGTTTCCCAGAAGAGAAAGCAGTCAGTAAGAAATGGAAAACGAAAAGTTTACTTCTACTTTAGAAGTTGCTGACCTGGGAAGCACTTTGTTATGTGACTTTCTGAAGTATTTCCACTGTTACAGGGAGAGCCTATTCACAAATGCTGTGGATGATCTGTTCCCAGCAAGAGAGATTTTGATGACTTCTAACTCGTCAGAAGGAGGTTCTCATATTCTGCGAGGTACCATGTTGGATGGTCCATGACGAATCAGTTTCCTGTGTTCATTTGTTTCTGTCCCTTCCGTGACATCCTCTCCAAAATTTTACTGCTTTATTGCTTACAAACACCTCCTCCCCACGCAGTTCCTGCTGGGAAAAGCAGTTTACCATCCCTCTGAGGTTTTAATGAGAAACTTGCCAGCAGAGCATGCAGACACTTACAGCACCTCGAATATCTTTGTGGAAAATGCATCATCTTATTAAGAAAAAAAAGCATGAAAAAAACTCAGAGAACCATACATTTTTTCTGTTAAAAAACAAATCTCTAGTCAGGAAACTACCGCTACAAAAGGGCATGTGCACTCAAGTAATTGGATCAAAATTAGGTAAAAATTATTGTTTCTGCTGGGAAAGCATTAACTAAAAGAAAGAAGAAAACAGATGAGAGAATGAGATCTAAGAGGAGAACAAGAAAAAGTACTATTTTACTCAAAGCAATTTGTGCAGCTTCTATCTGTTTTTTAAAACAAGAAAATCAAGGAAACTCATCTCCTGAGAGAAGTGAGTTGATAAGGTGCCCCCAGTATTTCACAAGCAAATTCACAGAACTGAATTCAAAGAAACAGCGAGTAAGAAACCTAAGATACCATCTCTGAAGTAATTGTGTAATGGGCATAAAAAATTAGCTAGAGCTAGATTACACTACCTTCTCAAGGTTAAACATTACTCAAGGTTCAAATTATTCTTGAAATTATATTCTTGACCCAAGTAAGAGCTGCACAAAAACAATGAAAACCCCACAGGGTTATCAGAAGCCACGTAAAGCACGGTCAACCTAAATACGGCACGTGAGCCCAATGCGTTTCAGAGATTTTTTGCTCAGCAGTGACATCTGTTGCTATCTGGACCATCAAAAAGTCTGACACAAGTTCCACCCTTCCTAACTATCCAGGAACTGTGCATCACAGTCTAGTGAGCTCACTGCCACATCAGCAGCATGATGGAGAATATTTCCTAGAACCCAAACCAAAGGTACCTGTATTAATAGTTACTAAGAAAAGTTTACTTCAAGGCGGGAGGAGCATGAGAACGGGAAAAAAAATAATTCTGATTAACTAAAATACTCGTTCTATGAGTAATTCTTTAAAGCAGAAATTATTTCCATTTTGCTCAAAGAGGCTACCTGGGACAACTTGTCTTTAGCACAAAACCTGTCGACTATTTTTCCAAGCAAGGCTCAAGGTGTGAAAAGAAAGTAAAACTCACACATGAGTAAAGCTATGCACATCTGTTAGAAATTCACCTCTGATACTTAAAAAACTCTCAGGTATTATTAACATTAAACTAACAATCATTTGTATTTTATGCAGCTCATTTTCCCAAAAAAACATCTCCAAAACATCCAGTGAAGACTGGCAGAATGTGATACCCATTTTATCCCCAGGGAAGTGAGGGAAAAGGAAAACATCATCAGAAATCCTATCGTGTTTGCAATGGGACCCCACAGTCTCAGAGCACAGGCCACGTGGATTCAGCCAGTAGACACCACACATTTCAACACAGAGAATCACTGATGAAAAACACACTAGTTTCTGATAACCACTTTAAATCAAACAAGTACAGG
The DNA here is from genome assembly GCA_013398155.1 of Pedionomus torquatus. Lineage (NCBI taxonomy): Eukaryota > Metazoa > Chordata > Aves > Charadriiformes > Pedionomidae > Pedionomus > Pedionomus torquatus. Next base: position 32,012 of record VZRU01000205.1, read on the forward strand.
AGAAAGTGCCTATTCAGGAGGAGAGGGGAAACAAATCTGAGATGAGAACAAGAAATCAACAGCCTAAAGAGAAGGAAGGAAACTGCAACTGACCGGCATTGATCTTCTCAGCATTCATGCCACCTTACACCTGATCACCAGAGAACTGAAAAGAGTCAGAAGGTTTCGATGTGATCTGTGGTCACATGAAAAATATTCCCAGTGCTCCAGAGAAATCCAGTATGCAGCTAACAAAGGATCAAGCAGGTCTGGAACAGTTTTCTGTAACTTGAGTATTTTAGAACCAAGTTTGCCTGGCATACTTTAGTAAATTATAAAGTTGAATGACTGACTGAGAGCTTGGACTCAATCAAAAGGAATCCAAAAACCATTAGACAACTAACTGACCTAGTGAAATTACAGGCACATTTTTCCCAAAATAACAGAGTAATGCTGTAAAGAATCATATATGCACATACATTCAAAGGAGAACATGATTTTTACTTACATTTCAGTGGCTATGAATCCGGTGAGCTCAGACAGGAAGAGAAACAGTATGAAGAGACAGCAGCAAACAGAGACTGGAAAAGAGGCAAGAAGAGGAAGGGTTAGTTTCATATCTCTAACAAAGACATGAAGTGTTTTCACACAACTGTATTATTCGCACCACGGATATGCCACCCAGACACATCGAAGAACCAAGACTGCTTAGAGACAGTGACTCAGACAAGACTATCAGAGCAGTGACTTCAATGCCATGACAAAATCCAACGTCCTCCTGGATATCTTAATTCTTGGGCCACCTTTTCCATCATGACTTCTGTTTCCCCATGGCTCCTGCATTCTCCAGCTCCAGCACACAATGTTGGTCTGTCATTTCTCCCTCTTTCCTGACAAAGCTGCTTGACAATATGATTTCTTTGGGGCCACTGCTCCAAATGTAATTTTATTACTACTAAAACCTCCAGAAAGGAAAAAGAATCAACTCCTCCTTGCTTCAAAAGCAGTCATCAACACAGTGTTTTGTGGATTAGGAAATGTTTCAGTTCTTTGTCAAGTTCTCACAGCCTGCACTACCGATTACAATCACAGAATGGTTAAGAATTGGAAAGTACCTTAAAGACCATTGAGTTCCAACCCCCCTGACATGGGCAGAGACACCTCCCACTAGACCTGGTTGCTCAAAGCCCCATCCAGCCTGTTCTTGAACACTCCCAGGGATGGGGCTTCCACAACTTCTCTGGGCAACCTGGTCCACTGCCTCGCCACCCTCACAGTAAAGAATTTCTTCCTAGTATCTAACCTCAGTCTCTCCTCTTTCAATTTAAAACCATTACCCCTTGTCCTATGGCTCCACTCCCTGACAAAGAGTGCCTCTCCAGCTCTCCTGTAGCTGCCTTCAGATCCTGGAAGGCTGCAAAATGTCTCCCTGGAGCCTTCTCTTCTGCAGGCTGAACAAGCCCAACTCTCTCTGTCTTCACAGGAGACGTGCTCCATCCCTCTGATCATCTTCATGGCCCTCTGCTAGACCCATTCCAACAGGTCCCCATGTCCATCCTGTGATGAGGACTCCAAAGCTAGACAGAACTGAAACAGCAGGGACATGGAGATAATGGACCAGACTAGCCAATGCCTGACACTTCTCTAATTTCTCCATTTGTCAATAGATCGACTCTTCAGAGAGGGAAAATTTCTAGGAAATACAAAAGTACCTGGACAAGAAGTCCCATGTCTTTTCTAAGAATGCCAACCTAGAGTTAAAAGGAGGGAACCCAAAGTAACTACCATACTACTGGTGACTCCTCATCAGGAAACTATTCAAAACATGGTACAGTGACAATCAGGCAGCACTGGCAAGAGTCACTGACCCACACAGGAGGGGCTGGAAGGAAGGAAAGACAGCTTTATATTCTGTTGAGCAGGGATGATCGGAGTAGACAAGGATGTGCCAACTCAAGGAGACAGGGCTGTAATGTGTACTTTTATTAAATAAAATACCCAAGTTCACCATGAATCACTATACAAAAGAGTAAACCAGGAAATGGCATGCTATTCCGGGGCTGTGACAACAGGAGCACAATCTGGCTCACCCCTTAGTCCCCGCCGAGTTATGATGACCACGCGCTCTTTGGAAATGACCACTTTACCATAGTCACTAATTAGGATTGAGAAATAAATAAGAAAAACCCTGTTCCTCAACTTTATTCCACATGACCTATTCAGTCTGAATACTTGTTCCTTCAGGAAGCTCAAGTAACAACTGGCTGGGGAGTAATTTTATCATACAATTGCGCCTGTCCAAACTCCCTTGGTAGAGAATGTGAGAGGCAAGGGAAGGAAAGAGGAGGTTCATAACGCAAATACCAAGACAGAGTCTCAAGTGACCTAAAGCCTTGTGCCTCATTCTTCAGATTATTCAGTTTATAATTTTGAGGAAAGAGAAATGCGTTGCTTCCCCTTCCTCATCAGAGAAATTTCAAGGGAGGATTAATTTACTGACCCTCTGAAAAGTGCAAGGTCTTATAAGAGGTGCCAAAAAAAATCTATTAGCTAGGATGAAGAAAGAGAGAAAAGGGAAAAATAAAGTCCAAGACCAGTAGCAAAATGGGACGCAAGAGGGGATACTAATTTCTAAAGGAAAACTTCAAGATGACCACAGAGTTGCTTCCAAGTCTTGGCTGTGGGGGCACAGAACAACACCGCTGTAACCCAGCTAAGCCACTGGCACGGTGCGCTGTGGGGGAGGAGAAAGGTCTGCTTAAAGCACAGCAGCAAATTCTTGTGAGAACATATACACCTACGTAAGAACACACAAAAAAAAGCAACCTAGGCACAAAACTAGTTGATCCAGAGTTTCTTACTGTTAATCACCGAAGAGCAGAGACACAAGATCTCTGATCTTTGGCAGTATGCAGGGGAGAGCATTTGACATAGAAACAAACATTTCTTCTTTAATTGCTTCTCATATTTCTCTCTGCTTGCTATCATTGTGTAAAGGCTTTCCACAGTATCATCTAGACCCCGCTGTTCTCCAGAACCTCTATGGAAGCCTGGTACTACTAACTGTAAATTCTCTCCTGGAGCTTACTCTCTTCCAATTTAACTTTATTCTCTGCCATTCCTATCATCAAATTATCTTCTTCTTTTCCAGTATACAAAATGCTTGCTCTCTCAAGCCCATCTTCCAATCCAGTTCTTGCAGCGAAAGCCTGTGACCATGTGCCAAATACAGTACAGTAAAATTCCACTAACCTATATCTAAACAATCTTGTAAGAATGCCCTGAAACACCTGGCAGAGACTGACTGTCAACGCTCCTCAATGCTTTTGCCAGTCTTCAAACAACGTAGTCACTAAAATCTCAGTAAAAGAGATTACTAAGAGTGGACATAAGAGGGGTAGATAAAATCACGAGAAGCCTGAAGGAACAACAACAGGGAACAACCACTCACTGACTCTATCAGTATGAGACTGGGAGGGAAGAGGGAAGCTAAAGACAAGAGGAGGTAAATTCTCAAAATTCTCAACCATAGATGTGGGTGATGCTTAAAAAAAAAAAAAATCTATATAGATTTCAAAAAAAGAATCACTCTTTTTGGTGGTGCCCAGCAATAGGACAAGAGGCAATGGGCACAAACTAGAGCCAGGAAATTCTGTCTGAACACAATGAAAAACTTCTTTACTTTGAGGGTGCCAGAGCACTGGAACAGGCTGCCCAGAGAGGCTGTGAAGTCTCCTTCTCTGGAGATATTCAAAACCCACCAGGATGTGTTCCTGTCAACTTGCTCTGGGTGACCCTGCTGTGGCTGAAGGGTTGGATTAGATGATCTCCAAAGGTTCCTTCCAAAACTGACCATTCTCTGATGCTGTGAACGAGACGTGCCCTGAAGAAGATATCCATTGAGGGCTACTAAACACAAAGGACCCACCTCTAGCTCAGGAAGTTCAGAACTGCCAACTGACTGAAGCCCAGCGATGTGTCTCATGCTCTTTCTCAGGCATGTGCTGCTGACCGCTGCTGGCAAGAGGATAGGGCTACACGGACACTTACACCTGGCTAGCATGGCCACTGCTGTGTTAAACCCTTCTTGTACATACACATTTTCAGGGCAGGGGGTTGTCTTTGGCATGAGACAAATAACCCTTACGCATTAAACTGTCTCGAGCCAATGTTTTTTCAGACACAGAACGTGAGCTCCTCTCCTTAGCGTGGAGCTGCGGGCATTATGATGTTCCCAGCACAAGAATTTACGCACACAGCACTCAGCTACTTATTTCACAGCAAAGGCCTTTAGTTGCTTCCATGCAAATGTGCAGCTCCTGCCACCCACATTTGACAACTATATTATATTTGGAAAAGTAGATTAAAGGCTAGGATAAGACAGAATAAATCAATTAATGCATAAAGCGTAGTTTAACTGCAAGAGCACTGCGATGTTCCCACAGAGCTCAAAGGACCATCTGAGTCGGGTTTCTTAAAACTCTAATATGATAACACGATCAATATACCAAAGGTTGCTGGTGTTAGACACACTGGCACACACTGCAATTGGCTAATCAGTACTCCCAAAGGGATGGGAAATCTCACAAGCTTTTATTTCCTACACTAGCTTCAACAACCTAACCTTTTTGTACGTATCCCTTCTGATATGTAGCCCATCTATGTACATCCTGACTTTCTCCCCGCCCCACAAGAAATGAAGGAAACACAAAATGTTTAACACATCACACAGACTCAGAACGAAGATCCATGTCTATATTAAGGCATAAAATTAATAGAATTTACTGTTCAAATGGAGCAAACTGCTATGAAGTACAAGGAACGGGTCTTGTTACAGTTGCCATGTGAATCATAACTTTGATATTTCCTGATGTGTATTTAAAACTCCAGCCTTCAAACAGCATAGAGTATTTCTGGATAAGATTACCATGTGTGCATACAACATGTGCATGCAAACTATGCATCCACACCGACTGTTAAATAGCAAATTGCTACAGCAGCTGTCTGACTCTCAGGCCCCTCTCTGAAGAAGTCAGACTGCTCCTGTCCAGCCAGATGCCAACTGTCAGCCAGCCAGGGCACGTGCTGCTGCTGCCTACATACCCAAACATGGCAAAGTTGTTACCACGCTAGTCAGGTCTGTTAAAATGGCCGTGTGCTGGCATCACGGACACGCTATGCAGGGGTGGGAAGGTCTGCGAAGACTGGCACAAGCATCTGGTAGAAGAGGGGTAACAATGGCACGACTGCCTGAGTGGCACAGGGATTGCAACGTTGCCTGAAAGAAGAGACTTCTATCGAGGAAAAGGAATGAATAACTTCTGCACACTTTTCAGAAAAGTCCACAGCAGGGGGCACGTTGTTCTACACAAACCTCACTCCAGTAAACTCCAGTGGAATATTCTTGGTTCCTTCATTCCTACTATTTTTCAGTAGCAGAATGGGTTGCTACACAGATCTGAAATGTCTTATATGCCATGTTCACTGCAACTTTTGAAAGTAAAAAACCATAAATAATAAAAAGCCTCAAGAACTCTCCAGTTGGCTTCTGAACTTGCTTGTATTCAAGATTGCCTGCTCTTCTCCAACAAAACGCGCTCACACTTATTCTCCTTGAGCTGATTCTCTCCTACAGGAAAGAATCCTACACTATTTAGCCCTGGTGGTCAGAACAGAGCAGGTATTTTCCATCTCTTTTCTTCTGTAATCTGATCTATGCCTTCTTCCCTAATAAACCTCAAATGTTTTTTTAAAAAAAGACCTTTAGACAATCCAAAAGCAACTGTAGGAATCCTGCAGTAAATCTATTGCTGTTCCAGAAAGCCCTCAGCACTAGCAATGATATTCAAGTAAAGTTTCAGTAGAAATCGTGGGAAGGGCCAAAATTCATAATTGGCTACTACGGGCTACTTTTTATCTGCTGTGCAAGACTTGGAAGATTTAAAGAAAGCCAAAATATATTTGCAGCCACAGTTGTTTCATGTATTTACTAGACCCTAAAAGATTTTTTTGAGAGGTAGACACTTCCCCTACCTTCAAGCCCCCAATGTTATTACAAGCTGACTTCCCTAAAGCATTTATCACAAATTAAGAAGCTCATAATCAAAAAGGAGGCCTATAGAGGGTGGAAGCAAGGACAGGTGGACTGGGTGGAATATAGAGAAACTGTTCAAGTGGCCAGGAATCGTATCAGGCAGGCAAAAGCCCAGAGAGAACTGAATCTGGCCAAGGACATCAAAGACAATAGGAGAAACTTCTATAGATATGTCAGGGGAAACGGCAAGACTAGGGAGGCTGTGGGCCTTCTCTGGAAGGAAATGCATCCAAGAAGCATGACCAGCAGGTCACAGGAGGTGATTCTGCCCCTCTACTCTGCGCTCATGAGACCCCACCTGGAATAGTGTCCAGCTCTGAAGTCCACAACATA